>VXAB01002406.1:0-97391 GCA_013399175.1 Odontophorus gujanensis | reverse complement strand
AATGGTTTGGAACCTGAAACAGAAAAAAAAAATCCTTTTTCTACATTATTTTATTCCTTCATCATATTGGCTTGTAAAGCACTGCACTCTCCTTGGCCTTTCTCCAGGAGAACGTTCGTTTGAAGGTAATGCTTCCACGATTTGACTGTGAAGGACATGCCCTTTCCACTCGTAGCATCCCCATGTTCCTGCCAAAATACAGTCGTCTTTTTTATTATTTGATGTTGACATTGTGGAAAAGGATTACTTGAGGAAAAGAAAGCAAATGCATGCACACATGAACACACATATACAAGGAAGATGGATTTAGGTGGATGGGCATATCTGACAAAATTATAAGGGCACCTTTCACAACAGTGAACTTGAGAGAGCTCTGAGTATTCAGTTTAATTTGGGGAGCACTGATATATGACTTAAAATGAATTATGAGATTTTAATTGATAAAAATGAATTGTTGGAAAAACAGATGACCTCCAAGAACAAAGTCCTCCACATGTGAATACCTCAGTTCACAACAATGTCAACTCAGGGTGCACTACAACACTGCCTTTATTATACCTTTACCTATCTAAATAACTGTGGGAAGACAATTTCCACACTGTGGCTTCATCAGTGTTGCTTGCTTTGGGTTTTTTTTCTATTTACTGGTTAAAAAAGGCCACAAAGCCATAAGAAGAGAAACGCATCTTTTTTGTGAGATTAGAAGACAGCACGCTGTGCTTTATCTTTCCAATTAACTAGTCATTTCTTACCAACTGATTAAGAGATATTAGCAGCAAATGTCAATTATGATGCTTCACTAATGCTTGGATAATACATATACTTCCCCCCACCCCCAAATGTCTAGACTTGTTTCTCTCCTCACTCCTTATTTTCAATGTTTCTGGGACTACCCACAATGCTATGTAATATAACCACACAGAATCAGGATGTAACTGCCTAGTCTACACCCACCTGTTGTCTCATTTTGTATTCACACTGTAGGAGTTTTAGAAGTCAGAATTACCTTCATTCTTTATCAGCTTTAGTAGTAACAGTAGAATTCCTGGAAAAGTCTAGCAGTGCTACAACACTACTACTACAACTAATTCCAATACATACAACTGATCACTGGTTTAGTGGCATTGTCTGGAAATCGTTCAGATATCTAATACTGCAAGAAAAAATAATCAGTCATACCCTCTATAAACAGAATATTTAAATCACGTTGTCTGGACTATTCTGAATATACTATATTATGGCATCATGGTCAGAAAAGTGTGTCATACACAGATTAATTTCAAGCCAGAAAAAAACTTCATTTTCCACTAAATAATACAACTACCTCACAGAGACTTTGACAAAGAAGACAGGTGAACAGAAAGACACAAAGCAAGCCCAACCCAATTTCAGCCATCATCATAAGCTTTGCTGTAAATCCACTGCTTACGCTAAGAGCAAAGCCAGGGTACATTCTCTCATTCCCCAAAACACTCCCTTCTGACTAGGGTCAGAAAAAGACCAGGCAGAAGAACTCTGAATGCTCTTTATGGCAGACCTGAACATCCTGCCTGTGTATAATCCAGACTTCTAGCAGAAAACTTTCACCAGTCCAGAGAATCAGTGACTACAGTTTATACAGACAATTTGTACTTTACTGAATGTCCTTTAACAGTGAGTTGCCCCTGCAGAGCAAGGTTTCACATATCAGCTATACAGGAAAATAACGAACCAACATGAGTTTAAGGTGCCGTCATCATGCTCTCTGAAACAAGAAGCCCAGAGGTACTCTGAATACGATGTAGTATGAGTGTATCAAAAAGTTAGTTTTGTTTCCCACTAATTCCAGAATCTTTCATAAGGCATGAAGTCACTCGTTAAGTACATTTCATGCATACAAGAAAACTAAAAGTAAAATTGTACACCCAGATTTTTACTAGAGGCAAAATAACAACTAAGATCACAGTAGCTAATTAGAGGCAGTCACAGTTTCAGAAGCCCCTGGAAATACCAGTAGTCACTAACTCAGTTTTCAATGAAGAGAAAATCTTATAGAACAAAGCATATATATTGATTATTACTGAAGGATTTTATAACTAATGAAGACAGTGCACTCTCCTCCTTCAATGTCTAGAAAACTATCAATTTCTGGGGGTGTTACTTCAGCTAGATCCAAATTCTTTCATATTACTGTCTTTAATATTCTTTTAAATCTATGACTATAGTCTTAACGCTTTGTCTTGACTGCTCATTTCTACACTTAAGATTTTAATTCATTTTTTCTTCTTATATGGTAGATGATCTCTGGCACCTCCTCTCCTAGCATTTTCCACCCCAAAATCAAGACAGTTAAGAACTTTTGTTCTATGGAGAATAAGCTCAAAGATTTATTCACATTTGCTATCCAAAATGACTACTTTAAGATTAAACTTGAAATGANGCCGCTATAAGGTTTCTCTGGAGTCTTCTCTTCTCCAGCCTGAAGAGCCCCAGTTATCTCAGCCTGTCCTTGAAGGGGAGATGCACCAGCCCTCTCATCATCTTTGTGTCCCTCCTCTGGACCCGTTCCAACAGTTCAGTGTCCTTTTTGTGTTGGGAGCCTCAGAGCTGGACTTAAGTTTCTAGGTGTGGTCTCATGAGAACAGAGTAGAGGGACAGAATCACTTCCCTCGACTTGCTGGTCACCATTCTCTTGACACACTCCAGGCTTCAACTGGTCATCTGGGCTGCAAATGCACTTGACTGGCTCACGTTGAATCTTTCATCGAGAAACACCTCCAGACCCTTCTTCTCTGGACTGTTCTCATGCCATTCTCCACCCAACTTATTTCTGCACTTGGGATTTCCTTGACCCAGGTGCAGGACCTTGCACTTGACCTTGTTGAACTTCACGGGCCCAACTCTCAAGCCCAACTTGCTTCCTCTAGTTGGCATCCCTTCCCTCTAGCATGTCAACTGCACCACTCAGATAAGTATCATCTGCAAACTTGCTTGGGGTGTATTCAATCCCACTGTCCACATCACCTACTACGATGCTGAGAAGCAGTGGTCCCAGCACGAGTCCCTGAAGAACACGACTCATCACTGGTCTCCACTTGAGCACTGAGCCATTGACCATAACCTTTAGTGTGACCATCCACCCGCTTCCTTACTTGCAAATAATTCCTGTTAAAATGATGGTTACATCATTAACGAGCCTAATGGTTTTCAGTCAGTAAGGATCTCAGAAAATCTACTCCATTTAGCATCACCATAAAAAAAAAGGAGAGCTGAAACACACACTTGCACAAAAAATCCTCACCACTCAGCTTAAAAATGAAAGTGCAGGGCCCCCTGTGCATTACCTTTTCTGCTTAGAGCGAGTTGCGGCAAGCTAATCTCTGAGACTGTGGGAACAGTCAGGAAAAAAGCAATCCACAATACAGTATAACTCCTGCCCCAGTGTTTTACAGTACCAGGTTTAGCACTGCATGTTGTGCACCATCCACAGTTGAAAAAGGAGGGAGAAAAAGACCAGGAAAATTATGGCAACTTATGAAGTTCTGGTGGGATTACACAACTCTATTCTCAAGGTAATAGCCTCTCTGATTTCAATTCATACCCTAAACTCTTCTTTGCCTACTTCTTCAAGTTCTGACAAAGATGTTAGGACTGTGTCCTATCCTAGGCTTCTGCCCACAATCATAATTTCAAATAAATTCCTCCAAACAGCTGGAAAAAGTTCTTCTTTTATAATTTCATCTATTTTATTAGGCAGATCTCAGTGGTTTGGCAGCAAACACTTATTCTATTAATGTAATAAACTGTAACTTCCTTAGCTGTAGCATTATAAATTACTCAGTCCCTGATCTCATTAAGAAATAACTCTGTAGGAGCACTAATATAACAAAGGAGAGATAACAGTGTTCTGCTGTGTTAGAAAGCCAAGCACTTAGAGTCTGTCCAGAACGGAGTTAAACAAATTCAACAAGGGCAAACTGACTTCATCTGGGCAGAAGCAACTTAGCTCAATGTTCACAGAAGATGAAGAAAAAATAAGCTGATTTTTAGTAGCAGTGGATATCAGCACATAGGACATGAAAGTGGAACAGAAGCTAAGATTTCTTTTCAGTTATACATGCAACTTTGAAACTCCAATATAAATTGCAAAATGCAGGATTTCAAATGAGAATGGGTAAAGACACCTACATAAACAAAACTGATTAATAGAATGCATACAAAATTTATAAGTTCAAAGATTTGCTAGGTTCAAACTAAAGAAACAGCTTAGTTCTTAAAAATACCTGTAGAAAAGACCATATTATCAATTATAATGCCCACAGACATGAAAGTCACTTCTAATTAAAGCAAAATTTAGAGCTCTAAAATAAAGCTGGATAATATCTTTCCAAGCAGAGGTTTGAAAAGCAGCTGAGTACCTGCCAGAAATCACAAGATTGCAACTTTCATAATGTAGAGCTGCTAGATTTCCTTCACAACCAGAATCTCGTGATTCAGAAGTTCAAAGACAGACTGTTCTATTCCCATTCAACAGAAACAATGAAACTGCATGTTGCAGGGATATCTCAGTGTTCCCAGTACTAACAATACAGTGATACTAACACTAGAAATTGTATCTACAATTGTATATACTTTCTCTTATATACCCTCACCAACTCACAGGGAAAAACATAACAGAGTGAAATATCATTAAGCTCTTGTTTTGCCAGCTGCCCTGTAGTCAAGCCCCAGGGCAGTGCCGCCAAGCCTTGGAGACTTGTTAAGGTGAACTGACTGTGGGATATTTAGTATCATTACAAGAAAATCCAACCAAGCCAGAAACATTGGAGAGACTTTCACTTGTCAACAGAAAGCATATGTGAATCAATATGCATTACCCTGGTTCAGTATAAATCAATATGGCATGCAGGAAAGTGATATGCTTTATACTTCCTAATCTATAGAGAGTCCTGGAGCATCAAACAAACGTTATAATAGTGTTTGATTTCCTTACTTGTCAGTTGATTACATGTAACCAGCCCTTCTTGGTTCACAAAAACATCCTAAGTAGCAACTTCTATAGTGTTCCAGTGGGGATAACAAAACTCTACATAAAGAGATGGAAGGCTTAGAAATATTAAAGTTTTCATTACATTTGGTTCAAGTTGTCACCCAGATGTACATTCAACACAATAAAACAAAAAGGGAGAATCAAACAATTTTGGCCATACATTTATCTTGACAGGGTCTTGAACCCTGTCAGTGTTCAAGCATGCATTCCTGAATGGGCCCTGAATGAGGCCCAAACTCAGCAACCCTGAAACCTGAAGTCTTCAAACAGGACAAGTTAAAATGTTGACCCTCAAATGAGCTGCCCCTTGCTATACTGAGAAAAGCTGAAAATACGAGTTTGCTTTTCAAACCCTTTGGATGAAAAGAGAAGGTTGACCACTGGACCAGAGGTGCCCCCAAAACAGTCAGGAACACCTCCTGCCACTAGAAAAACCTACTTTCTGAACCTCCTGTCTTGATCAGCATCCTCTCAGTGCTGCAGAAATCTGTTGCCCTTAGGTTTGTATTAGTAAATTACAGGTTATTAGCTGTCCAGAACCAGAAAGAGTTCTGGTTTTATCACTGGGGAATCCACCAGCCCAAGTCTCAAACACATTTAATGTGATGTGACAAGTCACTCAGAGCCTAGTAGTTCCCACACTTTGGAGTGCTGGTGAGATCCAGCATATGTTTCCAGTGACTTTGTACACTTCAGACAGTTTCAAGTCTCTGGAAAGCTGTTACCAACAATGTTGGATTGTTCTCTGGAAGCTGATCACATTTGTAGGACAAGCTATCAGTGTGACAGGTGCAAAAGTTAACGTCACCAATTCTCTGAAGCTTCTTTTACACCAACAGCTTGCTAAAACTCAAAGCCCATGAATTATCAATATAGACAAGCAGAAACTCAAACAATTCTGAGGAGCAAAATTCTGAAAAAGCAATTTGAAATTGTCTGTCTTGTTTCCTTCTTCCATACCACTTCCAATATTTTCCTATGCCAGGAATTACTGAAATACAAAAGAAAAGCAAACAAAACGTGGCACAAAAAGATAAAACAGCTGCATCCTACTTTTCTGCCTTTCAGGTAGAGTACATTTCCAAACTGGAAGCAAACACATCTGTACAGCAACAAAGCAATTTTATTAAATCAAAATAGAGCCTTGCTGACTTAAAATCAATCATCTCCCTATACTATATGCATTTAATTTCCTATATAAATATGATCGTTAAAACCAGCATAACTTGTTTGCTTGGTTCTCAACTAGTTCACTGACTCATGATACATGCAATGCACCTAAAAGCAGTCTGCATTTCAAAAACAGAAGTAATGTGAGCATAGAAAATCATCCTTTCCAGCAAAATATATAAACACTTGTAATTAAATTATTTACTTGGTTTCTTGTTTAAGTTGATAATCGCATCAAATTCAGTTTGCATGTTAGCAAACATTCTCTCAAAAGTATCCTGCATATGCATGCATGACACAGTCTACTCCAAAACCAGTATTAGAATCATAAAATCCTAGAACTCCAAAACAGTTTGGGTTGGAAGGGACCTCAAAGATCATTTAGTTCCAACCCCTCTGCTATGGGCATGGACATCTTCACTACATCAGATTGTTATAAACCCTACCCACAGGGTAACTTTGAGTCCTTTTCTTCCCCTTTCTATTGTATTTTTAGGGAGGTAAAAATCTTCCGTTACTAAATTATTACTATTTTTTAAACAATGAAATTAATGCCATTTATATTTCAGTTGATTTCTTGTCTCTTATTTTTACCAGGAACTGTATTCACTGAAACCATTTCAACACAGAAGCATTTATGAAATATGCATGAAGAGTTTAATTTAATTTCAAAAAGTCCAAGATTCAAATGACTATCTAGCAAGTTACCTCAAGTCCTTTGCCCCCAGAGGAATTAATGGAGCAAAGAATTTATGAAGAAACCGTATGCTTTCTCTGGTCTAAAAGCACATTGAGTTAACTGGCTCTCTCTGTCCTTAACAACCATTTACTCCAAGAGAAACAGTTCTCCTTCGAAAACACCAACAGCATGCAAAGGCAGCAGCATGAACAGCACCCAGGATTAAAAAGAATTCAGTATATTACAAAGGTCTTTACAGAGCAGGGAACAAACAGCTACAACCCTTATGGTTTTCCTTTGTTTTTGCTGCTGAGGAATCTTTTAGAAGCCATCATTTACCAGATGGGGAAAAAATATTCCTGCTAGAAAACAACAGTAAGTATCACCAAATTACTTTGAGGAGAAATTGATCAAGCAAGCTGAAGAAAGTCAAGAGGTTATAAAGCCTGAACTGGGTGCTGAAAAAGACAATTTTTGCTCACATTTGACAGCAAATAATCCAGGACCTATGACAAGCAACAGTCACTGCTATGAACAAACAGAATGCGATTACATTTGTGTTTTCAAAAGATGAACTGAGCGTGTAACGTTATCATGTATTTATCACATATTTGCCACATCAATCTCACGTATGATAAAACACATTAAATCAAGCAAACCATTCCACAAGCTGTGTTTGTCTTTTCTCTGTCCATAACATTAAAATCCTTTGCCTTTTGCAGACATCAGATAGCTGCGAAATAATATTAGGGAATAGGAAACTGCAGAGTAGTACTCTGTAGCATTCTAAGAAATGTTTCTAAGCACAACAGTTAGCATAAAAACAAATGCCTTACTGAAAGCAAGTGCCTGAATCACACTCTGAAGTCTCCAAATCCTTAAATGTTTTTTTCAATTGCTACAGACATACATGTTGATGGAAATACACCACCTAATAAGTTTCAAGCTACTTTGACTGGTCCATCAGCCCCATTAATAGAAGAGTTTCTTTCTCTTTTTCACATTGCTAATGTGCTAATGGCTAAAATTTGTCATCCTATGGCACTACTCTGACCGGCTAATCTAACAACTTTGCAGTATAATTCCTGAGTGGTTTAAAATGTGAAAATAAATAGGTTAACGTCATTTAGGACACTCATTTGCTTTCTATTCTAAGTTCAGGGTACATATTTCTCTATTTCTCTTTTTCTTTTTTTTTTTTCCCACAGCTAAAAACTATACCTTCCCATTTGGAAAAAACTGAGCTGTCAAAGTTGCAAGTGTCTTACAGGAAGTTTTAACTACAGCTGTGGTGCAGTAACCTAATTATTTCCTTCCTACAGAACTGAACTCGGCAATAGAAGTAGCAGGAGAATATCAACAAAACATTACAAAAGCCAAAATAGTACTGAGAAAAACACTATTTACAAACAGATTAAGGGTGCGACTTACTGGAGTTGAGCTCAGTGGAAAAAGACCTGGAAGTCCTGGTGGGCAAGAGGCTGGCCATGAGCCAGCAGTGTGCCCCATTAGCCAAGAAGGTCAATGGTACCCTGAAGTGTGTTAAAAAATGCGTGGCCAGTACTTAGGGAGATGATCTTCCCCTTCTACTCAGCCCCAGTGTAGCCACATTTAGACTACTAAGTCTAATTCTAGGCTCCCCAGTTCAAAAAAGACAGGGATCTCCTAGAAAGAGTCCAGAGGAGGGCCACAATGATGACAACAGTCCTACAGCATCACCCTTATGAGAAATGGCTATGTAACCTGGGTCTGTCCGGCCCGGGGAAATGAAAACAAGAGAGGGGATTTGATTTGGATATAAATATATAAAGACATGTGGGAGGCAAAAGGATGAGGTCAGGCTCTTCCCAATGGCACATAGCAACAGGACAAAGAATAACGTCCTTGAACTTATACATAGGAAGCTTCATACTAACATAACATATACCAAAAAAAGCAGATGATGACAGTGCCTTCAAATGGGATATAAGCACTGTTGAGCAATAGCAAGTAATGAAGAAGAAAAACTAGTTCACCTCTTCCAACAACCAGTGACAGGGTAAGAAGCATAACACCAGCCTCCAAAGAAAGACTGCTCCCTTCACTGCTAATCATTAAATGAGGATGAGGAGGGGTGGATCCAGGCTTCACCTCTTCTTGTCACTCAAGTGCATTGCTTGCACCTGAGCTCCCTGGGTTAGCCACTCCTTCTCACCTGGTGCTNCTTCCCATTTGGAACAAACTGAGCTGTCAAAGTTGCAAGTGTCTTACAGGAAGTTTTAACTACAGCTGTGGTGCAGTAACCTAATTATTTCCTTCCTACAGAACTGAACTCGGCAATAGAAGTAGCAGGAGAATATCAACAAAACATTACAAAAGCCAAAATAGTACTGAGAAAAACACTATTTACAAACAGATTAAGGGTGCGACTTACTGGAGTTGAGCTCAGTGGAAAAAGACCTGGAAGTCCTGGTGGGCAAGAGGCTGGCCATGAGCCAGCAGTGTGCCCCATTAGCCAAGAAGGTCAATGGTACCCTGAAGTGTGTTAAAAAATGCGTGGCCAGTACTTAGGGAGATGATCTTCCCCTTCTACTCAGCCCCAGTGTAGCCACATTTAGATTACTAAGTCTAATTCTAGGCTCCCCAGTTCAAAAAAGACAGGGATCTCCTAGAAAGAGTCCAGAGGAGGGCCACAATGATGACAACAGTCCTACAGCATCACCCTTATGAGAAATGGCTATGTAACCTGGGTCTGTCCGGCCCGGGGAAATGAAAACAAGAGAGGGGATTTGATTTGGATATAAATATATAAAGACATGTGGGAGGCAAAAGGATGAGGTCAGGCTCTTCCCAATGGCACATAGCAACAGGACAAAGAATAACGTCCTTGAACTTATACATAGGAAGCTTCATACTAACATAACATATACCAAAAAAAGCAGATGATGACAGTGCCTTCAAATGGGATATAAGCACTGTGGAGCAATAGCAAGTAATGAAGAAGAAAAACTAGTTCACCTCTTCCAACAACCAGTGACAGGGTAAGAAGCATAACACCAGCCTCCAAAGAAAGACTGCTCCCTTCACTGCTAATCATTAAATGAGGATGAGGAGGGGTGGATCCAGGCTTCACCTCTTCTTGTCACTCAAGTGCATTGCTTGCACCTGAGCTCCCTGGGTTAGCCACTCCTTCTCACCTGGTGCTCAACCATTGGTTGAGGCTGTTACCTGGCAATATCACAGCACATATGAAAGAACATCTTTATGATAAGGATGACAGATCACTGGAACAGGCTGACCAGGGAAGTTGTGGAGCCTCTTTCTATGAAGATATCCAAGAATTGGCTCAACGTCTACCTATCCTATTGTAGGATACCAGCTTTAAGCAGGGGAGCTGGAGTCAATGATCTCTGGAGATCTTTTCCAGCTCCTGCAACTCTGTGATTCACGCAGAAGACCACGTTATCTGTTAATGATATGCTGAACCAGTTAAACGATCTTTGACTGATAAACAGAATTTATGGATGACCATCCTTTTTAACATGCAGTTACGGTTTTAAAGAATAATCAACACACTAAACTTCTTCCCTCATATTAATCATTGTTCTATATAGTTACAAATGATGAACAAGGGAAGAGGAAAATTAGAAGACAAATTAATTCCATAGTCTATCAGAAAATACGGTAGGATTATGCAAACACACCCAGAATAAAGCATAGAAGAATTGAGTTACATATGCATATTGGAACAGAAGGAAAAATACTTGCTATGCAGGAATATGAATGTTAGTAACCAGAAAAAATTATTCACCCTCTATAGCAACCAGTCTTAATGTCTCCAATTTGGACAACATATAGCCAAAGTATCCAAATCTCAGTCAAGGTTAAACCGCTCTTTTAAACAGCACAACACAAAAAACTGTCATTAAGCCACAAAAAGTACCAGTACCCACCAATTTGATATATATCTTTTATTTTCTAGAAAGCAAACAGCAAAGTACAGTGTTATTGGGTTTTGTTTTGTTTTTCTTATTTATCATTCTCATCACTTCTGACATTAATATGTGAGTCAGCCATGGTTCTGCAATACACTTTCAACCAGAAACTGGCAAATTATCCATATCAATGTCTACAAAAATTTTCTGTTGAAATGGAAGCAATATTCCACTTTCAATAGCAGTGTAAGTAAATCTCTGAATATTGTTGGGGGAACAAAATAGTAGAAGTATGCACTTACTTGTGACTATGTAAGTAAATATGTGTATGAGCAGTCTAGGAAGTATTCCCACTACCACATTAAATCATTTTTATCTATATGCTGTCATCACCTTGTCAAGATCTGGCAATGGCACGCTTGTTACATATTACAGATCATGGCATCCAGACAGAACAGAATATTCTCAGTTCGTCTTAAAGCAATGCAGAAATTCTCAAGAAAGGGAATATTGTTTGTTTCTTTGAAGTTCAAAATCCTGCTTGGATGCCCCAACTTTTCCATGTTTCCTTATAATCAAAAGATATAAACAGAGCTACTGTTACTCAAACAATAAAGCAAAGTAAGCAACTTGCCCCAGTATCTCAAAACAATTGTGGAAAGGTCCAAAAAAAAAAAACCACTGGAATCTCGAGTGCATGTCAAGTGCTTTAACTACGACATTATTCTTTGCTTCTAAGGAGTGCTGCTAATGTGAACTTGTTTGTTCAGAAGATATTCCTAAAGCTGAAGTATTACACTGAGTGCTGACATTTCTTTCTATTAGTATTTTAAACAGGATCTGATTAATCCATCTAGCATAATAAACAATCCAAATATTCCTAGAATGTGAATTCGCGTGTAACATTTAAGACTTATAATTGTTGGGTAACTCTAAAAAAAAACCTACAGTTACACTCCTTGCCCTGATATGAAATACCATTAAAATATTTATTATTTTTGAAGGACTTCCAAAAGAAGACTTTTAATTACTTCAAAATAAGCTGTGAAGTACACAAACTTTTGAAGCTCATTCAAGCTTAATCCTTTTGAATACTTTAAGTATACTGTGCCGTAAACCCATGGACTTCAGAGTGCAGACATCTTCATGAAGATGAGGAACACCTATGATATCCTTTGTACTGGTACGTCATATACCTGCACAGTGCATCTATATATGCAGTCAGGACAGTTAAGTGGAGTTGACTGCCACAGACAGACCAGAAGGGATGGACACATGCACATAAGGACAGCCAGATGAGAGGATGAGTCTGCAGTCACAGAAACTGCAGGCACAAAGCAGGATATTCTTAAGAATTTGACCATGGACATTATCTGAATTAATTCTCTAATTAAAAGCTGATTAAGGGATACAGCACACTCAATGGAAAAATAATAAATCTGCTCTTCTCCACTCAGACAACATGGTTTACCTCTTTCTTTATTATTATTTATTTATTATTATTTTTATGCTTATGCCACCCAGTGACTTGGAACTGATCTCCCTCCAAAATATCTGAAAGATGAACATAAGCAAAGACCATGCAGACAACTTATACTGTCCACTGGAGACTACTTCTACATATGCATTACTTTGAAACTCCACTGATCACTGAGACCATTTTGAACTTTGTGTATGTTTTAAAGGGTGTGCTACAACATTGTGTCACCAATCCTTCAAAAATACAGTGTTAACTACTGTTACATATATTTTTTCACATAATATTTTCACTTGATTGATCTTTGCATTGCAGAATATATGGCCATTTTAATTACCCTGCTATTTGATGGAGTCACAATAGATATCAGAGGGGTAAACCGGGTATTCCAGATTGTTATTAAACTGGGTATTCCAGATTTTTATTGAAATCTGTGCTGAAAATGCGAAGTGGAGCATAATACAAGTTAGCCTGTAATTCCAATTAGAACTTGTAAAAAAAGAGGTAGTTCTGTGTTACTGTGGGAATGTGTTTATAGTATCATTTGAAAACATGTCGTAGCCTACTTTATACAAGCTAGAAGCTGATTGCTTTCATAACTATGTATATTTATATATTTTTAACTTGCATGCAAAGCCCATGTTTATGCTCATAACAGCAGCAATCTAGCACTTTTCACCCTCCAGTATGTGAGTGAACAGTCCTGCTCCATCACTCTCAAAATCTTCTTGGAAGCATATCATAGAACATGCTAGTTGCTTGCCTCCAAATTTTTCATTCCTGAAACAGAATAGCTTGTTCTAGTCAATGATGCAAAAATAACCATTTTTACAACCAACAGTTGTACAGAAAACTTCAAAGCTCTCAGCTGAAGGATAGTGTCATTGCGATGTGCCATGAACATACCACACAGCACAAGATAGAGAATAACCTAAAGAGTTTGCAAACTCAGCAGACAAGGCAGAGTGTATTCAATGAAAGGATATAACTATCCACATGGAAAAACTGAAGTTCAACAAGTCAAGACAAAGGCTGAGGGGTAACATATCACCTCAGCAACTCTAATGCATAAGAAACTCTGTCAGTTTCATTTTGGCAGCTTCTTCAATCATTGTGTGTCTTCCTTAAGGTTAGAAGAGAATCCAAAATTGAATGCACCTTTCATATATTCAAGTTTTATTCCTCAACTATAAAATCACTTTTTATCTATTCTGTCAGTGGAAATATGCACTCTCACTCAAATGAATTCAGCATAGAGAAGAAAATACACAAGAGTTGCCCGGGACAGACATCTGCGGAGACCAGTGCTCCAGCCTGTCTGTCTTTGGATGTTAACAGCCATCAGTGCTTCAGAAGGACATTAAGCCCACTGAAAATAAACTAAATACTGAATCAGGTTTTCACATCCTGAGGCAAAAATACTGAAAGCGATACAACAGATTACAACAATCACTGGAATAACGTCTTAGTGAAATCTTCACCTATGTTTAAATCTGCAAGTGTGAAAATTTCCATAAGCTCTCTCTCTGAATGACACACTCTTGAATACCCCACATGCATTATCAAGAGGCTGCTTATGAGTACTGCCAGCTACTAATGACTTGGTGGGGAAAAGAAAAAAATCAAGGAAGTCATAGATGGGAGGGAGAGGGGAAGTATAAAAGAACAAGATGGAATCAGATAAACACAGATGTGATCTGAAGTTCAATAAAGCCAATGGCATGATTCATACTGGCTTCAGAATTCATGTTAGGAGAAGTTTGAAAAAGTGAAGAACGGGTTTAAGGCCTAATGGTACATAGGAATTTCTCCAACTGTTTTGCAACAGAGGACATGATGTTTACTGTAAGGTTATCATCTGTAAGAATAGAGTTAAAGCCCCTTTATTTATTTGTTTATTTTTTTCTTTTAAATAGCTCCAGCAATGTGTCACATGGAAATCCATTTTTCCCCCTAATGTCCACACAATGACATCTATCAGACTCTGCTAGTGGACAAACAACAAGACCCAGGGATATTGAAAATAAGGTGAGCTGTGGATTACGTGCTTCACTTGAAAATGCAGCAGCCAGTATCTGCTTTAAGAATATTGTCCCTTTGTCACATTCCCACTAGAAATAAGAAAAAGGAGTAAGGCAGTGGCCTTTATCCTTATGACTGATCTAACAGGAGCTATTACCTGAAAAGAAATAATACAGGAATAAAGTTCCACCTGGATTCAACAACATGTTCAAATGAACATGATGTCTGGGTTCTCAGCAGGTGAGATAAGATGATGATATGTTTTCAGACCTTTGCAGAATAGGAAAAAAAAATTACGTTTGAGAAGATATCAAAGCTACATTCAGTCAGATGCCTCAGTGGTCAGCAGGTGAAGGCAAAAACATTGTTTTGCATGACATGAAAATGAAAGCAAATGCATGCGAAATGTGTTTTGTCGCTACGTAAACTTGGCTGCACAATTTATGATTATAGGTTAGGAAAAAAAAAAAAACACTTCTTCTCCAATCTTCATTTTTTCTGTGTATAAAAGCAGCTGAATATGAATACAGTATATGGAACAGCAGACTAAGGAATAGTAAGTTTGATACTGTGCCCAGGAAAATTAGCCCTAGGACCTAAACTGATGCCATAGTGTAGAAATGACATCATCAAGAATGTAAAAAATCCTATTTTACGAGGAACAGACTGATAAATAAGCAATTTTAAGAAGATTTTGATTCTGTATCCAAAAATTATGTTGTGTTAATACATATAATCTGTCAGCACAGATGGGGAAAATAAGAGGTAATAGAAGTAGAAACATTTCCCCACATCGTTTCAGGCTAAAACTATTACTGAAGCTTTCTCTCGCCTTTCTGGAAACATGAATACAAGAGCATTGTCCTGGGGCATAAAACCAAGTAAATGAAGTTGACAAGAAACAACAAGACAGCAAGATTACAGGAACTTCACCACAGATTGCTTTTTACTACATATGCAGCACATAAAACAGGGCTGTGATCTCAGGTGGGACTGTACTATTAACACAACATGAACACTAAGCAGTGCTGTTAGATGAATAGCAACAGGGAACATGGTACATTTCTTGTAGCTTAGCTATAAGTTTCAGCGACAGCTGTTGCCTGAAAAGCTGTTGCCCCACAAACTTCTCCCCTTCCTTGCTGCTATTATGCCAGATCCCAGCATAAATACTTACACTGCAATCACATTCACGTTATCTTATAGGTCTGGACCTCCAGAAAGCCCAAGGATATTGCTTGCAATACAAGTACTCTGATGATAAATGTCATTGTAGGTATCAAACTCACTCTGGAGGAACTGGCCCGAGACAAACAACTGCTTGTGGCAAGTATCTGCCAATCAGCAGAAAACTTTCCTCTTGCTTGGCTTTTTCCTCTGGCATTTCACAAGCACGAGAAACCGCTGCTGTGCACATAAAGTTTATATTCTTCTCCAGAAGTGGCCTCTGTGGTATAAGAATAAGGGCTAATTTTGCATGTGATGGGGATGGGATGAAATAAGATTTTAGAAATGAGAAAGGTAGGCACAAAGCAGGAGAGGCAGGTCAAGGTGGCCAGGACCGTGTCCTAGTTTACCTGGTGAAAAGGTATGTAAGGAGGGTAACATTGCACCTGCTCCACAGTATGAACAATCTGAAACAAAACTATGAGCTGGCTTAGTTGCCAGAAACAGCTTCATGGCAGATGTGCTACAGGTTACTCGGCACCCGGTCATAATACATGAAACTCACTTGTAAAGGGAAGTTTTCTGACTGGGGACTGTGAGCTGGCCAATTCTATTTCATCAGCCTATTCTTTACCAAAATATAGTAGAAAAATCCAATCGCTCTTGCTTTATTATTTATATATCAGATATGAAATGAAACAAAAGCCTTCCAGGGTAAACAACAACAAAAAAAGAAAAGAAATAAGCGAACAAAAATCAACAAAAATACCCTTAAGATAAGACAAAGTTCCATCCACCATGCCTCAGGTAAACATTTTCTATCACAACAGAAGGTGCCTCTCTATACTCCCTCTCTCAAATGGAATAAAGTGAAATAACTCTCAGTGATAGTACAATACAACATAGTTGCTTGGATTGAGCCACAGACAGCTCAGAAATCTTTCACTTAGCCTAGCTATACAGCAGCTTAAGCAAGTAGTTTCATAGATGATCAATCCTTCCACACAAAAACCTGGAAAGCAGTGTGAGATACTGGGGGCAGACTGGAATTGCTCAAGATCTTTACACTTACAGCAACAAGAGAAAGAGCTCTGACTCTTCACAAAAAGTTTAGTCATATTTCAGCAAGGAAACTGAGTAAATAAAAAGAATAAAGGAATAAAGAGCAAGAGCTGGTATGCTATTGAGAGAAATCAATCTTAGCACATCTTGACTAAGTGGACCACATAGCCATTGCAACAACAGGCACATGCATACTCACACGTGGCCTGTACTACAGCAGGTAATAGTGACCACAATATATACACTAAGGGCATATGAGAGGGATTATCTACTTTCTGCTGATCTAGTGAAAAGTATTAGCTATATTCCATGTCAGAATAGACTAAATAAAACCTGGAGAAACCTTTTTAAGGTACGGAAGAGAAAATCCAAAAATGCTTATTTGTAGCCCCATTTTCCCTTTCCTTCTCAAATAGAATTTTTATAAAATAGACCTTTTCACATCTATCTCCAAAGTCCTTCCTGAACTAGAAGATCAACAACTATACACAGTCTGTCATTACTAGATTTTTCTTCTTATTCCCATACTTAAATATCAAGTATGACTTAGCCCCTCATTAATATGAGCAAAGCAGCCTTAATACTATTGCACCAATTGTTGTTTAACAGGTTACACTGACTTTCAGGATAGCTTCAAAACTGGTTTTACTAGAACTTCAGTTATTTCTGTATGTCCAGTTGAGAAAAGTCTGGGAATTAATACATTCTGATACTAAGAACATTTCAAACGACGGATCACTCTCTAAGTGTAGACTGACATTCACGTACAGAACAGGCTTGAGTGGTTAAGTGGTGTTCAAATTCCCAGAGGAATACTAAGCAAACAACTGTTTCTTAGTCCATGAGAGCTAAATGATAAGGAACGGCTCACCAATAAATCTTTCTAGGAACACAGGGTGAGCACGCTCCCTTTTTATTTCACTATACAAACTGTATGTGTAGTTACCACTGAATTGTTACTGCGATGTAAATGAGAAGTGGTTGTGATTAGAAGGGATTCAGCTGCAATAGAAATAGACATCGCTATTTTCATATACTACAAATATTTACTCCTTTATGTGAGCTGACTGAGTTACTCAGAGTATCAGTAGGCAGTGGTTCCCACAAAGAGTTTGAAGCTCCTTGAACTAAATACTAATTTAGAGTTAGTTAGACTTTCTTCACACTGCAACTCCTCTGCTCTTTCTGGGGAAATATGGAGATTTTTAAGTAGTACTGATCCTCACTAGCAGATGGTAGTAGCACTTTGTCACAGCATTATTACATATAAGTTAACACTTCAGAATTTTAATGCAACAGCCCCAAGACATACTTCACAAACCCCTCAATAAAAGAGTCATTTCAAAGCTTACAACTACAGCTGCTGCTGTCCACTGTCTTCCTTCTATCATGTGGAGAGGTCTTTGAAATAGTAGTATTAGGAACGATAAAATATATTAGAATACAAATTGGTCCAGGGGAACTTGTAGAACTCATCACAACAGGCAACCTCCCTTGAATTGCTAAAACCATGACAAAAAAAAAAATCCAAAATACCTCTCCATGGCACTTACTTATGAAGTAGCCTCAAAAATCAAACACCTGTTGCTCCTGAGTAGAAAACGTCCCCTTATTCAAAGCAAGATTCCTCGAGGTGAAAGGGAAAGAAAAGAACTTCTGCTTGTTCTAAAGGGAGGATTTAGCAGAATGAAAGATTGGGAACTATAGCAATGATTTTAACACATCCAAAGCACAGACGCCAACAATCTCAATATTCTTTTTGTTTCTCCCAGCTATTGCTGCAAAATGTTGTAAGGATCTTGTTTATGTACATATAAAGTCAGCCTCTATCTTCCTTTAGTCTTTCTGGATGGGAGTCTACAAACTTTGTATTTTCTGAAAACAGTTGCATTCCTTACTTAGCACAACACAATGACCCAATTAATTCTAGCTTTGGGGACATTTGGCAGTCTTACAAAAAAATGGGGAAAATGGCATCTCTTCAACAACAACAAAAAAATGTACTTAAAAAAAAAACAACCACCACAGTACTTTAATGAACGGCATTTTTTACTCCTAAATCCTGCAGAAGATTATTTTCAGCAATAAAAGTTTCTAAGTACTATCACTATTTACCTTTCCCCAAGGAGGTGTTTACCTCCTTCTTCCATACATCATTCACTTCCATTATCAGAGATCATTGATCTCGGAGAGAAGTACATCTAAAAACCTGTTATCCCCAAGCCTCGCTGTGCCTCATTTAAAGGAAATGCAGGTCAGTGGCTGTCCCTCTGTTGCTTTGTAGCTGGGCTGATCAAGGCTTATGTTGAAAGAAAATCAGGCTTTGACCTCAACAGATCAAATGAAGACACATGCAACCAGATAAGCATGGAAGCAGATCTGCTCACCACTCTGGACCTTCATTGACTAGAGATCTACATTTTAAGACAAAATATGTATGCTATTCAAGAAAGAAGGAGAAATCTAGTCCTCTCTCTCTCTCTCCGTGAAAGACACCGCAGGCTTTGAATCCAGAAGCACGATGCATTATTTTCCTTTTCCTTCCTAAATTAGGTCAAAAGCCAATGGAGCAGAAGCTGTGGCTGCGTGCATCCGTTCCTCCCACTCACCAGTCACAAACACTGAGCTTTCATGCAGGCACAGTATGGAGCAGCAAAAAACTGCTGCACAGAGGAAGATTATTTAATCAGAGGGATAATGCTGAGGCACAGGAAGGTACAATACGCCCTGAATTATCCTGGGAGCTGAGAAGGAAGATGGCACTTCAGCACTTGTTGTTTATATCTGTGTACAATAGTACAAGACAAAATGAAGATAAAATGGATCTAATTTTTCTGTAAATTAACCAGCTGCAACTATCAGCTAAAGAAAAAAAAATGTACCACACGTATCAAATACAATGAAATTATGGAGTCTGGACACGGAGAAACAACCACACATCCTAATCTATAATTTAGTTTCCTTTAAACATTGTATTATCTTCCATGTATATTGTTCTCAAAGCATCATTTGTATCATATCATACAATATTATATTATATTATTTGTCTTCTCAGTAATATTTGGGCCAGCCCAGTGCCTCACACCTCTGGATTTCCCAAATTTCCTTATACACACATAAACCTCCTTTATATGGTTTGTCTCTAATCTTTCAAGATCAGCTTCAAAACAAGGTCATATAAATGCAACATTACCTGACACCCTTTTAAAATTATCCTAGGCCATTGCTGAGGCTTCAAATTCTTCCTGCAATCCTTTACTGCTCAACCAGCTTTCACTGCTACTAACCACTCCATCCACTTCCAAAGCTCCCTCAGAGAAGGCATCACCTTTCCCATATTACCCCTGTTCTCAGAGCCTGTCTGCTGCAGAGAAAAGTCACAAGAATGCTTTGGTTCCTGAAGATGCATTCATTCTGTCCTTTACTTGCAAAATCCTCCTCTCTTTGAAGGCAGACATGGGGTTGATGGTGTCTCTAAGGCATCATCCCTCCTAGCTCATACACACAGGCTACACTTCTCTCCAACCCACTCCCCTTAGCCATTTTGTTTGAAGTAGTCAATATTTCAAACAGGATGCAGGAGGTTTTTGTTTGTTTGTTTATTTGTTTCTATTACAAGCAAAAGCAAGAGAATGTTTCCAAGAAGATATGTGTTTCTCACACACCCGCACGTTGTACTGCAATACAATTCCGTTGCAGAAAAGTTACTCCAAGGAGTCACAGAATCAGTTATCTAGGTTGCTTCAGTACTTTGATAGCTTTCTTGAAATTTCCTGTGGCTAACTAATGAAGATGCAGGTGCTCTCAGAACCATAGATTTTATTTAAATTGCTCTTTTAAACAGACTAGGGTGCTTTACAATGTATTTCTCCAACTTCTGCAAAAGGAACTTTCCTTCCACCTTGACGTCTTCTAAAACTGTATTGTGGAATATTTGTCCAAACAAAAGACACAAAGGGAATGCATATGCAGTAAGTATGAATTAGTTCCTGCATTACTAAAAGCCAGAGTAAAATGTTGGCAGCTGATAATGACTGCTCTATTTTGCCAATTTAACCAGTTTCACTGGCAATAAAGCATCGTAGGTACTGATTACACAAGCATTGCTAGCCTTCGTTTCCTGTCAATTACCTTAACTCACACCACTGTGACCTTTGTTACCCTGTGTGATAAACCAGGGATGTACTGCCATCAGCCACACCGTATTTATCCTGTCAGTACATCCCTGAAGACGTATTGATGTACATTCACTCCTGTGTACTCATGGTGATTGTTCACAAGCATGAATGAATGAATTTGTCTCTCAAAACATACCAAAAGATGTGCAACTTTGTTTCCTGGTGTAGGAACTGTCTGGGATGCAGAGATCCAAGCCTCCCTCCTCTTTCACTTCATCTTGAAATCTTCTGACAGACTAACTTTTTGTTCCACATTTGTACAGCTTCTCACGCAGTGGGATGCCACTACTTGATTTATATTCACATAAACAACTTTCTGCCTACAAGTGAAAAACCTTCCAAATCTCTGCATTGTCACTTATTAGATAGAAACTAATTTCATCCTAATTTAAAGAATAACTCCTCTGCTGACTGAAAAACCACTTATTTAAACATTGTATATACATACATGAATACATTCCCCATTGCTAGTTATAAAACTGTAGAGTGGAAATAGCACCTGAGGAGTATGTTTACAGGAAGTCCACTGGTCAGTACAGTGCAATAGTGTTTGGTTCTACAGGGTCACAAAGGAAAGAGTTGAAAAAGGACTGAATAGTGGGGGTGGGGAAGAGTGTATGACTCAAAAGAGGTCAAAGAAGTGGAATTTAGAAAAGAGAAGCAGATATGTCTGACCAAAACCAGATACTTTTGTTATGGCATATTTAAACTCATTTGCTTGAAGAGAAAACAAAACAAAACAAAACAAATAAAACAGGAAGGCTTCCCCAAAAACTATGCCTTCTGATTTATTATGATGATCTATGACATCAGATATGGCTGTTGGTATGGCAATAAAGGCTAAACTTTCCCACCAACTTTCCATTACATTTTGTTGCTGTGTGACGTGGCAGCACAGGGGCAGTCTGACAAAATCACGTCTGACATGGATGTACATATGTAGCAAAGGTGTGTCATAGAATCCCTCCATGAGGAAGAAATTGCACTCTGACATTCATCAATGCTTACCAAACATTTATGGAGACCAAAAATGGTGAATGTGAGCACACTGAGACAGCGACTGGCGCATTTCAGCAGTGGTGACAGTGGGTCACCTCCATAGGTGCATATTTTTACAAGCACAGCATGCAGGCTCTAATTCATCACTGGCAAAAAAATGCAGTTATTGGTGGTGACTGTGATGAAAAATAATGTTTCATAGCTGATAACTTGCTCTATCAAACAGTGTTTTTGTTCTCTTTGTACCTGTTGTCATTTCCATGGAAATAAATAGGAGGCATTACTTTGAGAGCAACCTATGCATTCAAGAGTACAGAACACAGTTACTGTCACATCTGTCTGCCATGAGCACAGAATATAAGAAATGAATAAAAGTAGTGAAAAGGAAAAGACTACGTGTTTTAATATGGCTGGTACTGGTGCCTTTTGTTTGCCATTTAATACTGCAGTACTCTACACTGGCTTTACTGAGTGAGAAATGGATCTTTTCTACCCTCCGTTTCCCTTTAACAACTACCCAGTACATAAAATGGCTTTAAAACGTTCTCAGACATTTAGGGTGAGCACTATAAAGCATGCAACAAGACAAAGAGCACGCAATAACAAATGTCCTTGCATAATAGTTTTGTCAGCAGATCTCTCTGCTGTGCACTTTCAACCCAGGCTGTACCGCTGTGCAACTTTCAGTAACGATTTCAGTCAGTTAGTAAACTCTGCAATAGTATCTCCTCACTGAGAAAGACAACCGTCATCTTTTTCACTGAGAGAGTGGTGAGGTGCTGGAACAGGTTGTCCAGAGAAGCTGTGGGTGCACCATCCCTGAAGGTGTTCAAGGCCAGGTTGGATGGGGCCCTGGTCATTCTTGATCCAGCAGCTGGCAACCTTGCCTGTGGTAGAAGGATTGGAACCTGATGATCCTGAGGTCCCTTCCAACCCAAGCCATTCTATGATTCTATGCTTTCGTAATCATCGAAAAGCTTCAGTGGCTCACGAGGCAAAGCTCTACAGCCAGCCAGTCAGACTAAGCACTTCAAAAACAAATCAAGTTACCTTCTGTCATCAAAACTGGGTCCTGAGCCCAGTATTTGAGAACTGGAATGTCAAAGCAGGAAAGCCTGCCTTGCACATACTCTCATCCCTCTGTTCCACATGGATGTGCAAAAGTGTGCAGTATTATATCTGTATAACAGCAAAATAAGGCACAGCAAATCCAGGACAACACTCAGGTCTGCTGACGTGTCATCCTCTGCTCTCTCTGTAGCTCTCATCCAGAGCTACCTTTCCCAGCATCAGAGTGCTGCTATTTGATTTTGATTTATTGCAAGTGAATTATTACAATGAAATCACCAACTTGATTTAAGCCTCTGAGAAGGATACGGTTGGACTAACAAAAAATTGTTCTGCAAAACAAGCAATTATTGTTAGGTTCACTGGATATCGGCCTTAGCAATCCAACTGATTATAGAAAGTTAATGATTTAAAAAGCAATGAAGAAATAAGAGATTAAATCCTTTAAATTTGCATGAGAGGCTCCAAGAGGAATTTTATAGTGATTTTCACTGCATATTTTATTAGATATGTGATATTTTATTCATGGGTAAAGCAAATATAACAATTAGGAATAATTAGCATTTCAGCACAGAGTGTTATCTAATAGGTTAAAACACACATATAATTCTTCATTTAAATTCTATGTCTTCACATTTTCCCCTTTCTGGTTCAGAACTTTTCCATTTAGCATAGCACTTACAGGAATATTACACAGCTCCTGGAAAAACAGGAACAGAGAACTAGTGTCTCTTGCCTTTGATATCTTATTTTCTTCTGCTCTTTGCATTTTTACTCAGCTTCCTTCACTATTTCCTCCTGAGCATAGCTTGTCATATAAACCCAGCATAACTTTCACAAAACTTTTCCCTTTCATCTTTTTTTCCACCCTACTTCCATGTCATTTCAAAACTAGTCTACGCAATGGGAGCCTACTTTAAATCTAACCCTGCACATATAAATGGAATATCCATCAGTTTACAAAAAAAAATGACCAAAAAATACAGTATTCATCTCTGCAACGTCTTCCACTCTAAGTTGAATACTGTCCAAAAGTACTCCAGAAACTATTTTAACCTTTCTCATTAAGCAAGTATGAATTTTTATTGCTTTTTTTTCATTTTTTTTTTTTAATGCAACACTTAGAGTTCATAGATTATGTTTTCCTGGAGCTGATGTAATTACCCAGATCAAAGCAGGAACAAGACTCTACAGTTGAAGTACACCGCAGTACAATACAGAATACCAAACACTTCCTTTGCCGAATTAAGTATATTATCACTGAAAGCAGGATGTAAATTTTGAACCCTGCAGAATTACACCATGCAATTCTGAGCCCTATCCTTTGCCAAGTTTCACAACTGCCATCGAAATCCAGTGCATTTCATAAGCTGACCTTCAATTCAGCCAGTGTCCTCCATGTTATAAAGATCAGTAATAACTCTCCAAATCTCCAAATAAATCTCCAAATCACATAAACATTAATTACAGTGGCTGTGGGCACAAGAAAATCTCTCCCTCGGTCCTTCACCTCTCATGTAATCATTCAGTAAACAATAACCAGAAAACAAAACCTGATACCTACAATGATGAATAACAGAGGAAAGAGTCCTCTGACATTCATGGGAAGACACCGAGGGACAACAAAATAACACTTAGCACACATTTAGCACATACTCAGTGCCAAGTATCAGGCGCCTGCAGATCAGTATTGCACCTTCTCCAACAGTCTATCAGCACTGAAGGGGCAATTTGCTTTGCCCAAGTCAATAAGTTTTGGGGAAGAAACTGGGCTTTGCACAGGAAGGCAGAGTCCAGAGTTTCATGTAACATTTTCTACAGCTCTTAGAAGAAGGCCAGTTCCAGGCCAGTGTCTCCACTTAGCAGGAAAATGGTACCTAATGATTATCATTCATGGTATAGGAAGACAGAGTAATATCACAAAAGGAAATGGATAGCACTTGTATCCCAGCAGCCCAGCAGGAAGCTAGCTGCTACACAGTCAGCCTAGGGTGCAAAATGCTCCAGAGAAACTTCAGCTTGCATGCCCAGTTTCCAGCTGTTACAATAGGATTGCTGGCCAACGGAGTGTCATGCTTTTAGTGCTGAGCTGTGGTTTCCGTGCTCGCTTCTTGGCATTCACAGACAGCACAAATAAACGAGGATATGTAGGGCTGTCAGAGGTGAGCATCAGCATGAGGGGAGACATGACCTGGACCGCAGCGCTGATGGGTTGGAGAGGTGCAGAGCTTGCCAGGTTTCAGCAATGGCTGGCATAAGCACCTCTAAAATCTAAGTTATCTTCCAGTTTCACCAGAGTAGATAACTTCTTTTTTTCCTCCTGGATTTCAAATTAATTAAAGTAAAAATGAAGGTGACACCTGAGTTCATAGATGCAGATAGATACCCTAATTTACATCACCAGCATACCACTCAAAGTCAATATTTTTCAATAACAGGCTATAATGTATTGTAATACATATTTACAGAATATTATTTCCATTTTGTATTATTTTCTGATATTTTCTCAAAATATAAACCATTTTATAGATATTGTTTTCTCTTCCTACTAATCACCTCAGTCCAAACAGAAAGAGTAGCTGGCTATGTCCAGTAAGTTTTATGAGCATTGAAGGCATAGAACACAAAACATGTTTGGAGGGTAGGCAGATAACAAGAGTTTTGTCATGCTTTAATACGTAATTCAGTTAATTAGGAAAATTAATTAGAAATTGATAGCCCTATAGAACTACTCTTTTGCACAAATCATTTTTAAAACCATTGCCGGCCTGCTGAAATAAGATCAAGCAATGGAGCAGCAGTGACAAAGAGTAAAAATAGAAACCTCAAAAGGCAAAAGCCTCCAATAAATTTCAGCAGAAAACAGACTGTCATGGCAGATTATAGATAGCTATATATCAAACGGAAGAAAGTGATGTAAGTTCAAGTCTATATCTAGGGAGTAACCTAATGGCTTACAAAAGTCATCTCCTGCCAATACCACTTGCTTTACAGGGCCTGGGAGTGGAAAAGAACCATACTTAATGCCTTTGTTCATTAAGTTAAATGAACCTTAGTTGGTAGGTTTATGTAGTCACAGTCTTAAAAGATTTTTCTCCAGTGTGTTTTTTCAAAGATGGCACTGTGAGAATAAAGGCTCTGTGCATCCATAAGTAGTCATCTGAAAGCACACAGCAGCAGCAGCCACAGTGATTGCTATGTCAGGCATTTGTTAGGAAGTCACTTGAAATTGGATGGCTGTTTTTTTTTTTCCCCCTGTCTTTATATAAGGACAAAGAAGTTGAAATAATGGTAAGAGTTATTTAAGAACATGAAAGGGAGCCGCCTGCCATAGTCAGCAATCCACAGGATCAGTTTAAAATCTTCTGAAGTGACAAAACGACTCACCTGAAACTTGACAGACTCTGGATCAGGCCCTGATGATCACTAAGAAACACTCCAGAAAGCAGTGACACCTAATGGCAAACAGGCCTTTGGAGGACAGCAAGCCGTAGTCCAAAGTGTGGAAAATTATCCCCCTCTAGCAGCAGAGTAAGTGTCACTATAACACACTCCAGGGACTGAAGTACTAGCAAAAATGTAAGCTCTGGGTGAGAGTTTAAGAAATAGTGCGCATATATAGAAACACTGAGTATGCCACAGAACATTGCTGCTAACCAACTCTATTGGCTGCTAAGCCACAGCACACTGCACTTAGGGTCTTTGGCTGTAGGTAGGTTTTAAGTAAACAAGTAACCTTGGTACATTCTGCAACAGGAAATATAGAGCTAGACACTCATCTGTGGGTATCGCAGGCACTAGAGGCACCTACAGATTTGGGATTTATTTTTTCAATAAATCCATTTTACTTGCTTGTCCTTATGCTTTACAAAAAATACACGAGGACAGTGACATACACCACATACCTTCCAACAAAGCTTTATCAACAACACATCAAATTAAATTCCTATTGCCCATGAAAAGAACAAAACAAGCCAAGCACACTGCACTACAGCAGCTAAGAAGACAAAACGTGGATGTGAGTACCACCGAGCAAACCAAATTCCTTTCTCTTACAAATACACTTTTTTATACTTTTCTACTGCAATGGCACTACCACCTCAATAAGTATTAAACTCCATCTTTCAAGTCTACTATCTGCAGTACTGAAGAGCTTAAGAGTACAAAACAGCCACGGACTTAGCAACGTCCAGAGTTTGCCTAATGCAATAAATGTAGCTTTCCTGGCCCACTAGTTCCGCAAACTGATGGGAAGGGAAGAGCAGACCTATTTTTTTCTCTTAGAAAAATTTAAAAAAGTGCAAGTAATACAAATATGTATTAAATACTATGTAAATATGTATGCAAACATATATTGCATTTGTGTATGTTTGATTTTAACACTGGAAACCAAAAAGTTAAGGATAGTATGCAGCTGAGTGCCCATGGCTGAAGCCACTGATGAATATAAAGAAACAACCCACAATAATAAGGGTATCTAAACAACTGCAGCACAGCACTGTATTGAATTAATCTTTAAATTACTTTCTTTTCAGCAAAAACTTTTGCACCTGTAG
Source organism: Odontophorus gujanensis (assembly GCA_013399175.1). Classification (NCBI taxonomy): domain Eukaryota; kingdom Metazoa; phylum Chordata; class Aves; order Galliformes; family Odontophoridae; genus Odontophorus; species Odontophorus gujanensis. Next base: position 70,070 of record VXAB01002406.1, on the reverse strand, counting down.
TACGTAACCACTGCCTTAGGTGATTTTGCTGCATCTAATACATGTTTGCACACAGGTTACTATGTATGCACAGTTGGTAAGCCGTATGCACATACAAATACATTACTACATACACAAGCCAAAGGGAAAAATGAGAACGAGTACAAAGTACAAAATATAAAAGCATAAGACCATCAACTGTAGAAAACACAGAGCATACACAAATTGTGCAGTTGACAGGGAATGCCACCTAATCCCTGCTTAATTAAAGCAGGGTTCTCAACTCCTGTTTAGGGAGTGAGGAGTGTGGGACGACTGATGTATGAAGAAAATACCAGGCAGCGTGGCTAATCTCAAAGACTTTGGAGCTTTCCAGCTACATAAATCAGAGTGAGTTTTTGAATAGCCTCATAAAACACAAAATCATTGCCATTCCACTCACGACAGTCACATTCTTCCTACAGCATACAGATCATTAGGAAACTTCTAAGCAATCAAGTAATGTGGGGCTGATGAAATTACTCAATCAATGCATGGGCTCAGGGAAGCAACAGAAGACAGAATCACACAGCTCTGACATGGTAACCCTGCCTCTTTCTTTTTCATACACAGGTGAGGAAAATTGCAGTGGATTTGATTCATTTCAGCATTTTCAAAACCGTGCTCAGTGTGGTCATTCTGAACTGCCAGCTCCTATTTATAACACCAGGGCAGCAGAAACATACAGAATACGAGCAGCCTAGCCCATGTTCAAATTACGATACAGAAAATTGCTTATTTTTACATGTGCACATTTACACAAGCACAGACCTCCTCTAAATGATCAAAAGCGGCAGCTTAACATCAATTCTGAGGACAGGAATGTGAGAAAGCATGTCTCATAGGTGAGTACCAGGCACCATTCCCCTCCCACTGCCATCACCAATTCTTTAATCCCTGCCCACTGATTCCAACGCTTTCCATTACTCTCTCAGGGACAGCTGAATTGTTACATACTTTGATACAGCAAACATCGCTTTCCTGTTAACGCAGGCAGCCAAGAGAGTTAATGCTCTACACTGAAAAAGTACCATCAGTGCCACCAGAGAAAGGATACGCACAGGTAGCGTGGTATCTCTTAGGACTGTGTCCCCTTCCCATACATAGGAAAATATTTTCCTCTAGCATTTACTAACACTGTAGAATTAGGGAATGACACTTCTGCTTTGCCTGTTGCCTAAGGCATCAGTATTGCCTCTGGTAGTATTTCTTCTCCCCTGAACTGAGCATTTTGTTTTCTTCCTTGGCTTTATGAGTCCTTCTGTGGGTAATTTGTTCACAGAGTCCTCTGCTGCTCCTTTTCATAACTCATTTGGATAAATACAGTTCATTATTTACCCCTAAATATTTCATACTTAAGCTCACTCAGCACAAGTGGAAGACAACAGAAAGGGTCAGAACACTCAGGTCACTCCACAGGATACTGTGCAAGTTGGAGCGTTCAGATGTCTGCACACTTACTGCTGGCACAATTCTACATTCGGGTCATTTCTTCGCAATATATTCATTTTAATAGATTTAAAGCTCTGTGCAACTCATATGAATTTGCCATTTTCATGGCAACATAAACCAGTCTATAAAAGGAGCTAATCCCCTTGTCAACCGTACTAATTGTCTCTCAAGGCAAATTAATTGTGTGAGAAGCAACTACTCGGGTATTTTTTTCTTTCAGCAACGATTTACTGTGCTGATGCATCTCACCGTTAATGGCATTATAAAAAATAAAAAAAATTTAAAAAACAACCACAAGCGGTAAAATGTGTTGCATTCTCAGTATATAATAAGAGAAACAAACCAAAATGCCGTTAACATGAAAAGAGAAAAGCTGTCGCCTCCTTCTTCACTGCCCCCCACCCTTTGCTGCTGCAGAACCCGCTGCTCCCTCAGCCGGGGGTCGGGGCAAGAAATCACCGAGAAACTCCCTATCTGCTACTCAGCCGAGATTTCCCCAAATCCTAAAACGCGATCACTCCGTTGTATGCTCCCAAGTAAGAAATTATAAGGCAGACCGTCTCCTAGTGTCGCTTTGACAGTTTACAGCCGGGAGAATGAAATGTTTAAAAGAAGTCCTTCTCCCTTTAAAAGGAGGGCACCAAGAGCTGCCTCCCCCGTGCGATATTCGCCGCTCCAGCCGCACTCAGCAAAGAGGACTGACCCCTATAAAGTTGCGGCACCTCAGGGAAGCGGTCGCCCGAGGGCTTGGGAACGGGAGCGAAGGAGGGAGGGGTCGGCGCAGAAACCGGAGTCCTACAGAAAGCTCCGGCCGTGCTGCCCTAACGCCGTTCCCACGAAGCCCTACCGGCAGACATGTTTATAAAGCCACCCCCGGCAGCGGGGAGACACCGCCCAGGGGACCCCCACCCCCCACCCCGAGATGCCCCTTCCTCAGGGCAGCGCTGCGCCCGTCCGCGCTCCGGCACCGCCTTCGTGCAGAGCCTGCAAATGGGCGAGCGGCCGCTCCCCGGACCACCGCGGGGGTCGGAGGGGGTTGGTGGGGGAAGCGGCCCGCTGCGGACATTGACCGCCGCTCGGAGGAGGGTCGCACGTTCCCCGGGGCCGAGCCGGCGGAGGGGACACCCTCCCGGGTAGTGAAGCCCGGTGCCCCCTCCCCAGCTGAAGGTGCGGGCGGTGCCGAGCATCGCGATCGCCCCGCCGCCGCCAGCCGCCCTCCCCCTGCGTAGGGGGAACCGAGCATCCTTCCCGCCGCGGCCGCAGGAGGCGCCCGGAGTATCGAAGAGCGGGAGCGGGGCCGGAGCTCCCCCTCCACCCGCCCCTGCGGTCGGCTGCCCGCGGAGGGGAAGCGCTCACGTTGCCAAACCACCTGTTCCGCCGAGAGAGAGGGGGGTGGGGGGCTTCACTTAGCTGCAGTTAGAGAGGAGGGGGACTTGAGGTTTGCCCGGGGCGGCAGGGTGAGGGGCTGGCGGCAGCGAGGAAGTGTCCCCGAGCCTCGGACCTCCGAGCGGCAGCCGCGTGGAAGCACAAGGTCTGAAGAACGCACGTACCCCGCGGGAAAGAAAGCACCCCTCACAGAGCTAGGGGGAAAGGAGGACGCTCGAGATCCTTGCGGGAAGCAATTACGGGAGTAGAGCGAACAACACACAGCCAGCCAGAGAGGGATGAAAGAAAGCGGGGGCTGCGGGGAGGGGGAAGCCTGCCAACAGCGAGGAGGTTGCAAAGGAGAGCTGAAAAAGTGTCCAGCGGCACCGGCAAACGCAGCACCCCCTTACCGATATGAATGATTGAATCTGCAATCGCCGCTTTCCAGGTTCGAGTCCAACAGACGGACACAACCAGGATGAGGGAGAAAACTTCCATCTCCGGCGGAGCTCCAGGCTTCGTGACGGCGGCACTCCCGGCGAAACGATGGCACCGCGGAGGATGGCGCGGCGCAGGAAACCCAAGAGTTTGAGGTGCCGGAGGAACGCGTAAATCCCGCTGGCAAGCGTGCGGCTGCGGCTGGGCGAGGGGCGAGCGGGGGGGCTCCGGGGCGCCTCTCCCCTCGGCGAGAGCCCGCGTCACTTCGGAGGACTCCCGGGCAGCAGAGTTGCTGGGAGAGCCGGCAGCAAATCCATCGAGCCCGGGCGCCGCCGCGGGCAGCAGCCGCCTCTGCCGGTCAGACCATCCCCATCCTTCCGCCAGGTCCAGGGAGCTGCTCGGTCCCGGCTGCTGCACGGCAACTTCCAACCCACACCACGCAGGCACACACGAGCACACGCGCACGCACGCACACACACACACACGCACACGAACGAACCCTCTCGGCCGGAGGAGCCCTGGGAGCCCGCTGCAAAGAGCTCGCCTTCAGGGAGGGAGGAGGAGTGGGGAAGCGGGAGGGCAGGCGCTGCCTGTGCCAGCAGCCAGATTCCTGCAGGAAAAGCCCCCCCGGAGGCCAAAAAACAAAGTGAACTTCAAGGTAATGCGGATAGTAATGCAGAGCTCTCCCCCCACCCTCGGCTTAAAAATCGCTTCCTACAACTGGAGAAAAACAAAAATTAGAAAAAAAAAAAAAAGGCAAAAAACAGATATATTTGCAAATGAAGCCCAGCGTGCAGTCTCTGTCGCGCGAGGTAGTGGTTGGACAGGGCAGGAGCGAGAGGAGGAGTGCCCGGAGCACGGCAGAAGAAGGCAGTGATGGTCTGCAGGTTGCTTTCGGAGCTCCCTTTGCTGGTGGGATGCAGAGAGAGCTGGCGGCTCCGGCACCAGCCAGCACGTTGCCTAGAAATGGATCACCTAGGAGAAGGAGAGAGAGCGAGAGATAAGTGCTATCAGCCAGAGAGGGAGAAACAGAGAGAGCGAGCGAGCGCGCTTCTCTCTAATAACCACCTCCTCCCCCTATCTGCAATACGAGGGAGAAACAAAATAGAGCTCTCATCTCCCTTGAAATCTTCAACTGGGACTGAGGAAGAGACATAGACAGGAGTGCACGCAACCTAAAAATACACTGGAGGGAGTAGGGGGTGGAGGGTGAAAAAAAAAAAAAATTCTTTTCAAGATTTATGCTCAGCTTTAAAAAAAAAAAAAGAAAGAAAGAAAGAAAAACCCATCCCATTTATTTAACCTTGTAACTCCACCACAGGTATCAAGTTCAAAGCTGGTTGGGCACTTCTGCTTCTCGGTCTTTGACAACTGAGTCAGGGACACTGCTTGAAGGAGAAAAGGAAAAAAAATTAGGGACACCTGGCCCCAAGGGGAAAACAAAGACCTAAAAATCTATTAATATGATTTTAATTATCTGTGTTCTTGATGGAATTGTCACAGTTCTTTAAAGCAATGAATTTACATTCTTTTTTTTTCTCCCCTCTTTCTCTCTTTAGGTATTGGAGAAATTTCTATGGGAAAACATTCACAGTGCACTTTTTATGCTCAGGGTTGTATGAATTCATTAACCAATTAATCCTCAGATGTTGGCTGTAGCTAAATACATTGTCTCATTGCACAGATAAAGAATTGCACAGACAAGTTAAGTGTTCTTATAAACTAGTACAAATCACAACTTTATGTCCTCTTATACTTTTCTTCTAACCTTGTTACATCCAGTTATATTAGAGACAGAATACAGAAGTCAAAGAATTGCTCTGAACTCACACATACGACCTGGTACTCTTTGTAGAACTGTAAATAGAGGTAGATCATCTCTCTACAAACAACCCTTTCTGAAGGCATCTCGTAAGATATCTCCTTAGATATAGGACTTCAATTAACTTCATTATATCTGACTTGCATATTTCTGTCTAACTGAACTATCACTCCTTTCCGTCATGGAACTACTTAGGGAGCACAACTGCATACCTACTAAATTTAAGGATTCAGCTCAAAAGAAAGGAGTAAGACCAACTAAGTCAGTGGAAGGAACAAGATAGAGAGACATGGACCTGTTGGAGCACAGACAGAGGAGAGCCACAGAAGTGATCCAAAGGATGGAACATATTTGTAAGGGAACAGGCTGAGAGAGCTGGGGCTTTTCAGCCTGGAGAAGGCTCAGGGGTGACCTGATAATGGCCTTTCAAAATGTAAAGATAGGATATAAGAAAGGAAGGGGAGAGACTCTTTAGCAGGGTCCGGTGTGATGGTACAAGGGAAAATGACTTGAAACTAGAAGAGAGAGATGTGGATGATATGAGTAAAAAGGCTGATTTTTTGTTTGCTTGTTTTACAGTAAGGGTAGTTTGACACAGAAACAAGTTGTCTGGAGAGGTTGTGGAAGTCCCAACCTTGGAGACAGTCAAGGTCAGGTGGAAAGGGGCTCTGAACAACCTGATCGAGCTGTAGGTATCCCTGCTCATTGCAAGGAAGTTGGTCTAGATTACCTTTAAAGCTCCCTTCCAAGTCAAACAATGTTATGATTCTATGTTTGATAACCAAATCTGTTAATAAACTGTCAGAAGCAATTTCTGTTTCTACGTCCACACTGGCAGGTCCCCAAAAAATGATGAAGACCCAAAAGGCTTCAAACCAGATCTTGAGCATGAGGCAGGCATCACCTTTTCACTAGCTAGAATGGGCTGTGTCTCTTCTAAAAAATGTAAGAAATTGCATCTAATGTAACTTTTAGAGACAAAAGAAAGGGATAGATAAGAAAACGAAAGACAGTGAGCAAGAGTCCTTCATATAATGCACTTTGTCTTCATCCTCTGTGCAAGTCACTGTTATTGATAACAATAAATTGTTTAAAAATAAAGAATTTTTTAAATAAATGATAGTTTATGAACAGTATTGGTGAGTTTAATGGGCATTAATTTTACAAGTAATAAATTCTGATTCATCTGAAAAACTTTTAGAGCTGCTTGAGTCATTATTACTTCTCCACAAAAGAACAGAGTTCACAAGAAATGTTAATTTGCTTCTTTTGGGGGCATGTCGGTGTAGTACTCTTTAATAATGTACAATGCGGTGCAGACTGAGTAGGAAATGTAATGAAAACCTTTGGAAAACTGAAACTTTCTAATCCCCAGTTTAGATAATACTAAGAATTTTGAGGCCTTATCTAGAAGCCAGCTATCCTTAAAGACTATTTAAACCATCCAGCAAATGTACCCTGAATTGGCCACACTAAATGGAAATTTTCACTTAAGACTGTGGACATACTTAACAGGACAGAAAGCACAGCCAGGAGTTTGTAGTTCACAAATACCCTCTATCTAATAAAAATGCTTTTTGAGTGTAGTTCTGAATAATAATTCCAGTAGCAAAGAACACTGCCTGAAAGCTTGAAAGAAACGAGACTGAAGTAAAATTAAAACATAAATTTTAAGTAAATTCACTTTAAATAATGAACACATTATTGACATAATATGCATCCCCCACAGAGATAAAATCATTTGTACTTCCTACATTCTCTTCAATTCTTATTCATTAAAACCACAAACTGGTGTCATCCATACAAAGAAAGTGAAAAATCTTGTGCTACATAATTCGTTCAAGGTATTAAAAAAGAAAATTGAAAAAGGATAATGGTCTCTTCTAATCAATATATGCTAAGCACTTACAGAAAGTTGAAATCAGGAAGAAAAATCCAGAACAGAATTTACTGATCCTGTGGAAATATTATTCTAAAAACGACTCTATTAATCAGAACCAAGCCAATGCAAACCTCAAATAAGTTATGAGCACACTTCCTGAGACTTCAGGCATGCTGCCCTAGGCTCTCTGGACACTTCAATTCCACAGTTTTTAGCCACACTCCTCTTCCTTCACTACAATTTCCCTCCCAAAATGTTCTCAGTTATGTCAGCATCACTTCAGCTCTACCATTAGCGTTCGTGAAGAAGGATCGCTGCAGACCAACCAGTGTTTTTAACTGCAGGGAACAGCCTTCTTCCTAACAGTCTAACTGCAACCAGGTTAATGGTTGATGTGCTTAATACTTCCTCTTATCATCTCTTGCAGTGCTGCTTGTGAGTGCAACCCCTAGAGAAGCAACAAAGGAAAGATATTCTTGTAAAACAGATGCAGCAGGAAAACAAATGTATCCATCTGATGTGTGTTTCCTGTCCACACATCACGCTTCCCTTCTTTACCTGCTTGAGGCCTCATCTTCTATTTGGGGAGAAGAGAGAGACAAATAGAGCAGTCTCACACGCCTTTCACTTAACTAAAGCTGCATTTGGAAAATGCTATTCCCTTCTTCCTGGCTAATTGGCCACATAAACTGATCTGAGAACAGATTAACCAACCTTCATGGATTATCTTTGAGATGTTAATTTGTTTAATTCACAACTCCTAGGAGTTCTTTCAGATTTTTTAAGTAAACAACATTAAACAAAAATAAATAAATAAATAAACACAACAACAACAACAAAACAGGCAGTATTAAACTCCAACCTTCTGTGAAAATGAAGTCCATCAGTAACAGCTGGCCATGAAAAACAGCATTTATTTTACTTGGCTCTAATTTATTCCCCTCTCTTTCATAAGATAGTTTAACATTATTTCACTAAGGGGTGAGATTAGAAGGAATGGATCACCTGCCACAGGAAAGGACCATCAATTACAAATACATAACAGTCACACCTAAATTGTTACTGATGCCATCTGAACACGGGAAAAATGCCAGGAAGGCCCACTGACTGTTGCTGAGATTGGTTTATACTTCTGCACTCTTGATGTCATTTGTTTTCACTCTTACTGAAGCTTCTTCTTATCCTTTGGGTCTTTCTGGGTCATTTTTTAACTGAGTGCTCCTGACAGGGAGAAATTAACAGTAATTTTGTGAATCTCCATATTTCTTTAATGTTTACACAGAAAAAGAAAGGCTTTTTTCTCTCTTCAGGAAATATTTTTATGTTCTGATTTGTCACCAAATAGTAACTTTATATTTGAAGTGCAGGAGCATACAATATCCTCAAGTACTTCACCTCCCAAAATATTATGGGCAGATTCTTCAATCAGATTTGCATAGGCAACTCCTTACAGAGGGGCATTTGAATGAGTCACTGACATGGGTATGGAATCTCACTGCAAGGATCCAATTCCTGGGTCACTTCCTAATGAGATGAGGCAAAAAAAAAATAATCATTAATATTAATTAAATTCTTGTTACTTATCATTATTGTCATGTAGGTTTTTAGAAGATCTGCCTAACCATAAAGCTCAGTCTACTTAAGGCTGGCCAGATAAATATTTAATGATAGTAAGACAACCAGCCACAGGCTTCCACTCTCTAACTTATGTAGGACAGCCTGTTCCATTTTATCATGCTATTTAAACCTGAACAAGAATTAGATTCTCCTATTTTAAAAAGACAAATTTACAAATATACCACACCTTATATTGCCATAATCTTGAGGAAAAATATATTCTCAAAATCCTGATGTAAAGCAACCCACTGACAGACCTACATACAGACTAAGTGCTGCAAGCAAACACTCCTCTGCCACTGAGCTACTGTCCAGGCTTTCAGGGAAAGCTGCTAGCTCTGAGAGGCTACTGTAGTTGACATGTCTACTCAGTCTTTGCTTAACCTGGCATAGCTTCAAACAAGATGTCATCTGGGAGGGTGTTAGGAGGACATCTGTCCATTAGGAAATAGACTTGCTTCAATGACCGCCAAATAACCTTTACACAAAATCTTCAGTCTATTGCCAACTCAAAGGTTCTCAGTATAAGAGAGGAAGTCCAGGTTAATAGGCCCATTTGAATTTTAAGTAGTGGCCCAGGCAATAACTCCAGTCTGTCCTATCACACTTTGTACAAAACACACTCTTGGGCCTACGTCACCACTGCTGAATAACAGCAGTGTTGATCTTTCTTTTACTTAACAAAATATTTTGAGGACTAATTTTTTTTTTTTTTTTCAAACATGAAGTATTATGCACCTATTCCTTCATCCTGTTTCTCCATGGCTTTAATGTGTGAATGTGTATATACCTGCAAGACTGTATGTGTACACGCATATATAAATATGTATGTACACGTGGGGATATAAGTAATTTAATTTGGTCACACGCAAACAAAAAATCATTAAATATTTACTGCATTTCAACAGTGCATGTGGTGGCCTTGAATATCTTATCACAAAAGGAACAAATACCAAATCAAAATCAAGATTTAGTTATTCCACTAGGCAAAATAAATGCAAAAAATTTTGTGCAGTGTACAGCAAGGATTTCAAAGTCTTTTTTTTTTTTTTCCCAATTACACTGTTACTGCATTTAGTTGAGAGCTTGTGTCTTCTCCTTTAGCCTCACTACACAAAACTCAGAAAGTGGTTATGAAGTAAAGCCAACCCTTAGACCAACCAGTGATACTAGAGCAAACTAGCAGGAATTCTAAATCTCATCTAAATCTCATCTAGTTTAGAGGAATATCAGAGAATAATTTCCCTTCTCTTTCTTCATCTGCCCAGTGAGTAGTAAGTATCAAGTCAAATTTTTCTAATGCCACATCTTTCTTTGTCTCTGTAAACATCCAGCTAGTCTCTCTCTCTCTCCCCAACTCCCTGTTTGCCATGTTGCAGATTTTCCCACCACTTAGATTTTCCTGATGCCTCCTGGTAATATCATACTGTACATGTAGCACTAGCAAAAGGTAGTGCTACATGAAGTTTTCCCAGTATTCCTCCTCCTACCCTGCACATTTCAGAATTGTGTTTTTTTACTTCTCCTCTTGTCCATTCCTCTCTCTTTTGGAGATGCAAGGTACTTTCTGACAAAACCATCTTGCAATTGCTCCAGTTGAAGGAACAAGTCACAAACAGTAGAGGAAGTCTACAGCGGAGGGAAGAGCAGCAGAAACTCATTGATGCCAGCAGCCACTACACCACTTGTCATTTATGAACATCTTCTATTGACAGCAGCATAGGTGAGGAGTCATTCCAGCAAGAGGACTGTGAAGAACTTTGGTAGGGTTTGAATGTCAAATGCAGAGACAGCACTCAGCAACAAGCGAAGGACATGCATATTGTCTATCTGATGTTCATTCATCTCCCTCTCAGCTTCTTGACTGTTAATAATGGCTTCACTCTTTTCAGCCACCAGACCAGGATATAATAATATCAGAATGGGATCTGATTGTATTCAATGAAGAAGCCACCAAACAAAATAGAGCAGTCATCAAGGAAGGTATGCACAGAGGAGAGACCAGGAAGGATGGACTACCTTTGAGTACATTATGTGTTACAGCAGAGGGGAACCTGCAGAAAAAACTCTGAAAGACAGCAGAGTGGTGTCAGGACATCCTGAAATCACAGTTCAGATCTGAGAAGCTGTTCACATAACCCTTTTGTTTTAAGCAAGTGAAGGACTTAAACTATTTCAGGTAGTACATGGAGTGTAAGAGCCAACCAAGAGCAAACCATTTTACCCATCTCATTTTACTTCGCTACTGCTGAGAAAGCGGAGAGTTTCGACTGTGACAATATGAAAGAAAGGCCAGTGAGAAGTCATAGCTGAACCAGAAATGCCACACGCTGTCTATTTGCTTCATATCATGCAAGAACTAGGATCAGATAAGTCTGTGCTACCACTGGCAGTGGAAGAGATAGTCAGAAAAACTTACTATTGGAAAACAGAATTATTGTTGCTCTGTAAGCCCACGGTTGAAATAAAGGAACAACCCACACATTTAATTCATTCACCTGCTTGGAAAAGGTAAAGGATTTTGGTTACATTTGATGTTTTAACAAAAATATGACTGAATTATTTGTAGAATACAAATAGTGAAAGCATTGCTAGTTAATAAGCGTTAAGATGCACCTGCAAAGCTATACATATTTTTCCACTGTGCCTTTATTTAGTAGTAATCATGTGTCATATAGGGATTTCTAACAGGACTAAGATTTCATTGTGGCAGAACAGAAAATGCATAGGCAAAGTAGTTCTCACCACAAACACAGTACATTCTGACTATCTAATAAAAATGAGTCAGGGAAACAAGTCCCAAGATGACACATCACAAAATTGGATTTCCCACTTTCCATCAGAGAAAACTCCACACCACAATTGTCCACTCTCTTTCACAGTGCATTTGAACACTACCTGATCTTTTTTGAGCAGAGGCAGTAACACGACAGAAGTCACACTTACCTGTCAACTTCTACATGTTTTTAGTATCAAGATCCCAAGAACATTTGATAAGTTTTTATAACGCAAAACTTGAGCTATAGTGCATAGTTTCCACAAACCTTTTCAAAAATATCCTCAGAACAAAACAAGTCTCCTAAAGATAGCTTCTAAATGTAAGAACTCTATAAATCACTATTTCTATGTCAAGTAATTAATTATGCTAGAAAGCAAAATTTAGTCATTACATGATTGGATGTTAGTATGTCTAAAAATCTGAAATAATTTTTACGTCCACCTGTGAGAAAATCTTGTTTCCAAACCTAACAGCCTACAGCAATCCTTTATGATGCATGTTTCCATGCTTTTTCTTTCAATAAGAATTTCTTACCTTTCCTCCATTCCTTTCTCTCCAAAAGAAATACTAAATCAAGGTAGCTGAAATAACCTATTTGAAAGTGCTTGCTTTGATGCATTAAACATAATTTCCTTCTCTCGGTGTTTTCATCATAACAAACAGCATCATTACAGTTGGCATTTACCTTATTCCACTGTATTTTTATCATAAATTAAGAAAGAACCATTAGATCTGATGACAGGGCAAGGAAGAAAGTACCTAAGTAACATGATAAATTATTTGTAGTGATTTTTAAGATAATTCAATTTTTGCCTGTACCTAAAATTAAAATAAACAACCCATTTCTCTCAATTGGATCTGGCTTCTCTGAGTACTTTTCACATAATATTTACTCAGCATGACCATCCCAACAGTACTGGAAAGCCACATGACATTGAAATGCAACTATTTCATTGACAGCCAGTAGAAAGATTTTGGTTTTGAACTTCTCAAAACCAAAATTCTAATAAAAATTTATAATAGATAGAAAAAGGGAAATACAAATAGAGCCAAATTATCCTCCTATAACAACCTAATTTTCTGTGCTGTCTATATCACTTTTTCATTTCTTTTTAGAATTACTAACAAACAAATTCAGAACAGAAAAAGTATATATTTTCTATTTCAACTCAGTCAAACGTTTGCTTCACATTATAAAAGTAATACTAATAAATTGAGACAAATCCTACTAGTACATCTCTGAAGTGTGTTTTGGATGACTCCAGATACTAGATGTTCCTGCATCACGCAGTAAAATTTCTACTCTATTTATTTATTCTACAAGCTTACCAACCATTACTCTTCTCCACATTCTTTACTTTCAGTTTTCCTCTTTATTGATTACTTTTCTGATCTATATCTTTTTCATCAACTTAAGTCATTGAAAATAAGTGAATGATTCAGAAAACATATAGGTGACCAGTGAAGGTATATGATATTTTTGAGCACCTATCTTGGGCAAAATACTGAGAACAATTTCACCACTAGAGAAAATGACAATGTGCCCCTCTATTGTCCCTTGCCTGAAAAGTCAAGTGGTAACAACAATAAAGCCCTACTTAATGTTACTTGCACTGGATACTTTTTATGTCCCAGAAATTAAGAGCATAAAAATACACAAACAATGCTACTCTATAAAGATTCAGTTAATTATTCAGGAAAAGATACTGTCAGCAATATTGTCAAAATGTAGTGAGTGGCTCAGTAGCATTTAGTACTTCTGTTTATCACTTGGATATGGGAAAAAAAGGAGAGCTGTTCAATAAACAGAATTATGTCGCATCTTACAGTATAGCAACAACATAATTTGAATGTTTATTAAGATATGAAAGGAAACACTGAACACTTTATGCACTTTAAAAAACCTATCCTCTCAGTTCTTTATTGGACAATTCTTCAAGTAAAGCACTACAGCAAATACTTATAAATTATTCTCATAGGTAAACACTTAGGTGTTTTAAGACTTTCCTTACTTGCACAAATCTGAATGGACTACTAAGATGAGCCACTAATTTCAAAAGCTGGCAATAATTGGACCTGAGTATATGCATCCCTTACTGCATACGTCTGTTGGGCATGATAGCACCATAGAACATCTCAAGTTGGAAGGAACCCACAAGGAGTGAGTCCAACTCCTGCTTCCACTGAGGACCACCCACAAGTCAGAACAAGTTGTCAATGCAGTAAGACCCGTTTCTCCAAAAATATTCTGTAAATACTGTGTTATTATTTTACAGTTTTTTTCTTCTACACACATACAGACACAGCAATGCATTTCAACAACTGCATATAGTTCGGTTCCTTTCATATACATATATACATTATTCCTCATGTAACTGCAGAGAAGCATAGTGGACCTGTTGTAGAAGCAAAATATGGCTGATATTTGTGTGAACATCAGACTGTGGCCTTTGACTTGTCTGAGTTAACCAATGAGCTGCAGTTCCAGATTTTAAACTGTCACCCTTGAGAAGTAAATTTTATACTAACTCCGAAAAGAGCCGGTGAAGGGGAAACAATAATAACATTTAAAATCACATTTAAAATTGCATTTCTGACAGGCGGATCTTGGTACAAAATGGAAAGCAGAGAATCATCTCAGGGATCTAAAAATCTGAACATATCCAGAAATTGGTATTAGCATCAAGACTTGGTTACCTGATCTCTTTCAAATCAGTTCAAGTCTTGATAGAATCAAAGCTGAATCCTCTCAACTTTCTGCTTCAGAGAGTTTTGGTGTCATTAAAGGCTTTTCCCATATACAGAAACCAGATACACCAATACAGTTTTGAAGGACTGGAGTTTAATGGCATAAGATTTCTCCACCTGCTCTCTAGCGTAAACATCTCAGCATAGTTATCCCTGCATTTTTTGGCTTATTTTATTTTGCTGTTGTTTCTACCAAAATGTAGCATAAAATATTTATAATCCTTAGGGTTTGCCATGCCTCCTTTTTGGCTGTCAAAACTCAGTGAACAAAATATGCATACTTCAGTAGATGGCAAAATATAAGCAGCTTTAAAAAAAAAGAAAAAAAAAACGTTGTCTGAGATTGTTCTACATTCAACAACGAGTGAAAGAAGTCCAGAATGTGGTAGAAAAGACTGGTTTCAAAATATCTTCAGATAGAAATCAAGCACCTGCTTACCAGTTTAAAAAAAAATGAAAAAACTTGAACTGAAATGAGATCACTGAGAAAAGTTACATGGGGAGAAACACCGAATCCAACAGGCAAAACTTGATTCAGAAATCAAATAATGAACTAAGCAGTTTAAAGTACTCAGCTTTATCTTCTATCAAGCTAGGTGTGAGATTAGATTTCAGTGTAAGAAATCAAACTTTTAGTAGAATTAAGTGAAAACTGAATTTATGGGTCTACGTAGATAAGTAGAAGTAAAGAAATGACCATCTGTTTGCTAGGAAAACATAAAAGGAGATGGGGGAGAAGAAAGAAAAAGAAGCCTTTAGGGGCTTACCACAGAAGTGCTCAAAGGCAGCTAAACTATTTTCATATATGTTAGTATGATACTTTTCCAGCATTTATCACTTGAGAAAACAAAACAAGACAACAGCACCACACCAACAGAAAAACACCTAAACAAACAAAAACTTATGAACCCTTGGAGTAACTTGTGTCATCCAGTCCCATGTATAAAACAACACAGCACTGTGCATAAGGGCTCAAGCAGGGGAAAGGACTCTTACAAATCCTATGGAAAATAGCACTAAACAAGCTGATGGATTTGAATTTTAAACCCCAACCTCGGTTTCCTTTGCTATTAGAAAATACATTGGAACTCATCCAAGAACAGTGTACTTTTGAGTAGATGCTTGGATTTCTGCCATTGATTTAATTAAAAAAAAATCTGGAAGCTGAAACCAAAACTTCGCATGAAACATTGCAATAAAAAAAATCTGCCCCCACCCCACAAAAAAGCATGATAAAAATCAAAACACAAAATACAAAACAAAATCAAAAATAAAAGAAGAAGGGGGATATGGAAGTTGAAGAAGCAGTTTCATCATAGATTAAGCTCCAAGGCAGAGAGATAGCTGAACATGAATCTCGATACATGAAATCCTGTAATTATTAGGCTATAAAATAAGGATTGGTTGAATGATGTTCTGAGCTTTGAGGTCATGGTTCCTGGCCAGAGCAGAAACATTTACCTCCCTGGATAACTAAATAACTGTCAGGACAGAGGATTTGTACACACCTAGGTCTCTGTGACTAGGGCCCAACATAGAGGGGGCAAAAATGCAGTTCTAGATGCACAGAAATACTCGTTGATATAGCAATTTGTGCAGTGCACCTGAGCTTCTTTTGACAGAGCTGTCCCAATTTCTATAAATAATTCTCTAGCTAAAGGAGATTGATTCTGTGCTTAGGCTGTTCTTGCATATGATTTAATTTGGACCTTCTGCTTTTTGCAGTGAGTGGCCCTAAAGAAGTAGTCTTTCTCAGATGCCTGTTTGCTTATTGTTCCCCCCCCACACCTCTTTACTTCTTTTCTTTCTTTATTTTTTTTGTTCAAGATGTAGTCGGTTAAGATTTAAGATCAATTACAGAAAGGACACTGATTTAAAAACTTCGAAGACATATGAAATCCATGCATATTACAACTGTTTGGGTCATTTCATTTTGTTTTGATATTACACTGAAGTTGCCATAGCAGAATGAGCCAGCAATATTGAAGCTGTTTTGTTTTCATCCTGAGTTTTATGAAGTGTTGAAGGACGTATGGCAGAAGACAAAGGCGTATTCAGCTGGTCATTATGAGAGTTTGAAGTACAGGTCAGTACAAGTAAAAAAGCCCATCCCTTATTTGAAGGAAGTCATAACCTTTCAAAGGATAGACAGCATTTACCATACAGACTTATTCCTGAACTCCAGCCTAGTATCGAAGTCATTATGCTTTGTTTCATCTCCTCTCAGTACCTATAGAGGAGGAAAAAGACTTTGTTAGAAAGAAATTTTCAACAAAACAGAGAAGCAGGGTCAGTACTTAACAGGTAACACTCCCCATTGCTCTTCCCTGTTTTTGCAATCTCAAGCCATTGATAAAAGTCAACTTGAAAAACTCTGCAGAAAGAAAGCTGAAGAATGGTGTCAAGGCTGTGGGAAAAAAAAAGTTTAAAACGGTGAATTAAAGGTGAAGTACTAATGATACATAACAGCTATCAGGTAACTTTGGGTTGTTCCATTTTTAACCCAAATAATCTTTTGCACACGCATCTGAACCTTCCCACACTCATTTCCAAAACTGGTGTCTGGCCTCAAATAAGGGGAAAAAAAAACCAAAAACAAAAAACCATCTCATCTGACTAGGGACATCTGCAACATAACTTAACCTATCACACAGGAACCCTTTAACTCTCCATTTTTCAGAGAAATGTTCTGCTTGGTGAGTTCAGATGGGCAGTTCTAGTCCACACTGTCTCTGAGTCCCTGACATATACTGTATGTGACAATTACTTATGTCAAATGAGTTTCTATGCTATTTTTAACAGTGCCTGCTCAGCACAGTAAGCAGTCTTTTTATCAGAACAGTGCATAGAACACAATGCAGTGATGTAAAAGACAATGTAACTCATTTCACCAGGGTTTGTCAGTCTGATTAGGAAACTTCAAATAAACACATATACCTTCAAATAATTTAATTTCAAAGTACAGCATCTATTTTTAGGATGAGTTGCCCATCTTACGCACCCCAAAAATAGTAAAGAAAATTTAAAGTGAAGTCGCCAATAAAGTGATGAGCATTAATACTTCACAAGTCTATAGATGTGTTTTGTTTAATTTCAACAACCAAACACATTTTCTACTAATTTAAGTTAAAGTTAACTTTATAAAACAGTGATCTGCCACACAAGGAAAGATACACATCTTCACTTAAAACATTAATGAATTTCTAGAAACATTTGTTTTTATTTGAGCTGTGTGCTTAATCAAACCCTCTTAAGAATGTGAGCTGATTATTTTCATTATCCATCACCAGAATTACAGTAATAAAAAGTGCAAAACTTGATTTCTGTGTCCTGGAAAGGTATCTGGTGTATATCATAAAGCAATAAGTTGCCTGTGAACTATTACATTTCTCTAAAATGAATGTCTTGTATCAGTTATTAATCAACTTCACAAACGTTAACAATCATGGCTACAGTAAATAAGACACGTAACTCAAACAGCAAAGATTGATTCAAATTTCTAGACTCTTTTTCCTCAGCCCAGAAATTTTCCTGAAGTATTTTCCTCTCATTAAAATTTGTTTAGATCATCCTGTTTGTGTTTCACTGTTTACATTGGTAATTCTGGCTTAAACACAAACATACTCTGGTCAACAGCAAATGAGTGACAGAAGTAACAGTGGATCACAGTTTGCAAATTTTTGAGAGCACTTGTAAGGGGCGGTTGAGAAGAATAAGAAGGTGACAAGATGAGAACAATCAAAAAGATGAGTTTTAGACTCATTTGTTATGTATCAAAATCTGGTAAATGATATCTAACTTCTTTATAATGTATTCTTTAGATTTGTCTCATATCTGATAAGACAACTTCAAACAGCACGAACAATTACAATTAGATGTGACAATTACAAGGCTCCATATTTTGCTAATGTAATACTTTGCTGACATACAACTTACCTAGAAACATCAGACTGCACATCATTTGTTCACTTTCAGATATTCTGATATCTTTTAACTTAAGTACTCTTTCATTCACAACTGCCAATTTGCTGTGTGCAATTGAGTGCATACATTATCTTTAATAATCTGATTGCATACTTTTATTTCCAATTCTTTCAAATACATACTTGAAAATTCACTCCTTCTCACCCTGCATTTCCTTAGGTATATGTCTAAACTTTGTGCTTTCCTCAAATATTAATTCCATGCCTAATTAAAACTTCCTGAGCATGCCACACACATTCAACGTTTTCAATATCTTCCCCGCAAAGTAATTTCTTTCTGAACTGCTTCATTCTTACAGAGATTTGGAAAACTCCTGATTTTTAAAAATTTTATTTTAGACAGTTCTGAATAATCTTAAGCTTTAACATGCAGAGTCACTTACTGTAGGTTCATGGTGTTCCCTGGTAGACTGAGGGTTGTGAAACTCTTGCTAGAGAAGCAAAGCAAAGTCGCTTTAAAAAGACAGCCCTATTCTAGACGTTCCAAGCTTCTCTGAGTTATCATTTTTGTACATGCGGCCAAAGCTTGTCTGAATTTTTGTCAGAAAACTTTCTTTGCAGAGTGTCTCCTAAAGGTCCCACAGATGGTTGAGAAAACCAAATAACGTTCACAGAGAATTCCAATAGCTTCATCAGTTTCTACTACTACTTCATTCCTCTCACAGGTCCAATAGCTTCATCAGTTTCTACTACTACTTCATTCCTCTCACAGGTTCCTTGACTTTTTCCAATATTATTCCAATATCAGAATAGTTTCCAATATTCAGATATCCCATGTTCCTGTGGTGGTTTCATTGATGGCTAGACAGGCTCCACCACATCGTTCTCTCACTCCTACTCCTCAAATGCACAGGGAGAAAAAGTCCAACAGAGAAAAGTTCATGGGTTGACATACGGACAGAGACACTACTCAACAATTACTATCCCTGGTAAAACAGTCACAGTATAAGGAAAACTAATGTGATTTACCACCTAATAGACTAGGGCAGCAAGAACTAAAAACAAACTTCAAACACATTCCTCCTATCCTCCTTCCACCCTCTTCTCCCCTCAAGGGGGGACAGGTGAATGGGGAATGCAGGCTACAATCCATCCATAATGCTTTGTCTCTGCCACTCTTTTATGGTCACTCTCAGCCCCATGAGTGAACCCAAGATAGTGTTCCTCCCATGGGGTGGATGCCATCCTTTGCAAACTGATCCCAAATGGGAGTCCCACAGGCTGCTGCCCTCCAAGCACTGCTCCAACATGGGTCTGTGTCATGTGGCCCATCCTCCAGGAACCACTACTTCTGCAAGGGCCCTCCATGGACTGTGTGGCTCCTTCAGGCCAAATCCACTGCTGCACAGCAGGCTCCTCCACGGCTGCACATGGAGATCAGCTCTCTGTGGTGCCCACGGGCGACAGAGAACAACCAGATCCTCCATTGGCCACCCCTGGGCTGTGCCTGGAGCACCTCCTGCCCATCTTCAATGACACGTCCACAGGGCAGGCACTCTGTGAGAAAATCTCACTCTTCTCGCACAGCTACTGTTGCAAAGCACTTTTTTCCCTTAAAACTGCACTCCCATAGTCACACCCAGTATCACCTACAGCCCAGCTCTGCCCAGCATCAGGTCCCTTTTGGATCTAATCCAACACAGGGAAGTTGCTGGGCTCTGCTCACAGAGGTCACTCTGAGGCCCCACTGCTGCCAAAGTCTTACCACATAAACCCAATGAAAATGGTTCTTTTCACATAGTCTTTCCAAACTACAGTAATAGTGAAAATTTAAAAATAGAGATTACATCTTATTAAACAGCCTTGTGCTTTAATGCCTGATTCTGAATGCACACGCACTTAAACGTTTCTTTAACGCTTTCAAAATTACATGAGAATACTGCTTCTGGCATATCTAGAGATGTAACTTCTATCACCTAGGGCAAAATGTACTTGTGGACTGAATGTGTGAAATAGAAGTTCTGCCTTCAATTTTGCTTTATTACATAAAATACTTTGAAGAGCTTATTTTATAAGATGCATTACAAAAAATATGTTTTGTGTCAGTCATTCTGAGGTTAACTGTAGATTTTTGGAAAAGATTTATTAAAACTCTTGGTTCTGAGCTCTATTAACAGAGGAACAACACAGTGAGCTCATATGCATGTTGTGCAGCAGTGAAATCAGAATACTCAGCAAGTTTTTACCACATTATATTAGTCATAGTATAAGAGAAAGCCAATTAGATGATTTCTAACCACTATCCTCTCTTAACTATCACCAAAAACAAATTCTCTCTAAATGGTAAAAAAAAAACAAAACAAAAAAACAAAAAAGAAACTAAGCAACCAATTTTTTTGACTACTATCTCTAAACTTCCAACAATTTTATTTAAAGATTTAAAGTAAAGGCCTCGCAGTTTTTCTAACGTTCATGAAATTAAGTTTACTATAATTTGTAATTCCAAAAGTAGAACAACAATAAATTTATAACTTTTTCATCTGGAGAGATCTGATTAGTAAAAGTTTACTATAAGAAATTGTTATAAATCTTAATTTTTTGGCCAAATATCAACAGTTTCTTCCTTGTGAAATTAACTGACTTTTCCAGTTTACCTCTCCATTTACAGTCAGGGTTTTTTTTATCTATTGATGGAGAAAGTTAAAGCACTTGTATTTGTGCATTACGTCACATCTCACATTGCTGGGACATTAAGATTTAACTCTGAACTGTATATTCACCTCCAAAAACTCATTCACATTGATAAAAATTCTAATCAGGCATTATTTTGCTTTTTACTTTCTCCCATCACATGACAAAGACATCAGAAAAAACACATTTTAAAAGGAATAAACATCTAATTCTACACATTTTCCTTTTTTTAAAGTGATAGAATTCCTTTTCCATTCTTCTCTGAAATTCGAACAGTTGTTCTCCCTCCCCACACCACATGTGTGTATACACTGTTGAATGCAAGGCATGAACACTGACCTTTATAGCAGGTGAAGTTCACTTTTCAAAGGAACATTATCCATGATTGATTCTTTTTGCAAATAACACATCCCCTAAAACAGTTATAATTTTAATAATCAGTAAAGTTTCAAACCAAATTAGAAAGTGACCAGGATATTTTCAGCACTCTGTACTTAGTTATTTCCCATTACAAACAAACAAACTCCCACTCCTATGAAACCATACAATTTTCCAGGGAAAAAAGAAAAAGAAGTAAATGCTGAAGTAATCTGACCAGGTTCTTAAAAACTGAAAAAAAAAATAAAATAAAAATAAAATAAAAAATAAAAAAAAATGCTCCAAAGAACCGTTTTCACTTCTTCCACTTCAGATAAGGATTTACAGGTGCAACACATCAAAGGATAGACCTACCACAAGGACTAAGGCATAACTAGCTTAAGGAAATACAGACGCAATAATTTCTGCCACTCTGATTAAATCAGTAAGGTTTGTATTTATCCTGAGGTCTATCTTGATACCTTAAGTCTGGAAGCATCTCAGCTCTACAGTAGATGGGTTGCCATAAAATTAATGCCTCCTATTTATTTCCATGGAAACAACAGTTACAAAAAGCACAACAACATTATTTGATAGAGCAAATTCTCAGATAAAATTTTTATTTCTCAACATAGTCACCACCAGTAGTTATATGTTCTCCACAGTGATGAATAAAATGCTCTTAAATATCTGCATCAATGTTACTATTGCTAAAATACACCACCCACCATCTCAGTGTGCTCATATCCAGTGTTCGGCCTCCATATACATTCCGCAAGCATCAATGAAAGACGGCAGATGCCCTTTTTGCCACATGGAGAAATTCACTGACCCACCTTTGCTTCATATGCACTCCCATGTCAGATGGCATTTTGTCAGACTGCTCCTCTGCTACCATCTGTCACATGGTAGCAAAACGTAACATAATAGTTGTGGGAAGGTTCAACCTCTACTGTCATACCACCAACATCAGCCTCTGAAGTCATGGTCCAACATAATGAAATAGAAGGCATTACTTTTGGAGATTGCATATTTCTTTGGTATTACAAAGCAGTATTTCTTCCTACTACTTAGTTCTGTCTAAATAGATGACTGTATGATCCATGTTCATGGGAATCATGTAGTTAGGTCCACTGAAGTTGTATTAAATTTTTATTATCTCTTCAGACAACAGAATATCTATTAAGGTCTTGCCTGAATCACTAGAACATAGAAATTGCAGGAAAAGAAAGTTATTTTTTTCTAAACTATCATTCTTTGTTTCAATTCCTATGTCATGAACTGCACCTTATATAGAGGCTAGACAATTTCAACTCTTGCCAGTCCATTTGTTACAGATATTCCTGGAATAGCATCAGAGTCTGATCTAGAGTGCAGTTCTTGAGAAAATGGAAACAACACAGGGAATTCCATAGGCAGAGTTTCTCATGCACTTCTCTATGAAAGATTAATAATTTATAAAAATGTCAGCAGTGGGAGCTCCCTGGGATCAGATGCTTCTTTCTGTCAGCTTATTCTCAGAGAACACATGAACCAAAGTAAAGGAGGGACTGCAGACCCACAGATAAATCTAAAAAACCCTCTCTGATTTCAACTCATTCTCTCTGTTACGCACTTAAATATCTATCAAACTTAAATAGGTTTGGTTAAGTAGTGCGAAGGAGTAATCCAAAAAGTCTCAAGTTACTCTAGAAACTGGAAGTAAAAGACCTTCAAGCTTTCTTGTACTAAGTAAATCTCATGAAACGGAAAGAAGCCCGTTTCACAGTTAAATCTAAACTGTTCTTGTAGGACTGCAAGACAAATTTTACGTTATAAATGAGCATACAGTCAGTATGGAGAATAAAAAAAGGAAGAGATATAATGAAGAGAAAATCCTATGAAACAAATACACAAATAATCCATATTTAGCCTGGAGTGATGATTTAAAAAGACATGCTCATGATATATTTTTCATCTCTTGGGAAGACCTCACTGCTTAAAATCTAACATTAAAATGCCTGTACAATTTTATCCACACTATGCTGAAGACTCTGCAAGTCCATTCAGTACTTTCATTCTCCAACAGTAAAATCATAGGGGACCACGTACATGTTCAAAGGCTTCTACTTATTTTCATGGTCAGGGAAGAAATGCTTGAAGATTATTTTTCTCTTGCCATTTCAGTGAGCAGATGCTACTATCAGTTTAGAGGGAAACAATAAGAAAAATCTGAGTTCTACTCTTTGTTCAAGATACTCATATTTTCAAAAGTGTCATTCTGTATTAATAATTCAAATGAGTATTCTCTCAGGGATGTATACTCTCAAATCAGTTGGACATTTATGAAATCTTGTGAATGAACCTTACTTGTGAAATCTATACATCAAAGTGTTAAAAAAGAAGTGCTCGAGCAGCTGATGAGAAAACCATTACTTTACACCGAAGATGAAGAAGTCTTTGACCAGGAGGCATTCACAATTCCTCATAATTGAATTTCAAAACCTCAGGAAAGCATGGCTACATCTTTATGGTGGCTCTCCTGATTGATTTTGTGTCAGCTGCACAAAATCTGCTAGTAACCCTGTGCAGCAAATCACTTCTTGATGTTACTCTATTTCTTTCACTATACAGAAGTCTCTAGGAACAGACCATCCAAATAAACACTCTCTGACAGTTAAGGCAGAACTTGGAAAAGGGACACCTCCTTGTTCCCAAATCAATAAGGGAAATTCAAATCCTTCCGGAATCTCAGCAAATGTCAGGAAAACAATCTCACCCACCATTGTCAGCCACAAAATTTTATAGATAGTGCTTTCAGAACCTCTTTTTAGATCATTTTGCTAAGAAGGAAGCATTTGAAACATTCAGCTGAGATGTCAAAGCCAGAGACCAAAAAAAAAAATACTTTGCTTCAATAACTATATTCATAAAAAATAACATCTCTGCTATTAGTGAGCTGATAGAGCAAGAGATGATAAGCGCTCTGCAAGAAAACAACGGACAAAGGCATGCTGCCATTGTACATGATCAACACTATTAACAGAAGATAAACAAATAGGCTCGAAAGACATAATTCCTCTGAAGCATGGAATGAAACATTCACATAAAGAAAACCCCTGAACAGTTATTTAGGGGAGACAGAACCCATTCCAGACGTATTACATACTTAACATGTCTATATTTCTCCGTTCCTTCACTCTTGATTGCCATTGTGGATGTGATTCTAAGTGAAGCTTAGGTGAGATCTGCAATCACACTCTTATGTTCCTGTTTTTCCCTCAATAAACACTAAGTTACCTCTTCTGTGACACCTTGTCCTCTACTCCCACATTCTCTCTAGATCCATTCCTCAACCCTTCAGCCTTCTGCTTACATTTCTCAGCCTGTCTATCCTCTAGTCTAAGCCACTATACACATTGAAATACTAACATACAGACACATCTTCTTTATCAATGCAGACTCAGTTCTCCTTTAAGTTCCTTTGGAGAAAGAACTCAAGAGTTGTTGCTTTAAGTTTTCCTTCAACCCTACCTCACGTTATCTCTACATCACCTTTTTGTATAATGAGAGAAATGAATGGAAATGGTTATCTCCTTTTCTAAGTGTTGCTGACATTGCTAAATTAAATACCAATCTCTCATTTGTATCAACTCTTTCATATCATTTGCTTCTGACCAGATGGTTCAGTCAGCTACACATGAACTCAAGGTAACACACAGTTAAAAAGAAACTTTTCCTAGTCTATTTCTCTGCTACCAGGATCTTGTCATAGTTTCTCTGCAAAGTTTCAGTCTCAGTCTGTTTCACAGTGTTTTCTTTTTCTTTTTTCCTTCCTGTCTGCATTTAGACAAGCAGCACCGTGCTGTCTGGATGGGGGCACTAACTATAGTGAAACTGGAGAGGTAGCAATGACTGAAAAAGAAAAAAAAAGAGCTTTAGCTCTAGTTGTACTTAAGCAACTTCATTTATCACCAACTGCTCAACTGACTTAAAATGACACAAAGCAAGTACGAGTATCTATGGAACTGAAGGCCTGCCAAACTTGACCCTAGGAAGGCGATGTGGCAAATAATCCTGGACAAGCATGGGAGACTAGAAGGTGGGCAAATCTTCAGCAGAGACTGCCACACCAAGGAGGCAATAATTGCTGATTAACCCAATAGCCTCCTAAGATGAAGCCTCATGGATGAAGGGACAGCAGTGGATTTGTTGACCTCAGGTTTAAGAAGGCTACTCTCTCTCGTAACATCTGTTACCCTGCAAAGAACAGATAGGAGACAAAATAGACAATGAAACAAAATGCTGGATTATCTCTAGGACATCTCACATGCCTAGGTTAAAAGAAGCATGCAAAAAAATCAAAGTCGTTGTGGTAAACTAAAGTGAATTCTGTAAATCATTGCTTACTGACAAGAACCTGAGATTTTCATAGTAGAAGTCTTCCTTTTTTGAAAAAGGGAAGAGCATAGAATCTGAAGGTGAAGTGGCTGTGAAAAAGTACAATAACAGATAGTGTAGGTAAGTATCATAAATAATTATATCAATAATAATAACCTAGACTAAAACCTTTATAAAACTCAAAGACAAAATAGCTGAATCAGTAAAATACAATACACTACAGCTCTGGATTTACACTGTCAACGTTTTTTTGTTTGCTTTTGTTTTTTTACACTAAGTCAACTTCAACTAATGTGCCTTTTTTTAAAAAAATCATCAGCTAGAAATCAGAGAATTAAAGCCTGATCTTTTCCTGTTTCAACCATACAAATTAATAGAAACAAGAGATGATTATTGGACATCTTGAATAAGTATGATATACATAGTTAAGAACATGCTTATCTATGTATATCATATGATATGAGAACTTATGAGAACAAGGTTTATGAGAACAAGGGGGAAACGTAAGTAAAATAGTTATTTGTATGCTCTGTACATACATGTAGCTTCTAATATATACATAGATATGTACGTTTATACAGATATAGAACTTTAAATAGAAGTTATAGATACCTCTACTTGTAGAAGAATAGGCATAAATGGATAAAACATTATTTAAAGGAGTTTAAGAGTGAATAGAGAATCATTTAGCAGAACTAAAATGCTGGCTTGAAGTTCTTAGTCTTACCTGTCTGCAAAATAAACAGATTTGTTATGAGAGAGAGCAAAGGGTCACCAAAAGGGAAAGTAACCTGAATAATTTGGAACACACCCAGGAGTTATAAACCTCTCCACAAAGGCCGAGAGTGGCCCATAATCTGTATAATCAAAGAAAGATCAGTGGAGATGGGCAATGGGAAATAGGACATGTACATGAATTTTAGGTAATAATGCTGAGTGTGATCAACCACAGTTGTTGCAAAGTTAACCTTAACTCAACACAAAGGGAGTGTGGCTTTTGTTTTAAAAAAGCAGATTAACAACTGAATGAATCAACAACTTCTGTGTTTCTCCCTGAGGTCTTTAAAAGAAAAAGAATGTGAATCTCTTTCTCTAAAATACTTCAAGCAGCAGAAGAGTGAAAAGATGGTTCAGCACAACACAAAGTATAGTAACTAAACAGTTACCAAATGAAATGTGAAAATGGTAGCAGATTTGAGTTGGCTTCAACCAACATATTCCATCCTGGTGACTGAGGATGTCCAGCATCGTGATAGCAAAGCACAAACTGTGATCTAACTGATAGCTGCCTTTCAGTATCTAAATGGGCACCACAAGAAAGAAGGGGTCAGACTCTTTAGAATAGTCTGTGGTGACAGGACAAATGACAATGCTTTCAAACTAAAAGAGGGTAGATGTAGGTCAGATAAAAAGAAGTCGTCTTTGATAATGAGGGCGTCGAGGCATGGGAACAGGTTGCCCAGAGATGTGATGGATGTCCTGTCTGTAGAGAATTCCTAGGCAAGGCTGGACCAGGCTCTGGGATACCTGATCTAGCTGTGGATGTTCCTGTTCATTGCAGGGGAGTTGAGCTAGATGGCCTATAAAGGTCTCTTCCAACTCTGAGGATGCTATAATTCTAAGTGTAAATTGCAACTGTTTCATTCTGCTTGTATAGTGACTTCAGTGCATCGCTATTTCACTTCTCTAAATCACAATCACACATAACTTGAAATATCTTCACTATATAAATTTCATATTCAACATTTTACCATACATGTGTAAATATTCAAAAGAACCTGATCAGAGTGTTGGACTACTTAATTGGCATAATCCACAGCACTATTTTGAGGGTGAGCCCTTCTTATAGTTTTGATAACAGTTCAACAATAACGGAATTCCTGATTTAAGGTTGTAGTCATGAATAAGAGCCCAAAAAGATGACTCATACTGATTAGGAAGAGTAGTGATAAGGTCATCTGCAGAGACAAACACTACAATTAAAGAGGTAACAAATCACTGTAAATAGTAACAAAGGCAGGAGAAAAGCTAGCCAGTGTTTTATTGTTTTTTTTTTTTGTTTGTTTGTTTTGTTCTTTAAGGAGTGGGATGGAAATATCCTTTATGGGGTTATTCATGGGCAGAATATTGAATTGATTCCAGTGATATTTAGAATGAATTTGAAAAATTGAAAGGTTTTAGGAAGGTAAAGAAAAATATAAGCAGGCTTGTGCTGATTGCTAGGGGCTTGCAAACAGCACCAGAGAGGTCAGATGACTATTTGGAAGGAATTGAGCACCACTGAAGAGAAAAAGTTGAGAAGAAAGTGAAAAGAGGAAGTAAATCATCTGAGGTACTCACAGATTCCTGTCAGACATCCCTGCATCT
Organism: Odontophorus gujanensis; assembly: GCA_013399175.1. Classification (NCBI taxonomy): domain Eukaryota; kingdom Metazoa; phylum Chordata; class Aves; order Galliformes; family Odontophoridae; genus Odontophorus; species Odontophorus gujanensis. Next base: position 42,231 of record VXAB01002406.1, on the reverse strand, counting down.
TATCTGTGCCCCTCGAAGGCAGACAGATCTATAGATGTCAAGGTCATACTTGCCATCAGTTAACTTTTATAGTCAGGAGTTCCTTGTTCCTAAAGCTGGCCAGGGAATAAGTGAAGGGACATCCTGACACCTCAGTGTTAAGTAGATATGATTCAAGAGATAAAGATCTGGAAAAGATAAATAATCAACTTATGATTAAGAAACCATGGGTGGAAGTAAAGGTCAATTTTCATAATGGTACATGTTCAGCAGCAGTGTCCTGCAGTTTGGGTATTTGACTTAGAAATAAAGTGACCTGAAAAAGCAGTTCAACAGCAAGATGATAAAAGTTGCTGACGATAAAAAGCTGCTCAAGGTAGTAAGGATGGGGGCAGGATTTCTGCAATCTGTCAGACTCCTTTGGAGGGTAAAAAGTTGGGCAAAGGAACAGCAGTGAAATTCAGAGTAGATAAAATGAAGGTGTCATCAAATTGAAAAACATCAACAACAAAACAAAAATCTTCCCAACTTCACAGATAAAAAGGCAGGCACTTGGGTGACTACTAATTTTTCCTGGAGTGAAAACGGAACCACTGAACAGCTGGCAAAAAAAATCCAAGCTAGATATTTAGAGTCCTTATCAAAGAACCGTGAGATGGAAATACGTCATTCTTTAAGAAATGCACATCTCATTGTTGGGTCCATGTTTATCCTCTCATCTCTAAAGAAACATATTAGAATTGAAGATAATAGGAATGACAGAGACATGCAGAGCTTTCAGTATTCTCTCCTTAACATTTTAAAGTTATATTGTACACTATTCTGGATAACTGTGGAAAGACTTCTGATATCTTTTAATACTAAAGATTAAATTATTACTTTATTAGAAAACTATTTCCTGTAACTTACCTGTTTGCTGTAATATTAATTGAAGGAACGGTGCTGTTGTGCACACAGGTACAGTACTGCTTACTCTTCGGTGGATCTTGGCTCTTTAACTTACATGTGTAAGTAAAAGAGATTCTCCCTGTACTCTTTCTACAGCAGGCTGCAGTTCAGACTACTTTAAACACATCTCAGCTGGAGAAATAATGTTAATTACATAACTAGCTACCCACTCAGTTGTACACTACATCACATACTGTCCTGTGCTAGATTAAAAACAACAAACTAATCAAGAAACACCTCACACACAAAATCAAAGGAACAAACAAAAAAAAAGAAGAGGCGAGACTCTGATGTAGCTGCAAATATCTCTGTTCATTGAAGGGGAGTCAGTCTAGACGTCCTTTAAAGGACATCCCTTCCAACTCAAACTATTTTACAGGTTCTAGGAAAGACAAAATACAGTATATACTCCATCATAGGTAACTCATGTATTCTACTTTGGCACTGAGCAAAATGAATATCTACCTTCTGCAGAACTTCTGCAGTACAAGTTTTTCTCACAAGGAAGTCAAAGAAATATAGTCTCAATGCTGTAAGGTTTTGTTGGTCATAACGGTGCAAAGATTTCTTCAAAGGCTTGGACAGTTAAAGAAAAACTGTCTTGCTATTATAAACATAATTTCATAGTAAGGATTCCACTGGACTGAGGTAAAAATACGTCTAAACTATAGGAATCTACTGTTGAATTGAGATTTTCACCCTGTGTAGCAAAAAACTATGTAAGTGAAGTTCTTACCTTCAGGGTGAAACTGAAGTTCCCTTCAAATGAGCTTGAAAGTGAATAACGAGCAAAGGAAAATGACTTCAAAAGGTCATTAAGAGCCCTGTAAATGTTAAAAACTTGAAAAGAAGAAAGCCCAAGATACCTCTTTGTTACTCTCTTTTGCTTTGAAAGTAACGCCTCCTATTTATTTCCATGAAAACTATAACAAAGTGCACAACAACACTATTTGATTGTGCAGATTCACAGCTGCAGTGTTTTCAACATGCCACCACTAATAGCTGAGCACTTTTGCCAGCGATGAGCAAGAGCCTGCACGCCTGTCAGACTGCCCCTCTGCTGCCATCTGCCAAACAGCAACAAGACATAATGGAATATTCGTGAGAAGGTTCAGCTTCTACTGTCACACCATCAACAGCCACCTCTGCTATCAAGGGCCAAGATAATAAATTACTTTCAGATCAGCCCTTCTAATGTGCTCGTTGTCTATATAGAGATGATTGAGGAAGTTCTCCACTAATCTGTAAAAGTAAGTGGACAGCAACTTGACTGTAGCACAGAGAAAACTCTTACTATTGCATTTTGTGACTAGATTGTTGCCAGATGTTATCAGTTTAAAGGTTTTCCAAACAAAATTATTCCCTTGGTCGTGTATCGAGGTGATAGTTTGTTGAATATATTGGACTACCACTTGAATAAACAATAGCTGTATCTATTCCAAAAATTCAGAACACCTTGAGAACTCTGAACATGTATCTGAAGGATTATTCACATTTTCAAGAGAACTCAGCATGTCAAAAGCCTCTGCAACCACTCAGGACAAACTTCTACCTGTCAAATCAGAACCTACATTTCCACCTAGACTCTTCAAGTTTCTGAATAAATCTGCTACAGAAATCACAATATGCAGGGCTTCCATAGGACTTGCTTCCCCTTGATTTTTTCCAGATTATATTACTTAGAACAGCAAGTGTCAGGCAAACAGATAGATAAGGCAACAAAACACTGAGTACAATATGATTTGTAGAATCAGGTCTTTGAACATGAGGAGGATCATTTCTATTCCTCAAAATATAGTATTTAAATATTATATCCTAATATTATCATTTGATGTAAAACACTAACAAACTTGTTTATATATGTATCAAATGATATTCTGTATTGTTATCTTAGTTAATGGATTTCTTATAGCTTACTTTCTGAGAACTTCTATTTTGCACACTAAAAATGGGAGAAATCTTACTTTCTCCTAGTGTCCTGCCCATGATAATAATACTTAATGTACATAAAAGAGCATCATCTGTATTTGGATATTAATTTCATTCTTTTCTTCTATGGTTGCTACCTCGTAATTCTCCTGGCAATCTGTATGGATACATAAATACAGTTCACTATCTTCTGACTAGTGTATAAATTGCCATCTAATCTTGGATGTACCTTTTCACCTTCCCAAGTATATGTTTTCCTGAATACATTTTAAAGCATAAAGATAACTGCAAATTCAGGGGTCGTATGAGAAATTTATCTCTCACTTCATATCTTTACAATGAGCTTTTGTCTTGTTGAAGAAGATTCATTTTTTGGGCTCTTAATATTAGACAATCTACAAATACTCTGTACCTATGATATATATAAATGTTGCATTTTAATCATTTGAGAAGATAATTAAAATATTATTATAAATATCTGCACAGTACTATAAATATAATTTGGAAAAAAAACAGTATATGAGAGTAACAGGATACTATCTTAAATGCATCACATGAACTGTTAACTATTTCCTGTCATATAGGTACTCTGCTTAACCATATTATTTTAGCTGAAAACAGCATAGAAACAGCATTATTTGTGTTTTGGGAACAAAGATTTTCTGGCATATTCCAATTAAATGTATAGCCACTGGTGCATTCACTTGACAGATTATCATCTGCTACTCATTATAAGTTCAATTGTTTCAGAGCTATAATTGCAGAAAAAGTTTTAAAGTATTTTCTTTTGTTCTGAAGTGGAAAAGCAATATTTCATTAGTTTTCTTGTGTTCTAAGGTAACTTAGCTGAGAAGAGCTAATCAAGAGTTATCTGCCCAAACAGAAACAATTCAGAAAGTTTTCAGTTCTGATTAGAAGGAATTAAAGTGAAATCTTAATTAGACTGATTGTCAGAGTTCTCACCAGCTAACTCTTCAGTTAAGATAGCTAAAAACTTTCTCATTACTCATGTACCTTCTATGTTCCTTAACATATACAGACAGCTAACTTAGTGCTGCACAGTTCCCTGCAGAAATTCAATAATCATGTTTTCCCAGAGTCAAAGATTTGTGTGTACATACACACACTGTATCTTTTAAGACTGGGGGAGGTGGGAGAAGAAGGAGGAAAACATGCCCAAAGTAATCAGGAGTGGCAGGGAAATCTCCCAAACCCTGAAGTGGGATTTTCCATCTCAGTATTATTATTATTATTTTTTTAACCATAATGATGTAGGTCTTGCACAACGTTCAGATATTGTTCAATTGGAAAGAAGATTGTTTTTCTTCATCTTCATGCATCAAGATAGTTTGGCAAGCTATAGTTTGCAACTTTGAAACGGAAATGAAACTTTTAAATGTGTTTCTAAAACAAAGCCTGCAATGAATTACCCCTTTTTAACTTGACTAATTAGCTTCACTTCCCCTGAGTCCTTCTCTAGTCATTTCTTTTAACTTCAATGTCACCCTTATAGGATGACACAATTGATCCACATACAAACCCATTATCACAAGTGGGCTCACGTTTCAGTGATTATAACAAAGAAAGAGAGGAAGTAAATCACAAACAGGAGTATTCGTTTAACAGGTGTAATACATGAAAAGAGTCTTAAAAATAAACACTGTATATCTGCCAGCAGATAGCAATACTAGAAATATTTTAGGTCCATGGCATCATGCATTTAAATGAACACTGATTTTACTTCTTGGGACATACATTTGTATGAATATACAAATCTGTTATACACTGTATTGAAAATGACAAAATATTCTTTTACACTTCTGTTAGAACAACACTTCATCCTGTTATAGTCTATTTTCTATTATTAGCTTTCAAAAAGGTCAGTACTTTCTTCCTTGTATATTCATAGTGTTTTCTTACCTATGCAGATCCTTTTCCACAAAGGATACTTCCAATTTGCATTTAGGGTACTCCCTTGTAAGCGTAAATTTTCATGAAAGCAAGTGTCTTAACAGTCCAGAAACCAATATACGCTTTTGTAGCTGCTGCAGTTAGTTGTCACTAGGATTTTTTCTTTTATTTTGTCAACTTAATGTACATTCTGCACCTAAACAGGCTAAGAAAAAACTTGGGTATAGAGTAACTCATCATTTCCAAAAAGAAAAAGAAATAAAACATAGTACACAAGTAATAATTTCATCCCATAGATCAGTAGGAACTGGTAAATTATTCATTTAATCTTTTGTACTCCAACTAGCTGCTTTTGACAATTATTATTGACTTACAGGATTTGTAATTTTAATCGTATACTATTATTTCTACATTTTTGAGAGGATGACTTAACTTCATGTAAGAGGCTTAAGCAACTTTTTTTAATGCAGACTGCCCTTTGAATCAGGAACGAGTAGAAGGATTCTGTGTGTCACTAAGAAAGACAACACCATTTCTTTGCATGCATGCAAAGACAGCCCTCCCTCTTTTGAGATATTAGAAACAGTCTCTCTCAAAAAATACTCTTCTTACTAAAATCAGTGAAAAGCATGTAACATAACTCACAAAACATGAAATAAAGTTAGCATCCAAAATTGAGCTCATCTTTCCTCTGCAAATTTCTCTCAAAATTCGGCACTATGCCTCCCTTCAGCTGAAGATCCTAACTTTTAATCCACCATTGAGACTATCTTACCTCTGCTGGAGCCTACATTGGTCACAAGTTTCTGTTGAAGAAGCTGAACTAAGGCTGCTGTAGTGTGACAGTGTTCAGACACAAACAGGTTTAAGTTTGTGTGGACATCAGGTGCAGTCATTCTTTAGGTTGGAGAGGAATTAATATCTGGTTTCGAACATGAAGGAACAAAAAGTTTGAGTTTCCAAAACAAAACTGGATGCCTTCCTTGGAATTGTGTATGACTCAAAAAAAAAATTACAAAAAGTATTATGCAGTTGCAATACGTCAACATGGATTAACAGTTATAATACAGGACCTATCTTCTAACTGTAGCTTTTTGACTCTAGATATGCCAGAATGGTATTCTATTGGCAGCGTCTTCAGGTATAGGGCTTTTCTCTGCCTGCGTAGACTTCCAGTCGTTCATATAACCTGATCCCTTTAAGACTGCCCTGCTGTTCTGGTCCAGGAGGTTGCACAGCTCAGGTCTGTGAGATGAAGCCCTGTTTTGAATGTGGGCTGCTGCTCTTCAAACTAGGAAATCTTACAAGTTCTATTAGCATACAAAAATAATCATCAGGAAATCAGGCAACAGGAGAGATAAGGGAAGACTGGCATAAAAAGGATGTACTATTAGGAGATGAAAATACAGGAACAGGACACAGAGCTCTGTGCTTTAGGAAAAATAATCAAGTGTAGAAGTAATCAAGTAAGAAGGATGGTATGCGAACACGTGGGAGTAAATATGTGAAAACCAATAAACAGAGTGGGTCTTTTGAAAAATCTTCTGCAGATCATGCTGAAACCATGTAATACATGGCTTGTGCATATGTTTGGGTCCGATTTTACTCTAGAAGAGGAGCAGCACATACTGAAACTGAATCGAGTTCAGCATGGAACATGAAAGCATTACAGGGTTACAATGTGGTGCCATAAATTAGCGGCCTTTGGGCACGCACAAGGATTTAAATGCAATGCAATGTACTACACTTCAACTTGTTGCACAGCCCTGTCTGTGAGCAACACATTATTAAAAGGATACAGCAGAGCAACAATTAATTTTGCATATGTAGAAATTAAAAACATCCTAATGAAATCCACATTTTCTGCTTCCACCACCTTCTCTTGCCTGCACAATCAACAAATTACCAAATATATTAAAAAGAAAGAAAGATTATTTGGTATGGTTAAGTAGAAATCTCACAAATCATTGTTATTTAGAATTCAGACTATTTTTTGTTCCAAACACTTACATGCTGCCATATACAGAAATGGTTTTAGTTACCAGGGAAATATAATTGCTTATCTAACACACAGGTCACATACATTCTGACAGTGATAAAGAATAGCATATCCAACGGAAACTGTCTAAGACATGTGAAGCTGTTCAAATCTGAAGAAGGTATAAAAATCTCCAACTACAGTGTTTTAGTGGCAAAATCTTCCTTTTAATTTTTAGAAATGTATACTTCAATATATTCTCAGTAGAATGCCAGTATCACAAAGCTGTACATTATTTGAGAAATTTTATAGCACTACACATAGTCAGAAAAATAAACCTTTAGCAGCAGATTTCTGTTTTAGTAATTATCTATAGAAGCATTAAACTGAGCTATGCTGACACACTTGGTTTTGTCAAAGGTGGAACAGGAACTTAAATTTATACAGAAGAGTACACAATATTATTTCTACCAAAAGTACTAAAATGATTCACAAAACACATTCAACTAGATCAAAACAAATAAAGACTTAGTAAAGTAAATATAACTGGAATGTTACTGCAACAGTGTTTGTATACTGTTACCGCAACAAAAAGATCTATTTGTGGAATTAAAAGGAAGATACGTACTTACAAAGAAACTATCAGAGCTCTCGGATTCAAGTATTTCTTGTTTGTTTCTCATGGTCTCTGACACCATTCAATTTATTTCTGCTTTTTGAAGAACACTGGAAAGCATACAGATAAGATTATTTGAGATTGGCACTGCGTATCATATAGCACAGATTTACATCTTCACCCTATAGATGAAAAAGTAAAGATTACAGTAAAAATATGGATCCAAGAACAATAAAATATTGTAAAAGCTTTGCTTCATCTTCAAGACAAAAAATGAAAGCACATGAGGAAAATTTAGGAGACTAGCAGTGATGTTTATTATTTCAGTGTCTTTTTCCTCCCTAATCAAAAGAAAACTTCTTATATTAATGAACCTACACACACGGCTTTCTTGTCTCAGCTCCTTCAAAAGGAGCAATCTGGGTAGTATGCAAAAGAGGAACCCAAATGAGGCTTATCAGTTGCATTTCAAGACTAGTGTGAAGATCTTACTAACTGAAAAGTACTTGAATCTTCAAGTATAAGCCCCCAATACTGTAGTGACTTTCATAGGTTCCACAGAGTTCTGCACAGTTTTATTCAGAAGTGGTATGCTTAATTATGTCAGAGAAAGCATATTCTGTACTAAAATATATATCATGATTCAGCTGGAGCATTCCCTCCTGCTATGACATCCATCATCCCCTGTTTTAACTCTAGCTGTAGTTGCATCACACTTAATGGGTAACAGCATTTTGTTCTGTTCCAGAAAGTGGATTTGACAAAGATTAGATGTCAAAGCTGATGGAGCAAACTGAAGCCCTAAGACTACGGAATGCTACTGTGGAAAACCCTGCTTTTCTTTATAAGAAACTTTCAAGTTAACCACCCATTTAAAAAATAAAAATAAATCGTGTGCTAAAAGTATTCCTTCATACAAACAAGTAAATACACCCCTTATTTAATGTTAACAGAAAACATGAGAAGTGGATCCAAGTCTTCAGTGCTTTTTCTTATATATAATTCAATAAAACTAGGGTAGAATAAAGTGCTATCAAATGCTCTCCGTCTAAAATATGATCAAGAAACAAGAAAATGCAAAAATCAGTTGCTCATCTGAGAAAAAAGATTCAGGCCTCAAAATGACAATTTCAGTTTATCCTTAGAGAAACCAGAGAAAATTATTCTTATGTCCTGTAGATAAATTCTAATCATGCAGGGAACTGTGTTGACCACCTCCACAAGCGGCTTTCATATGAAGGAATAGATTCATAGATACATTAGGTTGGAAAGGACCTACAAGATCAAGTCCAACCATCCTCCTATCACCATCCCTACCCACTAAACTACTAAATCAAATCCCTTATGAATGAAGGGGATGAATGAAGGGGACACTAGTCTCAGGTGGTTGGTGTGGTTTCTTTTGTTTTGTTCTTTTAACTATCTATCCTTGCAAAGCTATCACGTCAATGATAACAGCCTACTGAAGAGGAACTGTCAATAACATTAAGGTTCTATAAATTATTAGGTTAATTCTGCTTATGTGTCAGTGTCTATACTGTGCTTGTTCGATATTACCTGTGTTGTTTACTTATGACCTAGACACATCACTTTCAAGATGGGTGGAAGTTAACAAGATGAAATAAAAATCAAGCCACCCCCTTCTCCACCCTCCAAACACCACACTTCAACCTCTTTTCCTTAGGCAAATAGACGCACCTGTTCATACAAGACTACTAATTGCAACAGAAGACACTCCTTAATCATAATAGTAATATAAAAGTAATTTAAATAATAATCAAGCTTATGGCTATCCTACTGACAGCTACAATTCCTCATTAGCCCTTTTCAGTCATTCCGTAGACACTGAAGAAGACTTGATGATAAAAGCAAATATAAAGGCAAAGCAAATATAAAAAATTTCTTATTAAGGAAAGCAATTTTACCAGTAGTTCCCAATTATCCTGTATTCTGTAATAGAGAAACACCTTTGACAGATGCTATTATCTCCTCCTTATTCTTTATACTGGTAAATTATCTCTGTGATCATCACATATAAGAGAGTATCTCTCATGTATAAATCGACTCAAAGATCTCTTTTAATTGCAACTAGAATATCACCTACTATACTGGGAAACACACACCAAGGGTTGTCCCAAAACAAATTATTATATTTGAAACAGATATCCTCTGAATACATCTAATTGTACCTTTCTCTGTAACTTAAAATGGAAAAAATGGGTGTGAAACAAATAAGTACTTTGAGGCAATGAACAACATTTCTTATTTTTTCTAGAATTGTACAAGGAATCTCTCTGAGAATCTGAAGCACTCACTAACATACTAATATAATAATGAAGATGAGTTCCTTTTCTCCAAGGAGGAGAATAAAAATGAGGCATTTAATAAAACAAATTATCAGTTGCAAATGTTCACCACATAATACAACTTTCAATCTGTCAAGACACGATGCTTGACTCACCATTTCAAGGACAGAAGCACTGAAGACTACGACAGCTCGTAAAAATCTTACTTCTGTCTTTGTCCCATTATAACTTAAAGTATTTACTTTATAAAACCCGGGAGTTGACAAAACCGCTTGATTAAATTCACACAAAAATATTCTCTTATTAAGTGGATATATATATTTGAGTGATAACTTACATACAAGACATCTAGCTTCATAAAACTTGGCTTCAGCAACTATTTCTTAAAACAAAAACTCGTTTACCTCTGAGCTTCTACAGCTTTTATAAGTCAAGCAGCTGGGGGACAAATTACCCCACAGTGTGTCTTATTTAATCTGACCTTTTAAATGATTGAGTTTTTTCTAGCTGCATTTGGTCTTTTCCTAAAATCTTTATTTGAGTGACCTTTATTTTTTCTGAACTAGATTTTCCTTTCTGGCATCTGTTAAACATTTTATGAAACCACATGAAATTGCATAGTGATAAGCTCAGGAAGGCAGGTGATAGAAATTTAAATTAACATGAATATTACCCATGACATCTGACAAAAGATCCATCTACCTTGTCTAACTTAGTAAAGAACTATCTCTAGACATGATTTGTAAACCCAAAGAAAAACTCAACAGAAAAACATTGATTCACATTATTTTTGATTTAGGGTATGCTGAAAAAAGATGGGAACAAAAGGCAGAGTACTATTGATACATTTCATAGCAATGTGTTCCTTTGAACAGAGGAGAGGTTTAGAAACAGACCCAGCAGAACGTTAAAAATGAGTATAGTTGATTATATTAGAAATTAGGAGATTAATTTTCTACTCTGTTTGATATGGTCAGGACATGAACATTATATCTAAATTTGTGTCAAATTGGTTTAATCAGTTAGAATACAAGCTTAAGGGATCATATTTACTATGTATTTACCATACATCAGCAACACTTGCCTAGGTAAAAATGACTTTGAGTAAGCAACAAAAGGGGACTATCACATAAAAATACAAAAACCTGGAAGTGAACAGGGAAAATGACCTGACGATTTTACTGCCCTGTAATACTTAAAGTCCCTCTTAATCTCACAGATTATGTATGGAGTATGTACCTGCTCTGCACAAGTGAGTGATAGCAGGATCCCCTCGTTAAATACTACCACAAGCAAACAGCAATTTGTTATGATTACCATTCCAGGGTTAAAGAAATAAGATTTTTTAAGATTATGTTTTGCAATGAAAACCAACTTGTCTGTACACTCTTCAAAGACAGAATGAGCAAATAGAATCTGCTACCTGGTATCCGTAGATAAGAAAAAGCATTTCATTCAGTGGGAAAACACTTATCATCTGATTCAATACAGACAAAGGTTGCATTTACCTCTTGAGAAATGGTATAATCAGTCTTCATCACAGTCTTCAACAAACTTAAAAATTTGCTTAATGCAACTTAAGAAGTTTCTGCTTCTCTCCACTATACCTAGAACCTGTCTTAACAACTTCAGTTTGCAATTCAGACACAACACAGATGTCAGGCTTGCATTGTTAATGTGCCTATTAAAATCAGAACAGAGCGCAGTAGGCCATGGGAAGCATTTTAAAGAAACCTGCCCCAAACCATAAATCGAAATGCCACAAGAGAGATTCCTACTTGGGAATCTAAGGATTTGTTTCTCTACCAGTTTTCTGAACTCATTTCTGTCATCTGAGTAAATCAAGTACCTGGAAACAGAGGAAGGGCAAATTAAGAATGATGAAAGCCACGCCTCCTGCTTTGCTGGTCAGCAGATTTGTCTCTCCTCTTCGAACGAATGATTCCAATATAAGTGCCACTAACAAAGGGAAGGCATACTTGCCTTCCAAGTCTTTACACTTTTTATAAGAGATGCACGATTAGGGTCACTAGCTAGTTAGGGATAAGTGTATACCTGTGAGGCAAAGATTTCTACCTACAGTATTCATTCTGTACAGTAGCACAGATTAATATTTTCTGACAGTAATATATTTACAGGGACAGAAAAAAATAGAGTCATACTTGGACTTAATACTTACATATAAAATATTTCTACACCACTTGCTTCCATCTACCCCACTCTTTTTTTAATAAACTCTTAGTAACACACGCTCTATTCAGTGAAAACTCTCCAGAAAGCAGATATTTATTCTATAGGCACAGTTGAGGTGGAAAACTTCATTTCATCTTCCTCAGAAAACACAAAAGAAACCAAGGAGAATAAGAAATACCTATTAAAAAATCATTTAAAATGAGAAAGCAGCAGCAGATCTATTTATTTTGCTGCCTAGATGGATACCGACAACATCAAAAGAAATTAAGAACCCCATAAAAAAAGCCTTAAAATCTCAAGGAAAACAATTACCTGCCTTATAGTAAATGGTAATTCTGTCAGTTAGTGGTTTCCATTTGGTGGATACAATAAGAGGTAATTTTGGTAACGTGCAATTCATTACCATAAGCACACAAGAGAAAAACTTAATCCTCAGTCTGATATAATGGAAATTACAGCAGAGATTTATTGCAATCTCAGATTTATAGCAGTCCCAGATGGTTAGCCAAGGACTGAGAGAGAGAATAATTTAAGCATTGCATAATCTGCCTTGGTAGAGATAGATGTGGGCCCACTCTAGTATAATGAATGCAGACACACAGTAGTTGACAAAATGCCTGAGCACTTCACAAGCTGCTGAGTGTTAGTAAGCAGTGCTTATTAGTTTATCTTCCAGATGACTTTAGTTCTTTAGTATAAGGGACAAAATCCAGTAGCACCCATGTCTGATATTCGGAAGGTAACTGGCCAAATGTTAGGGTCCTCATGTTATGTACAGGGGAAACCAACAGTAAGAGAAAACAAAGAGACTTTGTCAATATTAGACAGCTGCCTGGGAGCTAGGAGCAGAAGTCAAGTATGATTAAGCTCATGCCTAGCCCATAAGATCAAATTGTCATGTCATTTTTCAGTCATTAAACGCTTAAGAGCTCAAGTTCATAAACTCAGGACTTCTCCCCACCTGTAAAACAGAGACTACTTTTTATTGTGCTGAAACTTCTGGAAGGTTTTCAGACATCTTTCTTGTGGAGTTTTCCTAAAAAGAGAATCAAGAGTTTGTGGAACAGAATTCTCCTGTTTTTCCATGTGTTATTCCATTAAATTGAACTTCACCTGTTGCTAACAGCATAGCTTACTGACTGCATCCCAGAGTTAAACCTTTATATTTAATCAAAACATCTCCCTGCTGCTTCTGACCTCTGCTCTGCACCAAGAAGCAAGACACTCCAACTCTCCTAGTTCAAGTGCCATCTCTGAATCATGGAGGAAGGCAGCACAGAAGTCATCTGCTTCATCCAAGAATGAAAACACACAACAAAGAGGGCGATAAATGCTGTAACAGCTTCAATCTTTCTCCACTCTTTGTCCTCCCAGTTCTGCTGCTCCCAGGATCTCATTCCATACACGGGTTTAGGGAACAATATGCCACAAACTGCATAAAGGAGTTGTGATAACAGAAAGCATTAGACAACTAGGAAGAAAATAACGTAGGGAAAGGCTGGGACCTCTAGGAGTAACAACAGGAATTTAAGAAGCCAGAAGTGTACTGTACAAGTCAAGCTGCTAATCATACATTCAGTACACAGGGAAAAGGTCTGCCCAGGCAGGAAGCTGAATCAATATTAAAAGTGACTGAGTAGGAAACGTATAACTACACAATGAATTGCTAATTTAAGAGAGATTATTCTTATCCTTAGGGCCACATTTCACATCCTTTCTTCCATCTGAGTAGTAAGTTGCTTAATCTAGAATGACCACTTCTGAAACACAGATCTTTGCAAAATGAACAATGGTATTACAATCTGACAAACTCCCAAGGGCTAGATTTTATTGTATACATATAAAAAGACACAGGACTAATAAAAACTCTTTGTTATCGTGAGTACACTCTTAATGATAATCAAGTGGTTCACAGGAGCCTGGCAGTATCGCAGGTTGCATAATGAAACCATGTTGATTACAGAGCTCTGTACACTACAGTCAGCTATAGAGCACCAAATTTAATACCGTATAGAACATTGGATTTAATGCTGAGTAATGACATTGCACATAAAATTTATAGTGCAATTTACAGGTGAACTTTTATGATATCTTCATTTGTCTTTAAAGAAAAAATATGTTTTATTACCTTTTATTACTTAAGAAATTGACCTGTAATAGCATTAAGCCAAGCAAGGTGCAAACTACTGAACAGATGTAATCACACCATTTACATCCCCTAGTCACTGGACATGAATTAATATACTGACAGACTTTAAGGCACCATCACATCACCCAATCTGACTTCCCATATTTCACTGAATCATAGAATGGCTGAAGTTAGAGGGGACCTTAAGGGTAATCCATTTCCAACCACTAGATCAGGCTGCTGAGGGTCTCAACCAACCTGGCACTGAATGCTTACAGAGATGAGGCATCTACAACACCTCCAAGCAACCCGTTCCAGTGCTCTGTCACCCTCTAAATGATGGTAAAAAAATTTCTTCCTAACACCTAATCTAAATCTCCCTTATCTTAGTTTAAAGCCATTACTCTTGTCCATATCACAGTGAGTTCTTACATAAAAGTATTTCTCCCTTCTGCTTATAAAGTTAACCTCAGCTACTAGAAGGTCACGCTGTTGACTCTCCAGAGCCTTCTCTTCAAGACAACGAGCCTAGGTCTTTCAACATTTTTTCGTAGAGATGCACTAGACCTCTGTCAATCTTTGTGGCTTCAGCAGCTCCACATATTCTCCCTGATGAGGACCTCATCGTAGTACAGATGAGAAGAGCAGAGTAGAAGGGGACTATAACTTCCCTCTCCCTGCTGGTCACCCCTTTTTTGATGCAGTCCAGGATACTGTTAGTCTTCTAAAACAGTGTGCAACAGCACACTGCTGTCTCACTTTTATCAGTTTTCTTCATGGCATGCAAATATTCAGCATTCTACTATAATGGATAGAACAAGAAAAATGATTTCAGCCCTCCCACAGCCAAACTTCAAAACTACACCACTGCTTCCTGTGAACCACTCATTATAACTTTCACTTGGCTCTGGTCCCTGAAATAAACAAGAGGATGACACCAACTATAACTGAAAAGGAAGCCCAGTACGTGATAGAAAGTAGTGTGTTTGCAACAAGGTGAGTAGTAGAAACTAAAATTGACCAGGATAGTTGTAAATATTGAAATCAGAAACAATAATAATAAAATATCAATTTCATTTGTAACTTGCCTCTTGATGACAACCGTGAATATTCCTACATTATTTCTGCAACCTTGTCCTAAAAGCTCTAGTGTTATATTCTCTACTAGCTGCTTCAAAGCTTCCAGTACTAGGCGATAAAAATCCTCTTCACTCTAAGGACATTATTCCATGCTTGCTGCCTAGAATAGAGAGAATAGTTCATTAATTCACACTGCAGCTAACTTGCACTTGCTTCATTATTATCACTTTGCCTTCTTTCTTTTTTCTTGGAATTTCAAAATTGATTACTTTCAAAACTTCACATCTTAACATTTCCTAAACTCCCATTTTGTCAGTTAAATTTACTACATGTTTTTCCCTTACACAACTCCTGTGAACTTCCCTGAAGTGTGATTAAAAAAAATGTTAGAAACAACATGGTTTTAGAGCTATTGATAAAGCAATTGGCCAGTCTTATTTCTTTCCTCTACTGATAATCATCACCAGTGTACTATGTCACTGCTTACTGTTAAGCACAATTACCAATAACACTACGATATTTCCCAGAGAACTATGTATATGACACTAAAGACCAAACATATTTCACATTTATTAAAAAAAAAAGAAAGATTTACATAAATATTAGAGAACATTCACAAATATTTATAATCATTACCAAAAAACATTCAGATAAAATTTTGTAGACTGGTGAAAAGTAATTTCATTCACTTTCATTCAAAAAGAGGTGGCAAATTTGAAAAGGTGATGCTAAATCTGGTGCTGCCACATCTTAAATGGCATGAACTATTTGCTTTTTTAGTACATAAAAATCTTTGAGTGTAATATGAACTTAACCTTACCTGTGAATCTGTTTGTTGTTTCCTTTTGTGTGATTTCTATTTTACATATTACTTGTATTATCACTAGTATGACTTTATGTAGTTTTGAGTCTCTGTACACAGTCAAGCCACCATTATATTTCAACCAAAACAAAACAGCATACCTGTGAAAATATGACCCATGTCATCAGAAACTCATCCAAATAAAATTAAGTGTTATCACAGTTGCTCTTGCAGCACTGAAAATACAGAAGTCAGAGTTTCTCAGGATAAAATAAACAATTTTCTATGGCACGATTATAGATTTGCTATTTACAACACTTAAAACAGAAGTCTTGTGTGAATAATAAATTCCACAGTTCAAACCTATGCTGTGGTATTTCGTGCAAAAAGTTGTAATTTTATCCCCCACCAGCTTTAAAAATAATGAAGAGATGGCTTTTAAGTGACATATTTTCTCCTTCAGCTTCTTTTTTTAACGTCATGTTAAGTACAAGGCCTTGGCTTGAAGCTTAAGTCATTATTATTAATAGGAAAAAGTTACTACTTATAAAATTTCATTGATATAATGAGCTCTCAAATGAAAAGTGACATACTTGGTAGGTTCGGATTTTCAGTGAGTATTTGTACTTGAAGTGGAAAATTATTGCACTTCTTTTTCTTCACAGACATAACTTGATCATGTATGAAAAATGCAGAAAGCACTTCTATCTTAGAAACTATCCAATCTGTAGTTGCCTTGTAGTTGAGAAAATAATGGAATACAACAACATAACTGCCTCAGTCACACTTGCTCAAACATTTACTTCCCTTGTCTACTCCAGCCAGGCTCTATCTGAAAGAGGAAAGCAAGGTGAAAAAATGTTTATCTCAACCCAGTACAACCTTTTCATTATATTATTATTCTTTGTTTACAGCTAAAAAACTGACTTCCAAAGTTTCAGCATGATTTTTCTCCTAAATCTTCTTATGTACAACTCAATTTGCCTACCTCGGATAACCTTCTAACCACCAAATCTTGTCCACATTTTAATCTAAAGCATTTTAATCTAAAATTAAAAATACTTAATAAAATCAGCTTGACTAATCATTAGTATATTTTATATACATTTCTGAAGATTAAGGACTATTTCTCTGTGAATATGAGAGTCATAGTTTTGCACAGTATACTATCCATAGATCGCATGTACCAGACTCCTACAATTGTCAAGAAACCTTTCTGGCACAGCTCACTCTCCCTCTCATTGGAATTCATGTCAATCAATAACAGTAGCCAGATCAAGGCCACAGAGTGAAACACTACACTAATGACAGAAAAGCCAAATTATAGCTGCTGTTCTGCCAAGTAGGAAAAGGTCATTGACCACAAGAAAGCTGAACTGAGCAACCTCCAGAGTACATAGCGCACCACCAGAATGGTTTATTTTACTTTGACTGCATTCAGTGTTTCTTCACGTTGTCCTCTGAGTCTTCTCATTTACTTTTACTGATGAAAATTGAAGGACGATACTGACCTCAGGCTTTGTCCCCAGCAGCTCCACACTACTCTGTGCATGTTTGTCGTATAAAGAGTTCCTACAGAAGAGGTTTGGAAAATCTCTGCTTTTGAATCTCTTCTCAAATCCTTAAATTATTGTAGCCATCATGCTTATAAATTGCCTTGCTTACACTAGTTAAATAAAGCCTCCAATAAATCCCATGAATGGATGGCAAGATTTCACACCTTCTTTAAGCTGATTTTTTTTTTTGTCCTCTTCATGTTTTGTCCATGCTGTCCTTCCAAGGGTTTGATACACATCAAGTTTTACCTGCTAGTAATATCTAAATAGACTACTCAGACTTTTAGTAACTGGTCTTGACATGATTCATCATTCTTGCCTTTATGTGGTTAAAGCCGAAGGAAAAAATGTACGAAAAGCAACTAAGACAATAATCAACATGAAACTTAGGCTGATGTTAGGATCCAACACTCCATTAAAATCAAACAACACATTAATACAAACTGAACAGTATCTTTTTCACTACTTAAAGTGCCACAATCTATACCCATACTCCCACTTCATATTTTGTCTTAGAATTTTTAAGACCATTTAAATTCTGACTGTGCTCCTTTTATAGGATGGAAAAGAAAAAAGAGAGGGAAAGGAAGTAAAAAAGAAAAAAAGAGCTTTTCAACAATAGTTCCCACAAGACGGAACAAAAGCTGACTTCCTTTATTTTGCGCTATAAATTTAAACTATCACCTAATGAAAGGTCTAATCTCTTTTCTGGGTCACCTGCTTCCAACAGCTTCCAGGCTTATCAGCAAGAGATGTCTAAGAAGCTTCTGTAAGTATCTACAGTTTCCATGATGCAAAATCTGTAAGTACAGAAAACTGAAGACAACTGAAGTACCATGACTGTAGGTGAAGAGACATCTTCATAGAAATTCCATTTATTTCATTGTACAGAGGTCATATTAAACACTGAGCAGAATGAATCAAGTACAGGGCTGACATAGAATTGTGATATTAAGTCAGTGGTTATTGCAGGTTCTACCCCTTCAGCAAGTTCTAAGGCATAAATACATAGACATTTAAGAACAAAGTCGTCACTCTGAGCACTGGGAGAAGTACAATTTAGAGCAAAGCCACCTTTCTAGTGGTCACTCTACACGATAGTTTCTGTTTACACCTTAACTCAAAATAACATGTTTATATGGGCATTTTAATATGTGAGGGCTTATATATTATTTTCACCCACAGTGTCAGAGGCAGATGTTGGGAAGATTCAACCTCTACAGCTATATCACCACCTCTATTCCACTCCATTCTGTTGCCATGCAAAAGACGGCAGCAGAGGGGCATTCTGACAAAGTGGCATCTGACAGGAAAGCACATATGAAGCAAAGGTGTATCATAGCATTCCTCCACGTGGAAAAAATGCACCCAAGGACATAGATTAATGCTCAATGAATGTTGATGGAGACCAATCAGCAGACGCCAAGACAGTGAGGTAATGATTGGTGCATTTCAACTGTAGCAATAGTAATGTGAACAACAAAACTCCAGACTCCATACAGTTAGGCAAATTTTTATGAGCGTGGCACGTAGGTCCTTATTTATCACTGATTAAACTGCATAGACAATGGTGCTGGCTACGTTGAAAAACAGTCTTCTGTACATGAGAAATTGATCTATTAAACAATCCCTATTGTGCTTTCAATACCTGTTATAGAATTAAAAAGAAAGCATTACTTTCAGAGCAACCAGTGTAGAAATAACACTAACTTGATAAGCCCTTCGTTGAACAACGTTCAGCATCTACAAAAATCCCCACACAGACCTATTGTCTAATTATGAATCAGTAATTTTCGTTAAACAGTTTTCCTTGTCTGATATGCATTTACAGTCCTGTCACACTTGATTTCAACTTATAAAAAGATATCTCATAATATCTCTAATGAATATTATGTCTTTATTAGTCCTTGATTTATTGACTTACATCCCTACTATTAAGAATGAAAGGTACCACAAAGTCATCTCAGATAGAATGAAATAAGCACTATAAAAGGAAAAATGAATAACCAAACATAAATAGTAAATAAACAGCACTGGGTGGCCTGGTTTTTGTGGGCATGGTGGTAACGGGTTGACAGACGGACTAGATAAACTTAGAGGCCTTTTCCAACCATATGTTTCCCACAATTCCATATTTATGTTCTATTTTTCTTCCCATAAGACAAAAATAGTTCATTTCTCCTCTGCATGATGATGTTTTACTATGAATGTTATACAGATAAATTATTTTTCTATTCAGACAAATCCATACTATGAAATAAAAGGAAGCATGTGCTATTTTGGAATCAGAAATATAAAAACTCTAACAGCAACTGTCGCTTCTTCCCTTGGTGTTACATTCAGACAAACCCTAGAAGAATCAATTACAATCAGATTTTCTGTTAGGAAACTGATTCGTGCAAACCATAGCTAAATTAAAATAATAATAATAATTCAGCTCCACTTTCTATAGCCATAAGTATCAGACAACAAGAACTTACTTCTTGCAGCGATAGGAAAGTAACTGTAAAAGCAACAGGACCCATACAATCAAAAGGTGCAACAAAGAAGATAAAAAAGAAAATACTCACCCACCTCCAAGGATCTAGACTAACAAAAAAAATCCACAAGGTAGAATCTCCAACAGAGAACCCTTCCTCACCCTCAGTCAGCCCTTATATGAGATCTAAGAGGCATGAAGCCTGGCTCCACTCCTTCTGGTTGCACAGGTGAATTGCCTTCACCTGTGGTCCCAGGGGGTGACTGGGTGTTTCCTCCAGGTGCTCAATCAGTGGATAACTTAGCAATTGACATACAGAAGCCAAACATTTAAATGAGATGTTGACAGTTCAGATGCAAGTGATTCAATTATAATCATATCTTTCACATGTTTTGGGAGAGGATGTGGTAGACAGATAATTTCAGCATAGTTGTTTGCCTACAGGTGAGCTAGCAGAGATAGCAAACTACAGGTACATGCTATAGAATAATTATTGAAATTTTTCAAAATTCCTGGGTTTTTTTTGCTTTGGAATTATTTTTTTAATAATATATTAATAAAACAAGATGGTTTATGTGTTCTTGGCAGTTCTTTTGCATCATGGGGCTTTAATAGCACACAGAATTCAGTTTAGATCACTAATGCAGGCATTTAGAATTCCATGATTTTGAGATTTAAACAGAAGTACATATTGTAAAAACAACAGAGTAGAGGCTTAAAAAAAAAAAAAAAGGAAAAAATAAAAGCGTTTCAGAGTATTAATACAATTCTTACAGAATTATTAAGGAAAATGCAAAACACGTGCAGTAAGATAAACAGATAAAACCTTAGATGAAGAGAATGAAGTGAATGCTCCATTCCTTTTAATATTATATAAAAAAAGAACAAGAAAAACTTCACTAGCTAGATAGTGAAGACATAGGAATGTTATAACATAACAGAGTTACTGAAAGAAGAAAAAAAAAAGAGACCATTGAAAATCCCTTGTACCTAGGCTGCTCCAAAGGTAATATTTATTTCTATGGAAATTATAACAGATACAAAAGATACAAAGAGCACAATAAAGTTATTTGGTAAAGCACATTCTGAGGTACAAAAGACTATTTTTCAACACAGCCACCATCATTACCCAAGCATTTTTTGCCAGCAATGAATGACTTGTAAACATCTGTACTAGGAGAGATGACTGACTGTCTCTGTTGCCACTGCTGAAATACACCCCTTGCACTCAGCAAAAGCTGATGAATGTCAGTGGGTGCAATTTTTTCTGCATGGAGGAATATTATGACACACCTTTGTTGACAATACATGCTTCCATGTCAGATGCCATTTTGCCACTGCCCCTATGCTGCCATCTGTCACACAGCAATAAAATATAATGGAATATTAGTGGGAAGGTTCATCTTCTACTGTCACATCACTACCATCTACCTCTGACACTCTGTCCCAATACCGTAAAATAAGAAGAATTACTGTCAGGGCAGCCCATGTACCTTTGCATCACTATTTAAATGCTTTGGAGCAACCAGGTAATGATGATTAGCTTTGCAATCCCAGTGTACCTCTAAAGAAGCTAGACCTAACCACATGTGTTCTGAAAACTAGGAAAAGAACAATGCCTTCTCCATCATCACAGTCTACAGAAGTTATTATTTCAAGAGGGAAATCCAGCTGCTTTTTTTCTTTTTTTTCTGCTGTGTCATTATGTTTATATTAAATAACTTCATGCAGTACATGCTCTTTGAGCAAAATAACACTATTTTATAGAGCACACTCTCAGCTACAAATTCTAATTTTCAGTGCAGCCACCACCATTAGCTATGCATTTTCACCAGCGATGAACAGAAGCCCGCATGCTGCACTTGTAAACATCTGCACCAGCAGAAGTGACCCACTGTCACTGTTGCCACTGCTAAAAACACAACCATGCAAGATGTTTCTTAATGTTTGGCTCAGAAAGCCGGATGGTGTGCTCCTATAACATACACTGGCCTAAGTTACAAAGGCTAAACATGCTTTTGCATTCAGTAATGGAAGATCCTGTTGATGAAAAATTGCTCATGAATACTTGAGGAAAAAAAATAGCTAGTTCAGAGATTAAGTTACTTAAAACAGTAATTAAAATAATTTCTCTTTCTTAGACAGTTCCAGTGTTGGGTACCCTGGAGTGCCTATAAACAATTTTCATCTTCTCAGGAAAGACTCTTATATACTTGTTTTAACAGATAGTGACCAGGTTATTATTACAAACCTCTTAGTTTCACAACACATACAAGCTTAATTGACTTCTAAATTAATCACATTTTAATTTGCTTAAACTTGAAGGTTCCTGTAGCATGAAAATCACTAGGATATAGTCTGAATTAGATCAAGCAGCAGGGTATTTTTTTCAAAATACTTGAAATTGTTTTAACAAACATTGACGTTTTTTCTATAGCATCTAATTGTTTTCCATTCTCCAGTGCTTATAAAAATGTGTGTGTGTATATATATTATTATTGTTATTTATTTTTTTAGGGGATGGGAGAAGAACTAGTGGAAAAGCACCACAAAATGGAGTAAATCTGTTACTGAGAGCCTTATTCTGCAATTGCCTATAGTATAACGAATAATGTTACATATAATAATAGCCATTTTTGATTAAGATTGCCCAAGAACATGATGGTGAGCCTGAGAGGATCATTAATGAACATTTATAGATGACAGCCAGAGCACATTTTCAGAGAGAGGACAAATCATGCAAAGCACTTGAATTTTACTCAATCTAAGGTTTTAAAAGAACAAACTTCACACCACTCACTTTAAAGACAAGATAAATAACTACTCTATACAAACCATTATTTTTACAGTCTTGATAATAATCTTTTTTTTGTCAGTTATGAACAATGAATTTAGTATATTTAATTTACTATTTTAATGTCAGTCTGATGACTTAATGAAGCAATTTCTCATACTAAGAACAGCAAAAGGAGAAGTGTGTGATTTTTTAAATCAGTTAAATTGCAAATATTGCTACAGTTAATGCATGTAACTGTACCCCATTATTTTGGATACACCTTGTTAGAGGGTCAAATTCTTGTCCCTTTCTCATGAGGACAATGTCACTTCATATTGTGCACTTAATTTTATAGAAGGGTAATTCAAGTGAGCTAATGTTTCAATTATAGAGAATCATAAGAGTACCAAAGTACTTTTTTCTTCTCTCAGTTATCGAGGTTTCAGTCTCAATGGATCTGTGACTTGCTCTACATTGCACTTCCTCTACTCACATTATAAGTTATATTCTTCAAAGTCAAAGTTCTGTGTGAGCAAAGTATTTCTAGGTCATAGAAAGAACTGGGATAAAACACATGTGGCATAAGTGAATTTTACTGGCTATAAGCAGTCCAAGTCAGGCAAGTCAACAGTATCTGTTCAAAATGAAATCTATTCACTTTCATCCTCAGAGCTGATAACGTGATCCAGACCTAATCAGTTTTTATTTCAGAATTATGCATCACAGAAAAGAATCAGAATCATAATACACTAGCAGATATCACATGCAACTCCTAAACTTTGCAGTCTGCTCTAAGATCATATTCTATAATTATCCTCCTCCTTATCTTTAAACCTCTGCATGGAAGGACTCCTTTAAGCCCTCCCCTTCTTCTGTTTGCTAATATCCTTTCAATCTGTTCTGTAGAAACAACACAACAATATCCTCTCAGTAAGTCAGGACTGTGCTTTTCAAGATTTGGCTATTTTTCCCCCTTGTGTTGAATGTCTTCAAAAATAAGAGGAAAAGAAACCCAATCGGAGGGAAAGAAAGTGACAAACACTTCACATGGATTTTAAGTCATGTGGTAGTCATAATGGTCCATGCATAAGGCATTAGTAATCTTTTCACGTGTCAAATTCAGTCCAGATGAAAAAGTGGTCTTATATTCACGTATCTCTTCATCTGCACCCACACATATTTTTTATCTAAAGATGAAGCTCTCTTTTGTTTCAGAACTATGAGATAATATTATGGAGCATAAAATTAAAAACAAACAAACAAACAAACAAAAACAAACATGTACAAAGCAATACTACTGATATCTCCAGTATAAATCAATGCACTTTTAGTCAAGTTCACAGCACCTCTCACTTGTTTTCTATTTGACATATCACCAGATCAGACAACCTAAAGGTTATTTCTAAGCTTTATGTCTTACCC
Organism: Odontophorus gujanensis; assembly: GCA_013399175.1. Classification (NCBI taxonomy): domain Eukaryota; kingdom Metazoa; phylum Chordata; class Aves; order Galliformes; family Odontophoridae; genus Odontophorus; species Odontophorus gujanensis. The sequence goes on along the minus strand of VXAB01002406.1, from coordinate 18,128 downwards.
ATACTAATCTTTCGCATATCACTTTGAATATTATGTGTTGAAAAAATATATGTGCTGCCTGGAAACCAGGACGCCTGAAGGGATCTTGCTCTGTTTTTGATAATGGCAAGTTCTCTTCTCTTTCAGTCTGCTGACATGGAAATAAAACGTCCTCTTGTCATTTTTCTCTGGAGATATTGATTATTAATCCATCTGGAGCCATCCACCACCTTCATTTTAGAAAGGCAGAAAGATTTCACTGGGTGCTAGTCCTGTACAATATTACATCCTTGTGGAGAGCATTCTGCTAAATAGTAGCAGTAGCAGTTATACACAAGCAAGAACGTCAACCCATCATGGCTTAAACTGGACGAAGTTAAGGGCACATTTCTTGGTTTCTTGAGTACCCAGGTTACAGAACTCCTTGCAGTTGCTTAGTTATAGGAAAGAATATATATAATGTCTAATCCGTGTCTCATGAAATACCATTTTCCCTGAAAATATTTCGCTAGAAAGTATGACACTGTCTTTTGCTGCTCCACTATTATTTTCTTCTCCTTAAAACTAAAATTCTCTCTCCTCCTTCTTAAATTGAGCAAAGCAAAGTTGCTCATTTTCTTCACCCTCTTAGGTCTGACCATTGCTAAATCTCTAACATTTAAGTCTTTTTTGCCTAATTTAACTTTGTTATGCCAAGAAGTCCATTCCTTTGACTAAAGGCAGGTTAATGACCTTCACCACAGAATCACTGGAACATCTATAGGGAAGCAGGAATGACTACAAGCCCATGTTTTACATTCACATACAACCCCTGTTATCTATTCAGATTAAATGAAAAACAAAACAAACAAACAAAAAAATAACTGAATTCACTAGATGCAATCTCAACTATAAAGTGTGTGGTGAACCCTAAATCATCACTCACTCCCATCATTGATATTGTAGCTAAGTGTCCTGACGAGAACTAGACCAAAATCTTCTAAGTGACAATCCATCCACAAGGTATATAAGGTGCAGTATATTGTTGAAGATTTAGAATAATAACTCAAGGAAAAGGCTTATACTTTAACTGCCATAAGTGAATAAATTAGTCACACGAAAGGAAGTTCAAACAAGTTTATGCCCTTTTCACATATATTAGGCTGCTGAATACCTGCTGAGATACATCAAGAAACATCCCTTGTGCCTTATACAATTACATTCAAGGTGTTTCAGCTTATAAACCTCATTTTATTAACATTATATATCTAACTCACTTAGAGAAAAGATAATTTTCTCCCCCATTTCCAGAAAGCAAAAACTTACAAGTATAATGGTATTTGTAAAAGGTTATCAATGTGGAGTGTTTCCAATACACTTAATCTTCTTCAACAACATTTTCCTTTAATTATCCTGGGAATAATGCTGGGAAAGCAGCATGGCCGTGCACACATGCTGTAGATGGCTCTTGCAGTGTGTTGAAGATAACTTTCTGATGCAGGTGGTGAAGGAGCCAGCGAGGAGTGGGGTGTTACCAGACTTTGTTCTTACTAACAAGGATGGGCTTGTTAGGGAAATGAAGGCTGGGGGCAGCTTGGGATTGAAGCGATCATGATATGGTGGAGTTCAAGATCTTGAGTGGAAGAAAAAAGTAGAATTGCTGCCCTGGACTTCAAGAGAGCAGACTTTGATCTCTTCCAGGACTTTCTTGGAACTATCCTGTGGGCTAGGGTGTTAGAAGGTAGGGGGGCCTGTGAGAACTGGTCAGCATTTAAACTGTGCTCCTTCCAAGCTCAGGATCAGTGCATCCCTGTGAGTAAGAAACTGGGCAAGGGTGGCAGGAGACCTCCATGGATGAACAAGGAGCTCATGCATAAACTCAAAGGGAAGAGGAAGGTCCACGAAATATCGCAAAAGGGTCTGACCACTTGGGAAGAATATAGGAATGTTGTCAGGGCCTGCAGGGATGTGACGTGGAATGCTACGGCTAACCTGGAATTGGATCTGGCAAAGGATAAAGAATAATAAGAAAAGTTTATTTTAAGTATGTCAATAAAAGAAAGACTGGGGAACATGTGGGTCCCCTACTAAATGAGGGAGGTGTTCTGGAAACAGGGGGTGCAGAGAAGTCGGAGATGCTGAACACCTTTACTTCTGTCTTCACTGTGGGAATTCCTCCTTGGGACTCCTGGACCCTGGGGGTAAGTGGGAGGGTCTGGAGAATAGAAGGCTCCCCTTTGGTGAAGGAGGTCTGAGAGCATCTATGCAATATCAATATACATAAATCCATGGGCCCTGATGGGATGCATCCATGAGTGCTGAGAGAACTGGCAAAGGTGATTGCTGAACCACTCTCTATCATCTTTGAGAGGTCTTGGAGAATGGGAAAGGTGCCTGAAGACCGGAGGATAGCCAGTGTCACTCCAGTCTTCAAAAAGGGCAAGAAGGAAGATCCGGAGAGCTGCAGACCAGTCGGACTCACCTCCATCCCTGAAAAGGTGATGGAACAGCTTGTTCTGGATGCCATCTCTTAGGCAGTTGTAAGAAAAGAGAGTTATCAGGAGCAGTCAGCGTGGGTTCACCAGGTGGAGATCATGCTCCACCAACCTGGTGGCCTTCTATGATGTTATTACTGACTGGGTAGATAGGGGAAGAGCAGTGGATGTAGTCTACCTTGACTTCAGCAAGGCGTTTGACACTGTCTCCCACAGCATCCTTATAACAAAGCTGAGGAGGTATGGAATAGATGAGTAGATGGTGAGGTGGGTTGAGAACTGGTTGACTGGCAGAGCTCAGAGGGCTGTGATAGGTGATGTAGAGTCCAGTTGGAGGCCTGTACTTAGCAGTGTTCCTCAGGGGTCGGTGCTGGGTCCAGTCCTGTTCAACATCTTCATCAAATGATCAGAGAGGTGGTGGAGTCTGGAGATGTTCAAGACTTGCCTGGATGCCCACCTGTGCAATCTGGTCTAGGGAGCCTGCTTTGGAAGGGGTGTAGGACTAGATGATCTCTAGAGGTCCCTTCCCACCCCTACATTCCGTGATTCTGTGATTTCTTTGCTGGTAGCTCAAGCTATTATTTGCAGAGAAAAATACTACCTAACAACAAAAGGGATGGCAGAATTCGGACCTAAATTGTTATAAAAATCCCAAACTTGTTAAGATGTAAAGATGTTAAATGACCATTAGGAATACCATTAGAATAAAATGATACCAAAGTGTTCTGCATAATTTGATTAGATATCAGCAATTCAACATGTTCACGACTGTCACATTTGAGCTGAGGTCTAATTAATTGTTGCTGAGAAACTAAAGATACTCATTTCCCTCACATCAAGTCTTGTTCTTAAAAAGCTAAGAGAACATGTACTTTAAGTTTGGGTTTAAAGTTATCACCAGAGGTGAAATAGCATTTTCTCTGTAAGAAGGGTAGCAGTAATAGGCTCAGTGTAGGAGGTTAAATGAAGCTTAAACTATATGCTTCATTTTTCAAGCTCTAGTTTAGAAGTGCTTATAGAAAGATGCTAGCTGGGTCTTCTTCCTCAATTTTTATCTTCTTTTCACTTGCTAAAGAACTAAATGATAGTTCTCAGTGGTTACTTGCATAACAAGACTGAAAAATCATTATTAGCCAGGAAGAGAGTTATAACTAGAAACTAGTACACCTTAATTGCAAAAAAATCACTTAGACTTACATTACATAGCACATGCCTTGATAAGGACATAATGAAGTCTCATATCATTCTGAGTGCTCTGCAATGATCCTCAACAGCTCTGCTGAACAGAATGCTTTGTTTTCATAGGAGCTGAGATAGCCACATTTGTGAACATAAATATGTAATTATAATAAAACAAACAACAGCAAATAACCAACCAAAAACAAACAAACAAAAAAGGATGGTCAGGTATTAGCTATGTCAAAACAATAAAGTAAACAACAGAACATGTAACTTTTATTAAATATTCGGGAAGATATAACTTGCAAATACAGCATTTCCTGTTAGTTACAATTTACAAAGTAGGTGATACTGTGAATTTTCATGTGTTTAAAACTATCAACATTCTTTCCGATTACATTGGAACAGTTTGAAATCTTCAATTTTTGTTCAATTAACTAAAGAAAAAGAACTTTCAGGAAAGGATGTATTTCATCACTGTGAAGAAAAGAAGTTGTAAAGTTCAGTATTCCTTATATGTTTAAAATTTTCATTGGTAAAAGTCTATAAGAACTCTTTCATTCACCAAAACATAGAAGTGAAACTCATTTTCCCATGTTACAAATTGTCACCACATTTAAAAAATGGAGACAAAAGGAAAAATTTTAGATGCGCATAGGAAAGGGGAGAAAAAAAGTCACCAAATTAGTTTTTTTGCAGTTAGCATACCCTTCTATATTCTTACTTTCAAGTACTTAACTTTTGATATAAAAAGAGGAAGCAAGACACTACAGATTTTTAACCTGGAAATCCACCAAGGATCTATTTTAAATTAAGAGTTCATAATCAATAACCAACCTTTTAGAAGTCACGAAATCCTGTGATTTCCTCAAGAAATCCTGTGTCTAACAAGCCAAAGACTACTATAATGATAGTCACTGAGAAGATTCTTTGCCTGATCTCTGTGTATCACACAGAGCTTGTTTAGTTATTCTGTTATGAAGTTACAGCTGCAAATGCCTTTCATGATGGTAGCAGCTATGCAAAGCACTGCAATTACAACCTTGTCCCACTTGTATTCTGGTGTTCACAGAACAGTGAGAACAAGCAGCATTGCTTCATTATAGACCTTAACTTCCTCTTCCTTCCTTAAGGAGGTCATTGTTCTACCTTTCTGAAGCTACACTAATGAACAGAGAGCTAAAGGAGAGAAGATGCATACTGAAATGTTGTGTGTGTTAACAATCTGGTTTGGAAGTCTTACAGAGCCCTAATTAACCAGCATGATTACAGCAACACCAATGCCAGCTTGATGGTAGTACTCATTCACAGTGTTCCTCTGAAAGCTGTCTACTCATCAATTATGATTACATAGAGTGTGCTCCAGTAGAGGCCAGTCTCACAGTGTGTGCATGAGGAGAGGGAGGAGCAGGCACACTGCACTGAACCTGCCAGCATGATCACTTTAACTGGTACTCATTAGTTCTGCAAGGGTTGTTTGGCTGTTCTTAACCACTCAGCAAGGCATTCAAGGCCAGGATCCTGTGGAGCTTAGATATGTTCAAGATTGTTCAGCCTTGTGTTTTTTACTGATGGCAATTGTAAAAAATAATGAATTTAATCAATGCTACAGTCAGTGAGATTCATTTACCTATCTTTCTCTCAAGGATCTTACTCATTTTCTGCCGTTGCAGATGATGCAGCTTCACTCATGCCAGTCAAGCCAGTTACAAAATACAGTTTAATGCTAAGCAGTTCGATGAGAATGATGTAGTCAGCAGACAAAAGGCCGAAGGCAAGACGGCACTAACTCCCAGTTTGAATATAAGAGCTCAAAACAGTATTTATAACTCTCACTCAATATCTATTGTTAGTTTGGCTAAAATTAGATATTTTCTTAAAATATGTACTCTGCACACTGATGACTTTCTTTACATGTTTGTCCAACAGTAAGAAAACATATTTTGCAAAATCAGCCCACCTGCAAGGGAAGCATTCAGCAATGGATACTGAATGTGCACATATTCCAGAAGAAATATTTACACCTTGTATGCATATCTTGTGCATTACAATAGAATACACTGCATGGTACAAGTGTTTAAGTTCACACTTGCTTAAAATTTCTGGGATTAGGAGAAATATTTGTGTGCCTCTGTAGCTTAATGTGCTTCAGACAGGTACAGACACACTGTTTAGTTACCTAATTTTAATCATCAGATTTCTTACAAAAAAAATAACATCTATATTGTCTCAAAACTTCTTGAAAAGTTTTTCATTCAATCACATCTGTGAACTTGCTTATAAACTACTAACAGTCAGACAAAAAAACAAACAAACAAAAAAAAAACAACGTTAAAATATGGTGAAAAGGAATGACCAGACCAGCTTACTGATACTAATAATAGTACCGTCTTATGATAAGTATCATTTAAGATGAACACTCAAAACATTCTGCATACTAAGCACTACAGCTGACTGTACCTGTTCTATCAGCTTGCATTTCTAGTCTGGACACACAGTGCCAATGTGAACAGTGCCCTTCTTATCAGAGGGAAAATTTAATATGGATAAATCTCTGTGCTGCAGAGAGAAAACCTATAGGGCCATCCACAGCACTGTTTAATGAGACACACAGAAATGGAACAACTTAACTGCAAAATCAAGTTGAGGAAGGGGGAATCTGGCCTATCAGAGAGATAAAGAACAGGAGACAAAAAGACAAGATATGACATTTTCTTATGCTGTTCAATTATAGGTGACCACTAGAGAGTGTCCAGATCTGCAGAAGCGTTTGACACAAACTATTGTTTTACAGAGTGACCTTTAAGAAGTCTGGATTTCCCTTGTCTCCATTAGGACAGTGCCTGCAAAAGTTAGTTACTTTTCTTGGCACAGTATTTTCTTTCAGAAAGTGGTAAACGTAGAGAAGGATGTCTTCATTATAATAGCTACAGATATTAAAATATCTCCCAAAAATATTCACAAGCCTGAATAAATCATTAAGTACTTAATCTGTAGAACTTTTTAAAGACATCATTCAAAAATTCCAGGTGTGAATTTATATGGAAAATTTTTACACTGCAATGTATGTTTTTCTATAAAGTCTCCAAAAAAAAGAACAAAAGACAAAAAAAAAAAACAGTCTCCATTCTAAATATTAGATATTTAAATTATTTCAGTGCAATACTTTATATGTAGTTTTGGACTGTGCTGAAATGAATGCCACAGTCCACTTTGCGGGCTGGTACAGAGCAGTATGTCACAAATAAACTATGCACAGTGTCAAGAATTCACATTTTTATACAAACATCATTAAAAAAATGCCTTGTTTAAATTAGGGAATTACAGAAGATGCTCCCTTGCAGACAGTTCTTGCCAGGTATTCTTAAGGCTCCTGTAGACAGTAAAAGCAACACTATAAGAATTTCTCTGGCAAAATTTCTAGCTACAAGACAGACTGTGGAGCCTGACCTGAAGCAATCATTCATGGATAACTCTTTCTTCCTGAAGATCTCAACATTTCAAGCCACTTCCTGTAAACGGTTCTATAGCCATTTAGTTTGCCACTGAAGGGAAAAAGAGAAAGCCCCTCACTTCCTCCTATAATAACTAAGTACAGCTCATCTCCAAGGAGACACTACTCTTTCCAAGCTCTTCCTATTGGTTTTAAAGAAGGAAGAGTCAATCTAAACAAACAAACAAAAATACTCTGTAGAAGTGCACACATATAAGTTACTAAACATCAAGTGTTCTGTAACAGCATTCATTAGAGGAGCTTAAGGAGGTCTGTATCCTCATTTTAACTTACTTTAAAAATAATTTAAAACATTTGATCACAATTATTCTTTATAAGCATTCCTTTTTCTCACATCCAAAGCTTAAACTGCCCTTTTTTTTTTTTTTTTGAGGGGGGAGTTGGGGTGGGAGGTATGTGCCAAATATTTTTTCTGAAAAATATGAAAAAATGATAGTTCTGACAAAACTACTATGCTGGTGTTCATATACTTGTAACTAAACATGTAAGTAAAAAATTGGAATAGTTCAGGTGTTTATCTTGAAATCTACTGTTGATGTCTTTTAGAAAGTATTACAGACTTATGGTAATGAAAGCACTCACCATAAAGCTGAGTTTATGCATAGATTTAAAAAGTGACAATCAGTTGAAACTTCAAAGCTTAAAAGAATTTCTGAGAAAAAAATATAATCATATTCCCACCATTAATAACAGTCAAGTAAAATGACAGCTAGAATAATTGAGTCTCTTAAGAACCAAAAGAGAAAAGTCATTGAAGCCATCGTTTTTAAGTGCAAAGGAGGCACAGGGGATTTCAGGCTGAGACAAGAGAAGATGCCAGGAGCTCAGAATGCCCCTGTATGGTGGGAGGAAACCAGAACACTGCACTGTAGATTTAGCATTAATAAATGCAACAGTTGCAACAGGAGACCAAGATATTAAAAAAAAAAAAAAAAAGGCTACCTTCACCCAGCATTGCTACATTCTGTGCGTATATGGTAACATTCACAAATTAGTCTTCATATAAAAGACTCACCCCTTGGAACTCCTGACAGAAAACAGATCTGTCACAGTGTATTGGCAAGGCTCTAAACAATATACAAATACACCTGCCTATGAAAGACCTTAATTATAACCCTGCACTAGAATAACACTACCTCATCATTATTTATCCATGGGGAAGAAAGGCCTGGTGGCATGATCTAATAGCTTAGAACAGAGCTTGATGTAATAAATTCAACTTTAGTTTTTCATACATGGAGTGCTGAAGGTAAAGCGATTTAGAAAATGAATATCACCTGTTGAATTGCTATTCTTGTTTTAACAAGAATGTTAGGTAAGTAGCTTTGCATTAGCACTGGATGGGTGTGGAGACATCCGACTATTTTAGGGTATCACACTCAGTGTTAATGCCCAAGGTTTGGCTTACCAGGTATGGAGAAGAGCTAAGCACTGAAAAAACCTGTAGAAAAAGTTTTGAGGCCTTCACATTAGTCAGTGGAACAATCTGCTAGGAATTGCTGTGAACTGCCCTTCCCTGGGCCACCAGGCCCTGTTCACCTGGCACTATGCCTGCGTGTGAGGTGCTCCAGCCCCAAACCATACCCAGGAATAAGGAGGAGCTGTTTGCAAAGACCTAATCAATGCTTAATTTTCCTCTTAACCAGGTGCTGGTTCTGATAGTTCTAACAGTGTTTTCCTGATATAAAGAACTAGTCATAAGTAGCCTAATTCTGGAAATTGGACATCAAGTTGATACTCTCCCACAACCAAACGGAGCTTGATGCTATAGATGCTCTGCTGTATCTCTTCTTCCTAAACTGTGCATTCATTTCTTATATATATATATAAGTGTATAAATAGCAGCTTACTTAAACCCACACCATGTAAATACATGTGTATGTGTACTATACACGCACACGCACACTTTTTCCCAAACATTCAGGATGTGTAAAACTAGTTAGTGGAGAAGCATCCAGAACTCCTGACCACTCATCTGAGCTTGCTTACCATTAGACTCTAGACCCCTTATTGCTTCTTCTGGAAGGGCTTAGTGTGCAGCTGTGCAGCAAGTGTCAGCTTTACTATTTTATTTTTTTTTCAAGCATTTAAGACTGTTTTATATCTGGCTATAGAAAAAAACAGTTTTCACTTCCCAGTTTCTATAGTTGTACCACTCGGGCAGTACTATAAGCACCAGCAGAAGTACTCATGTTATACATGTCTTAATATGTATTAAGAAGTCATTTCCAATTCTGTGACTTAACTCTCCCTCAATAACTTTTTTTCCTACCAAGAAAAGGAGATTAGCTCTTGACAATATATTTTTTGTTTCCAGTACACGCCACTATATACTAAATATCTGCAAATAGACTGCAGTAAAGATGTTGATAATCACAACAAACTAGAAAACAAACAGCTTTGGCAGAAAGTAGCAACATAGGCAAATATAGAAAAGGACAGCAAGTTCCCAGAATAGTTATCAAATTACAAAAGACAGCAACTGGCCCTTTCTTCTATTAAATGCAGCTTTTCCTGAAGCTTGCCTTGTCCTTCCCGAGAACATTATTTAGTAAGGCTCAAAAAAATATCAGAGGACTTCAGGCGTGTAAATAACATACATCCAGACTGCAAGAAAAAGAACATTAAATCAAAATAAAACCACAGTGCTAGAATATCTACTAAAGCAAATAAACAGTTCTAGGCTATTTTATTTTTAAAAAGAGTTCACAGAATTGCAGGGGTTGGAAAGAACCTCTAGAGATCATCTTATCCAGCTCTCCTTCTAAAGCAGGTTCCCTACAGTATACTACACAGGAAAGTGTAGCATCCAGGCATGTTTTGAGTATCACTAGAGAAAGAGACTGTACAGCTTCTCTGAGCAGCCTGTTCCAGTGCTTTGTCAGCCTCACAGTAAATTTTTTTCTCAAGTTCTTTGGAACTTCCTGTATTCCAGTTGGTTTCCATTGCCCCTTGTCCTGTTGCTGGGCACCACCAAAAGGAGCCTGGCCCCATCCATTTGGTTCCCACCCACTAGATATCTATCTATAAGCATTGATAAAGTCCCCTCTCCATCTTCTCTCCTGCAGGCTAAACAATAGTCTGGAGCTTAGTTGTCAAGCAAGAAAACTGTTTTTTCTAAATAAAAGATTCTAGCCTAAAGCAGATCACTTTCTAAGGGCTTAAACCTTTGAAACATTATTTTCATTCAGTTTGTCCACTGAATCAGAATCAAACCTTTGCATAACCGAGAACAGAAGGGCAGGAGCAGCATATGCAATGACACTTCCCATTGAGGCTATGTGTGCTTCCTACTGGATATGTGATTGAGAGACATTGAAATAATGGCGGTGCCCCTTAATACTTCTCACAGGTTCCACCAGAAGGTTGGAGAAAGATCTAATTGATCAAAAGTCCATAGTTATGACACATGGAAGAGGTACCTTACAGCTATATAGACAAAAAGATTTATCAACAGGGTGTTAAAAGCATTGTATCCTAAGTCCCTTCCTCATCAACCTTCCATGTTAGGGTAGAGAGATATGTCTCAAAACAAATCTTCAGTCACATGAAATCTCCTAGTAGTATTTCTTGTAGTCTCATCTCTGAAGCAGTCTAAACTAATAATATTATGCAGACTTTCTTACCTTCTAATACTAATTAAGTAGAAACGAAAAATATTAGCTTGTGGTGCTTAAAAGAATGAAATTTTTCTAACAGTGATCTTTGTGGAGTTATTCTCTGTCTACAAAGGCAATATGCTGCCTTGTCCTGATACTGCAAAGGAAGATATCCAATTCATTCTTAATTATGAGTAACATATTACTCTTTGACTAACTCTGATCCAAACTATTAGTTTGAATTTGGTTACAAATGCATTTTAGCAACTTTATAACAGTCTACATAGAAAAGAATTTATCTGTGAAAGTAACTGTTAATTTGCAGTCCTCTTCTGAAAAAATGAGGATGTTAAACTGACAACTTTCAACACTATACAAACAGCTAGTCTCACATCATCTGTTTTTATTTCAGATAAAAAGCGATATATTTTACTCTCATTTGTCCTACAGGATTGGCACAGATGGAATAATCGGCAGGCTGCTTCTATACCCAGCTGAAAGAACAGTCACTCAGTATTAATCAGTTATGCTTCGCAAATGTATTGTGAAGAGTATTTAAATTAATTTATAGAACTCCATTTCCAGTGATCAAATGGATACCAGAAAGATATAATCATAATTGTACTGTAATTGTTTACAGAGCTGGTAGTTATTTTGCAAGCTGAATAATTTCTAAATTAACTGTACCCATTTAATAGAAATGGACATAACTGTCTAAAATAACCATTAGCTATTGGCTAATTAAGTCAATAGTCAGATGCACTTAGAATTGGTATCTTTTTCTCAAAGAAACAAATGACAATGATATTTTAAATAACTATACATCTACTTACAAAACTTTATCGACATTGTCAACACTTAGGTGCTGAATGAAACTGTCTTATATGTAATTCTATAGTCACTGATCCTGAAAGGTACGGCACAAATCCAATTCTAATAGAAACTAGCAGTATCAGTGTAAATAAAGAAACGGACAATAATGTACAGTCAATCATACCTTATTTAGTTTCAGGTTTGCTAGTAGACCACAAAAACTTGGCATCAGACACACAATGAATGTAAGAGTCAGGAATAAGCCAGAGTAAAATGCAATGAAATCTCCCCTTCAAGAGAATGAAACAGTTTGCTTAATTTTTTGCTTTTTTGTTTGTTTGTGGTTTTTTGTTTTGTTTTGTGTGGTTTTTTTTGTTTTTGTTTGTTTTTGTTTGTTTGTTTGTTTTTGAAAGGATATGCTGGAATTATTCAAATATAACAGTGTTTTCAACACAAAGGATATAGCCATACAGAAGTTTTCCCACTCTAGCATAGGTTGACAAAACATTTTGTTACAGCTATGTTCTTTTGGTTTACCTGTGTTGGCAAGGTCACCTTCCATAATCAGCGACAATTGCAATTTTGCAAGTGCTCCATCTATGGAATCACTCAGAACTGTACAGGCTTTAAACTTAGTACTGCTTCTTTAGCTAAGTTTCTTGCTAAAATCAGACCGACTTTCATATGCTGCCTTCCTCCCAGCTACATTTAACTGTGATCATTGACCTGATTTAAGGGAGCAGAGGCTAGACAACAATTTCATAAAAAATTATGCCTTCAGCCAATAAATCAAGCATACTGTAGACCACAGGTGTGATAACCCGAATAGCTATGTTTTCCATCTATGTCCTGACCCTCAGGTGCATTCACACTGTGTAGTCATAACCTTCCAGGTTTTTTCCCTGACAAAAAGTCCTCTGAACTCAGCAGATCATGGACACACGCTTTCCTACAGCAAATCCCACATGTTCATGCTTAAGTGCCAAGAGTACTTCAAATCTACAGGAGAGGAAGAGGCAGGTTTGGAAGCAGCTCCAGCTGCCAGTGAGACAGGCTGTACTGCAGCAGCATCCAAGAAATCCCGAAGACTGCTTGTGATACTGAACACAAAACAGGAGACTGCTGCCTGCAAGCAGTCTGAATGGAAGCACACTCACTGAGAACAATAGCTCGAGGAAAACTCCTAGCTACCAGATTGAGACACCAACTCATACTTTGCTTTCCTCATGGGTAACGAAAACATACATGATATTCAGTCCTCATAATGGCTGCATACCACGAGCTCATCCTTACAGCTTTGCACACTAGCCTGGGCAATAAGGCAATATTCAATCACATTGCACAAAGCTCAGGATGAGATTAAAAAAAAAAAACAAACAACAATTATCAGGAAATATCCTTACTGCGATTAACTTATTTCTGGGACCTGTGCTTACCAAGTGATATTTACTGAAGTACATCTACTGACCTAGAATCATTACTTGGCCTGTAATATTAGCTCAGCTCTGAAGTGCTGTTGGCTTTTCTAAAGGTGAAGAATATATTTGGTACCTGTCAACATTGCTGTCTCTACACATAGCATTCAGTGGTGTTTCTACACAAAAGGTACAAGACATGGCCATTTCATGATTAAATTAAGGCAGAGTGAATTTCTAAAAGCTGAGGGAACAAGACAGTTGCGTATATTAGAAAGGTTTAAAAGCAGTGTAAAGAAGTAGTGCATCAGGCTATAATTCCTACAGCAGTGACTTAATTATTTTGTTGCTCTGTTCCGAGGTATTTGAGTTAGCCCTAACCTCTGCTGTAATAACACTGGATCTGTTAACCCAGTACTAGGTACATACTGGAAGCAGAAGCTTACAGGAAAATTATTTACTCCTCAGATGGATAATGGAGTTTTCCCAGTGTGTTATAGTAAGCAAGCAGTAGTTTTGTTACTGCCACACTGCATCCCAAATGCTGACAGTGATAGGGTTGCCCATAAAAGAAAGTTGTAGTACCTTCAGGCTGAAGTACCCTAATGACTACTGTGATCCCAGAAGAGCATAGGGCTTCAAGGGCATGAAGTTATTTGTAACATTAAAATCTACTTAGCCCTCTACTCTCTAACGTTTTATCATGATGTTCTCTAAAAGCCAGTGCAAACTTCTAAGACCTGTGTTTTTGTTGTTTTATTCTTTCCTTAGTGACTGGAATAAAAATGAAATTGTGTAATACAAATAGGCCAGAACAGCGTTTCATATGTTTCTAGAAGCCCAAAATTCACATGTCTCCAAGCAGCAGAGGTACAAGAACAGCACACCAAGATTAAGCACTGAATATAACCAGCAATCAAAGATGACTTGAAAAAGCTTTTTACATCTGCCAGTGCTGTGTGTCTTGTTTCAGGTGATCACAGAGAAAAGCTTTTAGATAATACAGTAGCACCTGCAGTAAAAAGTTATCCTCAAAGTATGACTCACCTTCACAGTTCCATTCATTGATAACTAGCACCCATTTCCCCAGCACAGGGCTTTGAGAAAGGCATATGCAACTGAGCAGGACTAGTTTCAGTACACTGCCTACAGGCAGCAGAGGGCAGTGGAAGGTGTTTTCTTCTTAGAAACTTCATTTCTAAACATAATAATGCTGCTGTCCTCTACATTTAGAAACATCTCATGATGCTTTGTTCTGTTTTCCCATCTTTTTAGAATAAACTGTGTAGAAAAGCTCCACATTTTTAGGATCATCTTATGCCTCCATGTTTTTGGAAGGTATCACTCTCCCTCCCCATTTATATTTTCATGTCTATATTAAAATCATTGGTATTCCGGATAATAAATCTGCTTATGTGTTTCACCATGTACCAAATTAATCTCATTTCAAAAGACAGGAAACCATTAATGGTAAAACAATTGATTCAAGGCTCCTCAGCTACCAGTAGCAAACAGTTTCCCCAGTTTAGACACACCGCAGCAGAGAACACTGGTTTAGATAGGTCATCAGCAGCATAGGCAATGCTTCATTTAAATCTGCTTGAGCTGAAGGCTCATCCCAGTTTTAACAGTTACTTCTAACTAATGCAAATCAGTGTGTCATACTAGGACATAAAATAATGACATTTCATTTTTTTTCACCAAATTAGCCAGCCACTTTTGGTAACATCGATTTTAAAGAGGAAAAATAAAACAATAGAGCAGAGCACTGCCTAATCCATGATTCTTTTCTCTGTTGCATGACAACAGCACATAACAACCTCGAAACTGTTTTTCTCTAAGATTCTTCATACTACCTGCTATTGATAGATCACTGGTAGGAATTTCTAGTATTTGTTTTTATCCAGTTGAATGGTTAAAATAAGAGAAGACAGCTCCTTTCATAGAATAGAGACAGCATACAATTTCTTTTAAAGCCTCTATCCTATTTCCAGTTTCCAAGCATTTAACATCTTTGGAAAAAGCGTCTGCTCAAACACTTGACATCCAAATTCTAATGTTAATATTATCTCTTTCTGCAAACATCTTGTAATTCAAACATGAACATGAGACATGAACAAAACTAGAAAAAAACCCTCAGAGAAGTGAGGAGAGCAAAGCTGATAGTATGACCTGTTCAACATTATTTATAGCTTGCATAAATAAAACAATCACAATTAAGGGAGAAGAACTATCCTGTCAAAAACCTCCTCTTTTTAATAGTTATTCCTGATGACAGGTAAATGTCCAGCAATTTTCACTCAGGTTTGCATGGTGCTAAGGTTTCTACAGTATGGAATAGAGAACATCCTTCAATTATTGTATAATTACCTGCTTGTTATAAACCTCAAAAGCAAAGACAAGCTCTACTATGCTATTGTTTTTCTTCCAGGATTTTTCTTGGCATCAAGGCAGACATTTTAAATGTATCATGCTAAATTTCAGGTGTTACTGGGAGCACATGAAAATGAAACTATCTTTACTGGGGATGGAGGGCAGCAGAGAAATGCTTTTTCTTTTATAATTATGTTAAAGTCTTGATATTCTAATTAATTTCTGAGCCATAAAGCAACATTAAAAGCTTCCCTGCCTAGATTCCTGGAGGCTGTTTGCTTTTTTTTTTTTTTTACTTTTTTTACATGTATATAAAATTGACATTTATTTCAGAACAGAACAANACCCCATGAGTTTACCACACTCTGAAAGAAGATGTAGACCCTCACCCGAAAGGATAATCATAATTACTGCCCCAGAGTTGAGCTTCAAACCTGGGAAAGAGCTTAGCTAGATCCCAATCAGTGCATTTATATATATATATATATATTTATTTTTTTTTTTTTCTGAAACCAAAGCTTGCTATTTCCCGTACCAACAAACATTAAAGATTTTGTTTTACTAAAATCTAGGTTTCTACAATGCTGTGGCTTCTATTGCCAAACAACAGCTTAATGGAGATGGAGAGGACTAGTGGGTCTGGGTCTGAATTCAAGGTTCTAATGAATTCCAACAGATGTCAAGTCTATTTAAATTTAGATGTTGCAAAGTACAAACCTGTGATACTGAATTAGTCCATTATACCAGCAAAGTTTAAAGATTTTGACTGTTTTCTTCTTTTGATTTAACATTCCTTCACATACTACTAGTCAGAAGGCAACTATTTAAATTTTTAATGGAAGGATAGGAGAACATAGAGTTATATGGGTCATTGAGGCTGTTTAAAGCTGCAGGAATGAACATTTCAACTTTTTCTCACTATGCTAAGACATTTTGCTCAAAATATTCACCAAGAATTAGCCACATTCCATACTCATCAAGTTTCAATAATCATTCACTGCAGCATATAATATTTCTCATGTAAGAGAAAAAAATAACAATTTCATAGAAGTTTTTCCTCTCTGTACCTCTAACTTTAAAGCCTTTTTTTTTCTTAACTAGATCTTGACACATTCATAGATGTCATATTTTTTTCCATTTCTAACCATCTGTAGGGTCTTCACATGTCTGAGTAAGCAAAAGCTTCTCTCCACACATCTTCATATTTTAGATAAGGGTGAGAGGTAAAAAAAGAGCATATGTATATTTCCAAAATGTTTTAGTCTCCAATTTTCATGCCAGCAGTATTTAACATTGACGTTTTGGAAACTGTACTTTATAGGAAACTACCTTTTTCTTTTCCTGAGAGTAAGTGGTAATCTAACGCACAGAGTCTCTGCAAAATTGTCCTACTTATTCTAGCAGCAGAAGAAAAGTTTAAATATGGCATCACATAAGTCCAAGTCTAAAAACTCCAGAGGGTTTCACCAAGCAGCTACACAGCTCTCACTGGGAGACTTGTAGCTTTCAGGTTGTGAATTACCCGCTGTGGCTAAGCTGCCTGGCTCTGAAACACTTTGTGTCATGGATTATGATGGATTGTGACAAGTCCAGGATATGACCTGTAGACAGCAGTATGAGNATCCTTCAATTATTGTATAATTACCTGCTTGTTATAAACCTCAAAAGCAAAGACAAGCTCTACTATGCTATTGTTTTTCTTCCAGGATTTTTCTTGGCATCAAGGCAGACATTTTAAATGTATCATGCTAAATTTCAGGTGTTACTGGGAGCACATGAAAATGAAACTATCTTTACTGGGGATGGAGGGCAGCAGAGAAATGCTTTTTCTTTTATAATTATGTTAAAGTCTTGATATTCTAATTAATTTCTGAGCCATAAAGCAACATTAAAAGCTTCCCTGCCTAGATTCCTGGAGGCTGTTTGCTTTTTTTTTTTTTTTTACTTTATTTACATGTATATAAAATTGACATTTATGTCAGAACAGAACAACTGCTTACAAAAAAAAAAAATCTCTATGAAGATATTAGCTGCTGACAAGCAAATATAGGCTATGAAGTCTAATCTTTAGAGGAGTATAATACCTCAGTGGGGACTACTGTTTTCTCCTCTGCAGCACTGCAGAAAACCAAAATTAAGTCAGCCTAACCTTTTGAAGTTAAGCAGGTAGAGACAAACAGCTAAAAGTTACCCCAGTCCTGACAAGCATCAACGTTCCCATTAGTCACCTCAACATCACTATTTATCTCGACATATACACAAACATCTATGCCCTGATTACTTAGCACCTCATTTTGAGATCCTTGAAAGACTTTTCGTGCGGGGAAAAAAGACAACAAAACTTTGGAATCTGAAAATGAAAGTTAAAATTAATGAAATCCACTCACTAGTTTTAAGGCAGCTTGTAGTTACCAGGCACAGAAAACAAAGGCAGTGAAAAAGCAAACAATACATCCCATTCCCCATAGCTATTTCACTACTGAGTGCCTTATGCTCCTTTATGGCAGTTTTTAACAATCAAATCTGTGCTCAGTTTTACCTAAATCAGAGCTTGCTTCTTCTATTGCAAGTCTCCATGCAATTTGCAGAGAGCTTGCAGCTAAACAACCCCACCAAATGGGAGCAGATACAGTCATCACACCCCATGAGTTTACCACACTCTGAAAGAAGATGTAGACCCTCACCCGAAAGGATAATCATAATTACTGCCCCAGAGTTGAGCTTCAAACCTGGGAAAGAGCTTAGCTAGATCCCAATCAGTGCATTTATATATATATATATA
>VXAB01002405.1:703778-716780 GCA_013399175.1 Odontophorus gujanensis | reverse complement strand
ACAAAAACAAAAAAAAAAAAAAAAAAAAAACCTACAAGAAATTTGCATCTTTGATGGGCTGCAAGCTTCCCTCCTGGACGTTCTGTTCAAGCCACAAATAAGCAGTAATTTATGTTTGAGGACTAGCCCCAGTAAATAGAACCGTAAAAACAATTCCCAGCCATTTGTTTGTGTAGGTTTTTTTCCCTATTGTTAGCATTTATTTTTTTTCCCTCAGCCTGAGAACGGATATTTTCTTCAAGCTTTTTATCAAACTGACAGGTGATATTGCCTTAAATTGGGCACTACATTGTCAACAGAGGCTGTCTCATTTCAGTCCTGAGGCATCAGTTGGGTGGATGAGAAGTGATTTTGCCCTTTATTTACTAAAAGCTGGGGTTTCAGGAGCAGGGAGAGTAGGAAAAGAGGAAAGTAATGCCCTAGATGAAAATGGGAATAAATAAGAGAGGACATGAATAGAACACCACAGTGTGAAGCAGGCAGGAATTTACAGTGGGGTAATTACATGACATCCATCTTATTGCCTGTGAACCATTCTCCCAAGCACAGCTTTCAAATCCATTTTGCTCCTTGTCATTGCTCTTTCCCCATCAACAGCAGAAAAGGTGACATAGGGTTAGAGGATGTTCCTGGTGGATCTCCGTGCACTGCAGATGTAGCTAAGATAGTTACAGATCAGGTGTGAAATCTGATTTCATACCAAAGCCCTGGACTCCCCAGTTTCTCTGGCATACAAGTCCAGCCTGGGGATCAGGAGGAAACAGTTTAATGCAGAAAGACAGGAGATCGCTCGGCTGCTTTGATCACCTATCTGGTTATTTCTCAATATCTGCAGGATCCTAAGAGCACTCTACACAGAAAAGATGACCAAAACCTATTATTGACACTACATTGAGAGAGAGGAGTTCTTGGCAGTTTACTAATAAATGTAGGCTGCTCCAAAAGTAATGCTTCCCAATTTCCCTGGAAACTACAAGCAATACGAAGAGCACAGTAACACTATGTGTTGGAGCACATTCTCAGCTACAAAGCACTCCTTTTTTAACAGTCACCACCATTAGAAATGCATTTTTGCCAGTACTGAACAAGAGCTTGCATGCTGCATTCATATAAATCTGGATGGCCATCTGGAGAGTAGCTTGTCTTCCATGTCACAGTCACCAGTGCTGAAAGGCACCGTCCACCACCTCACTGTGCTCACATCCCCTGTTTGGTTCCCATAAACATTCAACAAGTGTTGATGGATGTCAGTGGGTGCAATTTTTTCCGCATGGAGGAATTCAGTGACATTTTGCTTCATATGTACACTACCCCTCTGTTGCCATCTGTCAAAGGCAACAAAATTTAATGGGATGTTTATGGCAAGGTTCAGCCTCTATACTGCCATACCACCAATATCCCCCTCTAGTGTCATGGGCCAACAAAATAGAATAGGAGACATCACTTCTGGATCAACCCTGGTACATATCTGTTATGCTGGAATAAATAACACCTCATTTGGAAAACTGCTCATCAGAAAGCAGTGTGTTTGCCACAGTAACATATCAACAATTATTAGACTCAAGCATTCAAATTTTAAAGTTAATGTTTAATGTAACAAGCATGTAGACAGGGAGCACCAGTAAAGCTGGAGGTTGTCGGCACTGACTTTAAGACCCCACTTTGGCTCTGCAAGGATCTACCTGAGCTCCAGCACACTAAGGAGCCTATAGAGTCACAGAGCAGCACCCAGAGATATGGCTTCAAAACCTATTCTGAGTAAGAAAACACACCCCATGCATTCACTGACACCTGAGAAGCCTCTCAGGCATCACCTGAACACAGACAAGTTCAAGAATATCATCTAATGCTAATAATTTTCTTTAGCTGCACCTCTGCATTGATGAGGAGAAGGAAGTTTGGTTCGCACAAATATACATGATATGCATTGACAAATATATACAAGACTAGCATGCATGTGTCGCTTACAAAAATAATGTTGTAAATTCTGCTAGCTAATATTTACACAGATGTAACATTGTGAAGGGACTTCTTTTAAGCATCTTCCTCAGAATGGTGTCTACGAGGCTTGCAACTTTAAGTCAAACCACGAATCTACTTGAGTTTTCATGTCCCTGCTCATATTTAAAACAATTTCTATCTGCACTCACTCCTATAACATTTAAGCTTCATACTGAAAGTACATATGTGAGCAGACTACGGAAGCTGAGCAGGCAGAGAATTCTGCTGTCTCCACACACAATTTCCTGCTGCTCAAGCACCAATTAGCCAGAAGGAGGTAAGATACTTCACTGTGAGAGAAAAATGGGAGCAGGATTCAAGCACAGCAACTGTTGCTGAGAGTAAAGTGAGGAGAAAACGGAGACCTGCCCTCGTTTTGTCTAATAGAAGTGATAAACTAGCATCTGTGACAACACACTGCTGGAAACTAGAGACAGACGATCCAAATTCATGCCAAAATTATCTTAGTGCTGCTCTCTCCCTCTCCTTTCCCTCTTCTATCTCTAAATGAATAAAAATCACCTGGCTCTGAAGACAGCCAGGACTGGGTATGATTTAGACAGGCTAAGTTTGTATTTTCCTTGCCTAGTGATCTCAATATTTCCCTGCACTGCTTGATGTTATTTACAGTGTCTGGTCCCTATCTCAGGAAGGACTTTATGATTCATAAAGCAGGCAGAAGCCATCCATGTGAGAAACTTTCTGAGTAACTTTTGTGATTCCTTGCAGTAAGATAGCCAACAGCCTGGAGCCTCACGGCTTGCCCACACAGAGCTGCAGCTCACAGATGTTTTCTTCTGCAGCCCATCAGTGAAAAGTTAAGCTCTCCTTCCCTTTTGCTGTCCCTACGAAAAGTCCCCTTAGGGCATAGTGGAGACATAGAGCATCCCATCCATGAGCCAACTTGCCCTGCCTGTTCTCTGGGAGGTTTCACCTGCTGTAACCGCAGACATCTGCCTGTGCACCCATGCCCAATTCTCCCACTTGCTGAGCAGTGCACCTGGCTCTGCAGTTCCTTAAGGAATCTCCTCATCCCGCCCTGCTATGAAGCCTGTGGCCACCTTCCAAATCCCTCCAAGGAATGGAGCAACATCCATTCCAGCTGACGAAGTCACTCTTATTTTGAAAAAGTCCACAACATATAAGTGAAAAAAAAATAAAGGAAATAAGTACTTGTCCACCACACAAACCAAGAGAAGTTGGTAAGTGACCTTAAGAAGGACCAGTAACCTGGCCTCTGTCCCACACCATCATGGCAGCAGCTCTACCCCACCTAGTAGCTCAGCCTGGCCCCAGGCACATACCCATCACTCTCTGCCAAACAAACATTGGTGTGCTATTAACCTAATCTGAGCTGAGATTAGGGCACTAATTCAAGCGAGTTCATTAATTTTGATACACTGGCTAAACACAGTATGTTAACAGTAAAAATAAATTAAAAAAAAATTCCAGCTGTGCTTTCCATTTCATTAAAAGAATTTGAGAACAGATTTGAAGATTGACAAAATAATCATCAATTTTTTGGTTTATCTGTGGCTCTACTTCCAGGTGACATAAATAAATTTTGTATGAATTTTCAAATGAAGTGTATAGAGTTGCAGAAAAAATTGATCATGTCTCTTTAGCAGACTTTCATAAGTCCTCCCTTACCAGAAAGAAATATCCCTAGCTTCAAAGTCAAGCCTTATTCACATCATCTCTTTCCGGCAGTATGCATATTTGTGAACAACTGTTTTCAAGGATGAAACATAGGAAAAATAAAATTTCATCAGAAGTCGCTGATGACCATCTTGAGAACTCAATGAGAATTGCAAGCACTGCCAAGAAACCAGACCAATGCATTAGTTTCACAAAAACAAGGTCAAATATCCCAGTAGCTCTATGTTTTTGTTGTTTTTTTATACTTTAATTTAAAAAAAAAAAAAACACATTAAAACATTAAATTAAGTTTTGTTACTTACATACATAAACTAGATTACATGTTTTATAAAGACTGCTCCAAAAATAATGGACCCTATTATGTCGGCCCATGACATTAGAGGTGGATGTTGGTAGTATGGCAGCCAAGGTTGAACCTTCCCACCAATTTTCTGCTAAATGTTGTTGTGTGACAGATTGCAGCAGAGGGGCAGTCTGACAAAATAGAGTCTAACATGGAAGCATGTATGAAGCAAAGAGATGTCACTAAATTCCTTAATGCAGAACAAATTGCACCCACTGACATCCATCAGCACTTGCAGTATGTTTATGGTAACCCAATAGTGGATGTGAGCAAAGTGAGGAGGTGGGTGGTGCATTTCAGCAGTGGCAACAGTGGGTCACCTCTGCTGCTGCAGATTGTTACGAGCACAGCATGGAGGCTCCTATACGCTGCACTTATACAGTTATACAAATGCAGAGCTAATGGTGGTGAATGCTAAAAATGAGTGTTTTGTAGCAGAGAATGTGCTCGATTAAGTCAGGTTATTGTGTCTTTGTATTGGTTGTAGGTTCCATGGAAGTAAAGGGGAGGCATTATTTTTGGAACAACCTTCATAGATGTGGCCCTAGACAATTCCTTTTCACTCAGTGCAGCCCAGGCAGGCCAAAAGGCTGCACATACATGGATTAAACCTTCAAAACTCATCATGCCTGCTGTCATATTCCCTCAGTTCAGAGCTGTTTTACTCAGGTACAATTTCACAAAATTTAGGACACTTCTGCTGGGAATCTCTACCTGGAAGAGCGTGGCATCAGAATCTGGAGCACAATGCATGTGGGGACTCAATACGGACATCCTATTGCCGTACCTCTCCAAATGCCAAAAATGAATTTAACTCAGCAGTGAGACTCCTGCTATCATCATCTGTAGTTGGGCTTTCGGTACACTGCTTTCTGATGATGGGTGCCATTAAAATTGAGAAGCATATGAATACATGAAGGAGCCTGTCACCTGCTGTCTTAGTTGATAGCCTGCACCTGTCAGGAACGCTAACAGACGCTCTATTTCTATCTCAAAAGAAATATCAAGTTTGCCAAAACTTTTCTTCAAGGTGAGTAAATGATTTCACCTAAAATATCATGATTAGAGTTTTTCATCTGAGGGCGAGCCAGAGCAGCCATTAGGAGTTCACAGCAATTAACTGCAAAGACAGGTGAAAGATAGTTTCCTAAAACTGAATTTAGAAAGGGAGCATGGGAACAAGAAGTGATATATGGCTCCAAAAGATCTGTGGTGCTCTCAAATCTTGTGCTGCTCCAACACATAGAAAATTTAAGCACATACAGCATAAGAAATGGCAAAAGGATTTAGGTAGATGAGATGTCTGGTGTTACAGTAGTGATTATGAATAATTGAAATACATGACAGGCAGAGAGAAAAAGTCATTTTACAAAAGAAAGAAAAAAAATTCAACCCAGAAAACTGGAAAATAGATCTGAATGCCACAGAAACCCAGCATTGTGAAGGACACAAATGGAATAAGCAGCACTGTGTCATCAAATATTTAAAACAGCAAAACAAAAATAGTTCACCCAATTCAAAATCCAGAATTATCCTCTTATACATAAGAGAGGCACAGAGATGATATACACATGCAGGAGGGCTGCAGGGCACTCAGAACCATTCAGCCTGATTCTATCAGATAGTTCTCACCCATTTTCTTGTCAGGTACCTTTCTTTTCCCAGGTTTGGGAAAAGTGTGCTCAGAAATGCAAAGGATGGGTATGGACAGAAAAAAAACAGATTTATTTCTACATAGATTACAAGAAAACCCATGCACTGAATTTGGCCTCTCTCTGCCATCCCTGAACTGCTATTTAAATTCCACTTTATCACATAACATCACTGGTTGAACTGGTAGTTATCCCATTAGCTTCTCCTAGATAAGAGCTCCTGAATTTTAACAAAACTCTTCAGAGAAACTGAGGATCCTCCATTGCAAGAAGGAAACAAAGGTACGAGCACAGGTTATTGTACGTATCTTCGGGAAACTAGATAGAACACATACAAGAGAGGACATCTCTTCCCGAGCAGCTTGTGCCCTGGTGACACCAAGAGGACAGAGGGACATACTTTGCAAGAGTTTTTAAGAGAAAAATGTATCCTTATCACTAGTGACCCATGACAAGGCCACTTGGATACTCAGATTGAGAGGAAGGCACCAAAACAATCTGACCCTTTTTATTTGTCTTTGATAGGCTCTCATTTCACGCTTTCAGTCTGTCCCACACTGCATATCATCATCTCCCACCACAGTGACCCACATCCTGAGCTCTCCAAGCAAAGAACCATCTGTTCTGGCCATGAGCAAAAGCTATTCAGACGGAGCTTGAATTTCTTCTGTACTGGCTAAGAATCAGCACCACATATTAAGATTGCCTCAGAGCTGAAACAACTCACTGTTATCAAATTCATCAAGACCTGTTCATGATGTCCTTAAGATTTTTTTTATTTTTTATTTTTTAAACAAAATGCTGAGGAAAAATAACTCCTCGGGTAACATTTCCAGTTCAGAACATGGAGAACTCAGTAACAATAAGTTTTAACATAGTGTTTCCAATAGGAATTTACATATGCATTCCTGTAACAAGCTAGATAATTTTTCATTCAGTGAATAGATGTCTTCCACATTCTATTTTACAGGGTCTGAACTTTTAAACTGATGCATTTCTACAGGAACAGAAAACGGCAGACTCAGGAAGGCACCATTTAATGAGCACATGCCCATTACTGATTCTTGTACTCAGGAGAGATACAATAAGAAATATCTAAATTGGTGCCATTTCTTTGATGACGATGGAGCAATGCTGCTTGACACCAACTGAGGATCTGATCCTGTTAACCTTCATTGACTCAGAAATACATTTCCCAAAGCACCTAGCTTAGCAGAGAAATGAAATGCAGCTAAGATTGGAGAAGGAAGATGCAGCTCTTGTGGGAAAGGAGGGCAAAGAAAAATATAGGCTGAATTTCTGCTCATCTCTGGAATGCCACTTTTGCAGGATCTTCTTCAAGTGTACAGAGTACAAATATGAGCTGACATAATTACCCACCTGTACTACACACCTTTGCAAGTACTGTGGGCTTTCTCATCTCATAAACATAGTTATGGTGCCATTCAGGCATTCACCAAATAGAAGGACAATTCATACCCTTACCCTCTGACACTGTAGCAACTCTTGTATGACACCTCTTCCATTCTGCAGGGCTCTACAGTATAGCTACAATATGCACTGAAGAGTTCACTCTAATAGTTAGCACCACACAACCCAAGCAGTAACCACCTGGAGTTCAAAAAGATGACTGGACTAACTTGAGGCAGGTTTACATTAGGTGCCTTGGGCAGAAATTTGAAGAGCTCATTAAAACATAAATCATAAACACATATAAGCATTTCCTCCAACTTTGATCAATCCTTATGGAGAGAAAGCCATAAGATAGAGACACAGGTCACCTTTGGACCCTATCCATGCTCCATTCCAAAAGCTAATCTGTTGAGTTACAAGAAGGAAAAGTCAATTCATAAATCCCATATCTTTGTCATAAATAAGCTGTCTCAACCACAGGGAAGCACTCACAACACAAGGCTGAAGCTCTCATTTCTGAAGGACTTTCCAAGTCAAGATCAGATACATCTTTTTAGAAGTAACCACCAGGCAATACTTTTGCACAAAATAAATTAATTAGAAGTCAAAATAAAACAAGAGAAGTGCCACACAGGTAGCCTCCAGAGAACACAGAAGAGGTGAAGCACACAATAGAGAAGAGGAACGCAGGGAGGATGGAAACACAGACAGGTTTGAATCATGCACAAGTGGCAAGACTAGGAAGAGAACTGAAGAGAAATCCCAGTAATTAGCAGATCACTAAGCCGTATAGACATCCTATTATTTAGCAGTCATAATTTGCAAGAGGTATCTGTCTCAAGGCTCCAATTGCAGGAGCTTCAACAGGACACTCACAGACTTTTAATATTTTCTTAGCTAAGGACTACATACGCTAAATGAAAATATTGCAGTATATCCACACAGAATATTTCAGCCACATTACAACTTCCTAGGCCACAGCTGCAAAGAAATACCAAGGACAGGTAATCAAAGGCGGTCTTTAATTAATTGGTTCACCTACTGTGAAAGTCCTGTTTTCAGTACGATAAACTAGTGCAGCAGCCAGTTACTTCCACTGTAAATGGTTTAACTTTTTTCCTTATACCACAGCAGGTGGGGATTGAGTGGATATTAAGTTTTATAAAATGGTACATCTCAGGACTGCTTTACCCAAGTAACAAGGTCTTTTCTAATTTCAGCTTTACTCTGTAAGCAAATAGCCCCAGTTTAAAAATCTATTTTATTATAATGGGATTTTTTTTTTCCTTCCCAGTCTTGTTTGTGCATAAGGGAAAAAGAGCAATTAAAAAAAAAAAATGTGTTCCACGTAAAAAGAAATACGATCACAATGTTGGTTAACAACCTAGAAAAGCGTTTTCCCTTGTTGCAAAGAGCACAACACTCCACAGCGTAACAAGTACAAAAACTTACTCTAGGCCAGGGCTCCTGTGCCTCCTGCTGATTTAAGTTTCCTCTCTTTTTGAGAGCAATAACCGTAATTCAGATTTTGCTATGACCTTCCAGTGCAGTCATGTCAGCCTACAGACAGTCAATGAATCCAACAATGACAATTTTTCTCCTAGCTAAAGTAATCAATATGAAAATCCAGACCAAAAGACAATGCCAAGAGTGGTGTTTCTTTCCGCTTGCTAGGTCGCAAATTGAGCATTTAAGTACAATCTGCTGGCTCTGCTATGTGCAAGTAATCAAAGGCCAAGGGAACGCTCCTAAGATACAGCTCCCATAAAGCTGTTAGGAGGAGAATATTACAAGAATTTGCTCCACTAACTGAGAATATTATTCTTTTACTCACCTTTGGTAGATGTGATTTTCAAGATAACTTTTTGTCAGAAAGGAAGGTTCAGGCACATCGAAAATATCAGCCTACCTGTGCAGTATTGAAGGATAACTGGAAGCAAACAGGAACTCTGAATGTGTTGGAAATAACATGGAAACACTGTGCTCCCTCTGTCCTGGCAAAACAGGCATCTGCACACCTTAAAAAAGAGCAAGAAAAACAAGTTCATACATACAGTCTCCGCAGAATAACTTCTTCCAACAGTAATTGATGTATTCTTAATTGCACAACAAATTCCATGAAACTAAAAAAAAGAAAAAAAAAGTACCACTTGAAGCACAAAGATAAGTACAGTCACCAAAGTTATTCCATCTCATATATTATTTCATACTTCCTTGGTTGGGAACATTAACATTTTATAGAAGCTTAAAGTTGTATCTTGAGTTCACCAGTGCATATTTTGCTGGAGCAAGACACCTACATCTATGCTTAAGAGAATAATTAATAATTCAGACCACTTATTATCCAGGACCTTCTAGATCTTGCCTCCACATGTAATTTTATGGAATGAAGATCATACCACAGAGTCTGATATTTTCCTGTCTTTTTCTCTTGAAGAGACCAAGCACTATACCTGGAGGATATAACAAAAAGAAAGTACTCCAAAACACAGCTAAGAACAGCTGAAGTAAGTCAGGGAGATAATTAGCAGAATCAGACTCTTGGGTATCAGCTGAAGAAAATTCTTCCTCATTTATCAGTTTCATTGTGGAATTCTTTCCCGGGTCCCAGTGCTTCTGATGCAAGCTTGCAACATTACTGCTGAAGTTTTTCTGGGCCCCAAAACTCATGTTTTAGCTGTACTGTTCATGTGTGATCAAGTATTAGATTCTTTTCCTGTCTCTGCTCTCCATCCTTATTGCCTGTGAATGAATCAGACATTAAATATCATTTTCCTACTGACTTGCAGAAGATTTCAGTGATTTATTGAGTTCCAAACATAAAACTGCAGTGCTTATTGGGAGGGCAACTCACCTAAAAACATTACACCCATGTATGCCAACTATAAAAAGGCACTATTAGGAGAGTACAAACCTTTCCCTAGTAAATGGGAAGGAGTTTTTCCTCTGAGCTGAATGAAATGGACAATGAATATCAGCTGTGATAAGGACTA
The DNA here is from genome assembly GCA_013399175.1 of Odontophorus gujanensis. Lineage (NCBI taxonomy): Eukaryota > Metazoa > Chordata > Aves > Galliformes > Odontophoridae > Odontophorus > Odontophorus gujanensis. Next base: position 706,719 of record VXAB01002405.1, on the reverse strand, counting down.
TTTGGGAGACTACATAGGACAAAAGGACTATTTAGGAGAAAAGTGCCACTACTAAATTAGGTGTCAGCCCAAACCCCAAGAGCAAAAACCAACTTAATCAGTGATAAATTTTTAAAGGCTTTTTCTTTAATACTTCAGTGGTATTTGAATCGAGATTTCAGATTCTTGCATAAGAACTACAGCTAGGAATTTTAGTGGCTGTCTGTATCACATGAATAGCTGCACATTCCTTCCAGAAAGCCTTGATCTGAGTGAATATGACTTCAATACTGTCTGGTGAAATGGATCCAGAGTTCTACTTGTGGAAATCCATTCCAATTCTGAGCTATATGTCTACATAGTGCATACTGCCCTGAAGTTCCTTTTTCAAAGCAAGCAAAGTTGCTTCTCCCAGTTGCATACTGTCCATCCGTAGAGATTAAACTGGGACAGGGCCTGAATCCACAAGGCATGCAACGTCTTCTGGCAGCACTCAGGTATGGGCTTCAGCTTTGGCTCAGCCAGGAAGAAAGCCACTTTGAAGACATTAGCTGTGGACTCAGTGCACATCACAAGAATTCAGGTATAAACTCTGCACAAATTCTCATTTAAACGCAACCTCTCCAGTGTACTAAATTGAGGCACAGAGATCCACTGAAAAAATAGAGACAGATTATAAGACACGACCCTTTCTTTTGTTTATTCTGACTTGGAATGGGGCCAGTCCTATTTATTTCAGGTCTTTGCACAGGGACTTTTCAGAATACTATCAGTTGATCCCATTGGCTGAAAACATACCGTGATTCCTCTCTCTATCCCTCAAATGAGTAGTAACGGAAGACAAAGAATTCCATTGTCTCAAAATAGATTGATGCATATGTTCATCTTTCTCAGATTTTCCCTGAAGCCCACCTTGCAAGCAGAAATTCCCTTGGTGGTTTCTAAGAAGACCAATTTGCTATGGCACAGTAAGCAGCAGTGTTTAGGCCAGCAGATTGTTGGCTAGAGACTATGTGTGGGCATGCTGAAAACCATGTTTTTCATCCATATGCCCAACAGATGGGAGAAAAGAAACTTTTTCTTGAGAAACACGAGTCAGTTATACTATGGCTGCTTGGAACAACAACAGATGATACTAGTCACTTCCCACCAGGCCTTTCATGCCCTCACAGCTCCTTTCAGCTCACATTTCCATCCTCCACCCCCTCCGTACTCATGTTGAGCTACAGATATTCACACATGCAAACAAACAAAAAAAAAAAAAAAACAACCAACAATGCTGTAACCTTAAAAAAGAAATTACTTGGACACAGAACTGAACAAGCATGTGTAAAATAAAATATTGACATATCTAAGTTTTACCATAACACACTCCTGGATGTGCAGAGTTTGGATTTGCCAAGATACATATTGAAAAAGAATGTTTCATATCTAGATTGTTGTTTGGGTATTTATTATCTCTATGTGTGTTCAAACTAAGTTTTAGAACAGATCTCCCTCCTAAGTCAAAGCTGATATTGATACTTTGGGTTATGTTATGTATATTCATTAGAATCTACTACTTTAAAGTTACTAGTAAAGACTACTGAAAGGGAAACCAATCACATGAAGAAACTAGTAATGCAAAAAATCAAACAATGCATTCCAGAAATGTAATTCATCATGTGATGTACATGTATGTAGGTTGATCTGAAAGTAATGCCTCCTGTTTCTTTCCACTGAGACTACAGCAGATGCAAAGAGCAGGATGACACGATTCAGTAGAGCAAATCCTCAGCTACAAAACAGTATCTTTCAAAACAATCACCAGCATTAGCTATGTATTTTCACCAGCAATGAACAGACTGGATGCCAACCTCAAGAAAAATCTGCACCATCAGAGGTGACTCCGTGTTGCTGTCACCACATATTATCAGATTCTCCACCCAAGTATTCCTTCTTTCAACCACCACCATCATAAATGCAACATTCACTTTCTTAAAACAGACGAGTTATCATGGACTTCTGCAGTACCGTGGAGAAGCCTGCACTGATTTCCTTCTGCTTATTTATGCAGTATATTCCCTTCCACTGAAGGGTTTATAAAGTTCATACATTGTTTCTTAAAGCAGCATACAAAAGACCACTTACAGCATACTTGTTTCTTTATCAAAAAGGAAGATGATGGAAGTGTTATTATACATAGCACAGTCTGGTGATTTGGGGCATAATAAGGACTGCAGAAAAACTATGAACTCACCACTTTGGAGAGTTCAAAAATGATGAGGAAATTTCTTTGTGTACATGATTCCTAGCACAAGAGATCCATATAGCTTTGCAGCAAAGGTACAACTTACAGTGTTGTTTCTTCAGTAAGAGTTCTGTCCCTGTAGCAGTTTATAAGAATCACAGAATCACAGAACTGTAGGGGTTGGAAGGGATCTCTAGAGATCATCGAGTCCACCCCCCTGCCAAAGCAGCTCCCTAGCCCAGGTTGCACAGGTAGGGGTCCAGGCAGGCTTTGAACACCTCCAGAGAAGGAGACTCCACCACCTCTCTGTGCAGCCTGTGCCAGTGCTCCGTCACTGCACTGTGAAGAAGTTTCCACACACGTTTGTGTGGAACTTCCTATGCTTCAGTTTGTGGCCATTTCCCCTAATCCTATCACCACACACTGCTGAGAAGAGTTCAGCCTCATCCCAGAATAAGAGAATATAAGAACAGCATTCTCCCATATTTTAACATATTGCAGATCCAGTGACAGACACGATGTCTCTCCATTTAGCAGCTATTTTACTTTTGTTACTCTTCTTAGTACAGTTACAATATTTCTATTATACCCTATCCAATCTGAGAATCCCTGGATGATACTCTGAAATGGGAACTCCAGTTGAAATCCTTGACCAGAATGAAGTGGTACATAGGAAGAAACTCCTTCTGAGAGTACACTGATTTTGTTCCTGTAGGAAATGGAAAAAAAAAA
>VXAB01002405.1:675152-703740 GCA_013399175.1 Odontophorus gujanensis | reverse complement strand
TTTTTTTTTTTTTTTTTTTTGTCCCCGTGCGGGACCTGGCATCATGGAAACCAAAACCAGACTTGAGCTTGGAGGAACTGTTGCCATACAAATACAATGACAGTGCAGAAGAGAGCTGTTGTCCACTGGAGATTTCAACTCCCAGAATTCTACAGCCAGAGGAAAAAAAAAAAAAAGACACTCACTTTTAGAAAACAGAATTTGCATAGGTTAGAAAGGTCAAGGGAATAGAAATAAGGGAAGCACCCTTATTTTGTGCTTCCAGGAAGATACTTTCCGGTTAATGTTGTCTTACCTTTATGAACACTGAAGACATTAGATTGAGAGAGACTTGTTCGCTTTGAATCTTGAGTTCTACATGAGTGTCTTTCTCTCTTTGACCTTCTCAGACAAAAACTTATATTTTGATTCTTCCAATTTAATTCTGAATTCAGGGCTTTCACCTGAAACTCCCTTCCTCCACACATCTAGCCAAGTATTCATACTTGCAGGTTATTAAAATACTATAATTGGATAACATTTTCACAGGCTTCTTTGGTGATTCTGTCAGAAACACACTGATCCCCATGGAGCTCATTCTTATCTTTAGCAGAGAGAAATAAGTCTGACTTTTCTTACATTTTCTACTGTGGTTGAATCTTGGAAATCAGGACTAATCTGTGATTGCTCAGCACTACTTTCCCTTCAACAGAGATTACACGTTTTCTCAATTTTAGAGTCTGAACCTGAACATTCTGCTGTGAATAAGGTCTTAATTCCCCAAGCCTTCTACTAACAGTAGTATCTTTGATTTACACTACATTTCTCTTACAAGACTACTTAGAGTCGTTATAGTATTCCAAAATACACCTAAACACAGAGCAGATTTTTATTTTTTCACCTTATCTTCTCCTTTCAGTTAAATCCCCAAGTCTCTTCCTTCCATTTTTGTATACCACTTTCAACATCACTTCTGAAAGTTACATTTTTTTTCTCATTGCTACATCTTTTTATTGTACCACTGTCTATCTTAAGCTGTTTTCCAAACCAGCAGTCATGGTGGTTAACATAAAATCCAGTTTTTCCTCTGCCTGTTGCAAGTTTTTATTCATTCAATAGAACATGGGTTCTATTTTTATTTTTTTCTTTTGCTGTCATCTCTGACTTGAGAACTCACTCTTTGACTGCTGGCATGCAAGTCATTTTCTTAGTTAATAAAACCTTGGGGTGTTCTGCAGTAATGTCAAAGTACCTATTGTTTTCTATTGGTATGGCATGTTCCCTTTCTCCATGAAGCCATAATGTCCCTGAGCAGATTCAAAGATGCTGCAGAAAGAGATGGAAAAAGGGAAAATCAAAAAGAGAAAACTGATAGATATGCATGGTCGCATATTTGCTTCTTCATCACTCTGTGGTTCTTCCACCAGAAGTACAGTAGACATGCATTACCTCTTTTCTGTTACTACATCAGCTTTCAGAGAGCTGTATTTAAGGAGTGGCCACAGAATTCCCCAAGCAGCCAAATCATTGTATTTTAAATTCCCACCCTGAACTGGCACACAGTAATTGGGATGGTAACTTCTACCTCACTCAATTATGAGGCAAAATGGGTTTGCTGTGATTGAACTTAGCCTGTCTTACTTTGCAATTGGCTGTGCCCAGAGCATCCATGTATCTCAGCTCATTTCCACAGAAGTGGCAAACTGATAATTTGCAATCATGGGAAAACAAGCTCCAGAGCAGTGTGCTCTATCAGTCTGGTATTGCCTGTTAGAACATTTGCCTTCATTCAAAGGAAACAAATTTTAAGCACACAAATCCAGTTAATGGACAGTCTCACACAAGCCTCAGAAAAGTGCTACACAGTAGGAACCATTACCATATTTCAAGATAATATTATCCGTTAATTAATATAATAGTATCCATGCAACATGCTACTCTGCATTGAAAAAGCAGTGGAAGTTTTTGGTAACAGATCCAAAAAACAGCAGAAAAGAAACAGACTATTTTTTCACATCAAAAAGACACACAATTTAATGTCCAGAAATGCTCATCCTTTATCTGCGTATCTCCACTTCGAATATTTCCCATTGCTCCTTCTGCCCTTCCTCCCTAAGGACATCCCCAGGCAGCCAACCTAGACACTGGTGATATGTTGCCTGTCCCATATGTACCACTGGCTACAGGAAGTGGTGTTCTTTAGAGAAACACACTGCTGATTTTCATTGTTGTGACTTATGCTTTGTCTGTTAGACACTTTACTATAGAGAGGCAATGTAAAGATACCAATTCCTCCTCATCCACATTTAAAATCTTTATATACCTGATTAAGTTTTGGGGAAAAAAAAAAAAAGATGAAAGCTTTTGGTTTTCAGAATAACAACGTTTTCTTAATTCTTTTGTCTCATCTGTGTAGTATATGATCCAAAACCAGATATAAAATAATAGAATTAAGTATTTAGAGCAGACATGTAGCAAATATGCTGTATATGCATTTGAATGAATCTTAACGTTAAAATAATTGTCAACATAGCAATAAGGATCACATATTCATATAAATATTTTTACTGTCAGAGCTTTAGATTTAATTCTTAGTCTGGCAAAACAAAACACAATATAACACAACGAAAGACACAGCCAGTCACTGGTATTCTAATGCCATAAAGCAGTGGTAGGCACTGTGGGTTGGACAGGAGGTTGTTGAAGACTGGCTTGTCTCTCATCCTTCACACATAAGAACTAGCATTCACGCACAGGGCAGTAATGATCAATACTGCCATCGTGAGCTAACATAAATCTATTTCATAGAATCACAGAATTGTAGGGGTTGGAAGGGATCTCTAGTGATCATCGAGTCCACCCCCCCTGCCAAAGCAGCTCCCTAGCCCAGGTTGCACAGGTAGGTATCCAGGCAAGTCTTGAATGTCTCCAGAGGAGACTCCACCACCTCTCTGGGCAGCCTGTGCCAGTGCTTTGTCATCCTCACTGTGAAGAAGTTCTTACGCACATTTGTTCCTATTTCCTTGAATTTCACTTAACCTGGAACTAAATTTTCCATAGGACATAAAACTACACTACATATAAGCAACTGTCCATGCTGCTTTCTGTGCCAACAGCAAGCAAGACAGAAATGGGAATGTCAACCGAACTGCCATAGGCTGGGAAGGTCTTTATTCTAAAGTACTCTCCGCTTCTGAAGCAAGTGATCTATTTCCCAAAAAGTGATTCATGCCCCTACAAATTTTGATTGTGTACCTCTTTATTGCATCAAGAGATGAATTCTAAAAAAGCACAGAAAAATTCAAGGCATTTGTAATTTTAAGTACCATGCAAAGGTAATCCTCATAAAGTACATGACTAAACTTCCTATCTGGTAAATGAAGAGAAACACTTTCAGATGCTTCTGGAAGGAAGTCCTGTACACCAGAAAACACCTAATTCCCACAGCTACTTATACTTAGCTGTTGTGTTAAGTGTGATTTCCTTTGCCTCCTCCTGAGATTCAGAGACCAACTTGCAGAAAAATGAACCTGACATACAAAACACTTAGATTTTCATCACCAGCAATAATTAACAACAGACCTCTGACTACCGAAGTTCAAATTTGCCCACTTGGCATGTGGTGGCATTCAGCATGAACTAGACAACCACACTGGTTTCACTGCATTCATCTATCATCTCTTCTGCAAAGCAGAAGATAGACTGATGGGTGTCTCAGGAACTGCTGTAGAAAGATACTACACGCATCCCTTAATTCAACTTAATGTGCTGCAGAGGATCTGTTCTCTTTCATAGATTAATGAAAAATGAAGTGGTGTTATACTTCTTTTCCTTGAGAATCAATGAGGCTAACTTGACAACAGTGTCCCTGACGGAGTAAGAACATTTGCCATGTCAAGGGTGAAATATTTATGCTCCCATGGAAGGCAATTCAGAAACAATCTTTATTTACTCTGTGTTCTCCAGATTTCCTTCTGACTTAAGAGACTGAGAATTGAGCCCAAGTCCTAAATGTTGCTCATTGGATATTTATTCCTTCAAAATCAGGTCCCACAACAGCACTTTGTTTCACAACACTTTGTTTTCTTAGAATGACTTGTAAACTAGGGAAAAAGTAGGTCACATACACATTCGTTATACACATATACAGTTAAGCCTACATGAATGCATATTTGTGTATGTATGTGTAGCAAAATACCTTAATATACGTCTGTTTCTAAGGAAGGAGTCAAATCCAAGCATCTACTCAGCAGGCATTTATGAATGAAAAACATTCAAATTACACGTATCTGTAATGATTTTATTTTTTCTGCCCACAAGTTTTTCATTTTATGCCAAGTATTCTGAATTACTGGTTGCTTTCAAACCAGAAAAATACATTCCTTCAGAAAAAGTTTAATAATTCTTTACACATTCAAACTTCTTTCCAGTTATTATTAAAGAGTGATTTTATTACTTCTTCGAGTAATAGATAAAGTGGCAGTGCAATATAACTTGTAGGTGATTTGTTTTGCTTGAAAACTTGAAAATGAGAACTTGAATAGATTGATAAGGAAAATGGGTTGTTATTTTTTTTTTTGGTTTGGTTTGGTTTGGTTTGATTTTTTGTTTTTTTCTATGGACACCAGATACAGAGAGGCAAATGGAACTGTAAAGAAAGTAAACTGGATATCAGTCTCAGGACAGAATGATACTGAAGGGAGGAACCATCTATTTTCTGTACGGCATTTCCAAACGTCTGCTTGAAATCCAGGATCATCAAGCTTGAGATAGTTTGGCAAAAACAACAGGTTTGCTTCAAAGCAAAAAGGAAAGTTTTAGTGCCCTTCGTGAAAACTCTGCTGATGGTATCATATGTGCCTGTTGAATTAGCCATTTTTTAATATAAAAGTTCCTAAATTATTAACTTTTTCTAAAGTGATATTTGATGGGAAAAGTAATATCCGTATGAAGTATTAAGTGTTTTTATGAAAGAGCTGTATAAATCTGACAGAGCATAATAATTATGCTGTCAAATATACAAGATTCCATTTTCCCCAAACCATCTAGATCACCAAATTTCACTTTCAGAAACTGTCATCAGGGCAGAAAGATTTATTTTGTCTCTTAAAACTCAGAAGATGCTTTTCCTGAAACCACACACATCTAAGGGGTAATTCTTTTGTTTGTTTGTTTGTTTTTCCAGTACTGTTCAAGTTAGTTAGGTTTCAAATAATTGCTTTCTCTGATCACAGGCAGGGAAATGTTAGCTGGTGTTTATTTATTCTTAACAACTTGCCCAAGAGAAAGGATGTTTGTGGTTTGTAGAAGACAGACCACTTGCAGCCTCCAGAACTATTCGCACTGTCCTTGCATTCAGTGATATTCCTTCCTGTGAAGTGAGAAACCTTTTTTTTTTTTTTTCCTCTGTCCAGGTGATGATGGAATTTTGTTTTTATAGCACAACTTAGCTGAGTCACTGTAATGCTTCCATAAGGAGAGCATGGCCAACTAATATCCAATTTGGCCAAAATCTCTTTATTCCTTTCACGAAGTTAGCAAATCTATCTAAAAAATTCCAAATTACTCATGGAAAAATGTACTTTTACCAAGGACTACCTAACTGGATTCTTAGATGAGTTACAGTAGCCATGGAAACTATCATTTTAAATTGCCTTGGATTTCAGTATGCTAATTTTCATCCAGAAAATTGCAATACAGGAAGTTTTTGCATTAACTATTTTAAGAAGTTGTGCAAGACATTAATTCCTTCATTTCTGTCATTTATAATGGGATCTAAACCCTTTTCAAACAAGATTTATCTAGAACATGTTAATTTGTAGATGTCTTCAACGAAACTGAGTAGTGATGTATAATGTCTTTACAGCCACCAAGGAAATGAAGAAGACATGTTTAAGTACAGAAACTCATCCTGAGATGACTCAGCAGCACTGGTTTGAAGTTCAGTAGAACTTAACTGAACTTCACTACCTCATCTTTGGCCTTGCTTCTTGACATTATCAGACAAGTACTGCTAGTACCCCCATAATATTACAGGGCTCTTTCAAGTTCTAATAAAGAGCTTCTTGTGGTAGACATCTGGGATCATAAAGGCATAAAGAAGCTCTGTAAATATGAAGAGTTGTCACTGAAGAACTGGCAGAAGGTCAGTGTCTTCAGAAACTGTCCTCCAAGGACAAGCTCTAGTACTCTCCCAAAGGATAGTTCAATTTCAATAGATAGAGATCTCAGATCCTCCCAGGTTAGTTAGCATTTCTGAGAATACAAGAGCTTACTAGTCATGAAATACTTACCATATCAACTGCTTCTTCATCCTTTATTTAACTTAATTGCATATGAATTTTCATTGTGCATGATATTCAAAATACACAGCTCTCACTAGCATCACAAAATTATGCATACATCAAATAAGAAGACATCAATCACATTTTAATTTCATGTTCAGGTAAATTTAATAAACCATCTCACCAAGATGACATTTGGTGGGACTAGAAAGAGTCTGAATTAATCTACTTCCTGCAGAGTAAAACCACTTAAGTATGTACACGTCATGTCAGCATTTACAAAAAAAGTGTCAAATTGTCAGTTCCACTAATAATGTGACAAAACAATTTATGTTTCTGAAATTTAATGGTATGATTTTTGTTCTCTCAGATCTTGCAGCTGCATTTGTTTAAATTAAAAATTGCAACATAAAAGTCTCTATACTTCCCTTCAGGCTTATTTAACAAACACTTCCATCATGCTACAGATTTCCTAAACTGTTACAATAACAGATATCCCTTCTTTCATAGTAATTCACACTGCAATTATCATTGCACAGTAAGTAATTGCCATTAATAACAAATATGGTGATTTTTTTTCTTCTAAGTAAAAAATACAAGATCATCTTAAAAGCAAGATAGGACAACAATTACTCTCAAGCTTTGTATAAATGAAGGGTCAAAATTAGCAGTGGATGAATTTTTAGGACAGTAATACATGGGTGTAAATCTCCACAAATGGAAAATAAATAGCCTGACCCCAGAAGGCAGTATCTAAGATTGCATGTACAGTAACTTGTTAATATACAGGGAACTCCTCATCAGCCCAACTTTCAGCACTTTCATTTCCATCACCACACAGTCTTGGAGCACGTGACTCGGATGAAGCCAAACCACTTCAGCTCAGTCAGCATCATGAAAGTTGATTAAAACCAAAACGCCCTGAAATATCTGCAAGATTTACATGCCTCTTCAGCACCATTTTCCTCAGCACATCCACCATTCTTGCACTGTACTCCTTGCTAGTGAACAGCTTCTCCATTTTTTTCTCTAATATTATACCACCAAGTTTGTTCTCAGTGAAAGAACCAGAGGCAAAAGTGCCTCTTCAGCTACGAAAGCTCCCGAATTTCTATCTTGCCATGTGTGGTTGTTCACATGTAAGCAGGCATAAATGTAACATTTCAACATTCTTCATTAAATGGAGAAAAATAAGAAAAGCTCTTTTCTCTTTTTTTTAAAAAACGCAAAGCAAAATGTTTCTTCTCAATGGCACCACCACCACCAACAACAAAAAGGAAATAGCTGAAACTTTATTTAATATCACATGCAAAACTTCTTGATCATGTTATTAATGCCTTGACTGAATTCGGGATAGAACAAGATTCAGGCAAGGTAAAATGAGTCAAAAAAACAAACAACAAAAAAAGAAAAAAACAAGAAAAAACAGAACGTGTCATAAAAAGGTGCAGTTACACTTTATTGAGCAAACATTTCAGCCATATCTAAAAAAAAAGTTGGCTGTCACATTTTAATCTTATTTTTGCAATAAACCATTTGAAGAACAGGATTTCTATTCATCATTTGACTATTCCCTTGTTTTACTCCATTCTGCCCAGGTTATCAGGTCAGAATTTACATTCCAGAAGTCTAGAGATAATGTGAAGAACCCCAAAGTACAGAGCTCAACTTGTCTTGATGCCCAAGGCAGACATAATTTATCACAAGCTGTTGTTCAGGTGACAGCAATGTAATAATGTCAATATGGAGAAGACCCACATCTCCCCAGACAGAGGCCAGAGTGACATTTTCAAATGAATGTGTCACCAGCAACGCATTATTCATGTTGTGATCAGACATCCTATTGAGAAGCAAAAACAATAGTTTATTACTTAGAGGGCGAATCACAAAACAGCAGCAGGCAGTTTTTGGAAACATTCCACAGACAGGTCATTTTTTTCTTGGTTGTTTAGGGAAAATGAATACTTTTGCCATCAGGAAGATGAGTTCTTGAGTGATTCATAAGCTAAAATGGGTTACGTTTGCCATGGGTGTTACTCTAGATGAAATTGCTCAAGCGATGTTGGCTGACAAAGCCTCGTTCTTGAGGCAGAGCCAGAGCAGCCCACATCCCATGGGTTTTTGAGAGGACAGCTGTCACGTGTCTGAAAGGTTTTGTTACATCTTCAAGACAGCATGAGAAAATTGAAGCAGACAGGTCCTGGCTCCATCTTGCCCCTCCATCAAAGCACCCCCAGCCTACACTTGGCCCTGACATGAGTGAAATGGCTGCTCAGGAGCAGCTACTTCTATCCCAGCATCTTCTCTACACTCGAGGAGCCCTTATTGGTAGTGGAGGAAACATATTTAGTTGCCAGTACAAAACAGGGTGGCCAAAAGTTTACAGCTGCTCAGGCTTGGTAAAAAGAATTATATAACATCAATTTTAGGGACACTTCAGCTGAACTTTCATATCTTTGTGGAGGTTCAGCTATGCCTCTTTTTAATTATTGTTTTAATGACAATAGAAAGGAAAAGAACTTTGTGGCTCAGAAGCTCCTGTGCCCTTGCTTCTTGCCTTCCTACTTGAAATCAGTCATCTTTGATCCCATTTATGCCCCTAGAAACTAATTGTGACAATACCAGGGGAAAAGAAAGTATTTTCATTAAAACCTGATGCTGAAAATTGGAGTAACTTGGTTTCACTTCCGACTCTATCGTTTATCCTTGAGGTGACCTGTGGCTGATCAGGAAATGAGCTTTTTCTTCCACTTCACAGTTATTTTGTCCAAAAATTAAAAATCATTGCTCCCATCTAGAACTTTCTTTAGCAATATTTGAGTTGTCAGCCAGAACCACTCTGTTTTGTACCCCCTCTTCCAGGAGGCAATAGATACACATAATTGCGATGCTAAATGAAGACCCACTGCTATAAAGGCCAGTAATAGAGTGGAGAATCAGACCTAGTATTTTAATTATTTACAAAAATGCCACAAAGAGTCTAGAGATGTGACAGCAAATGGCAGATTTGGCTGAGAAATACATGAACTACCAAGCCACAAAATTCCCATTTTTCTGCAAATGTACTCTGTGTAATAATTACTAAACATATTGAGCCCCCTCACAAATAAGCAGAGCTTTCTCTAATGGGAATGTTTTCAAAGTTCTGTGTGAGGCTAAAGTACATCTTTATGTCTGGGAGGATAATAGGACAAACTTCTTTTCCATTGCAGATAAAGAAGATGTGTTTTAGACTTGCTCAAGGGAAATTTCCAGCTGGCCAATTACAGCTAGCAAAGATCTCCTCTATAAAACGGTATTCCACCGGGGTCAACTGGCTGGTAAATGTGTTTTCTAAAGACCAAAAGTACATAATTACTGAAAAGGACTCCTGGACCTTGCTGGCAGTTAACATTGTAAAAATGGACATTTTTTGGTTAGCATATAAACACAAACAGATGGGCTGGCTCCCAAGATCTAATTATCAGAAGAGGTTCCAGTGCTTTTTGTCTTTCCATTTGGAAAAAAGAAAAAAAAAGAAAGAAAATAAAAGAAAAGAGAAGAAAAAGAAGAATTAACAAAAGAAGAGAACAAAATAAGAAAGCCTTAAATAAGTTTATTTGGCTGTACTGTCTAAGTCTTGGCAACGACAGTGGTCTCTGTGTAGAGAAAAGACAGAAGGAGAAAAGGGAGATGTCTGTAACCTCTCATATAATGAGTAACCGTATCAAAAGCATGTTTGTAAATATGCTTAGTCACAGCAGTTTCTTGAATAGCATGTAACTTCTTCAGAGTTACACTTCTCACTGATAAAGGGCACACAGTGCCAAAGGGAGATCTGAACAGCAGTGCTTCCCAGCTAGAGGGGATCTCAAGAAGTCTGACAAGGGAGTGGATGTGACCAGAATACAATCAATTATTTATATGAACACCTGCATTCCTGTGCTGTTCTCATATTTCCTACTGAGCATTTTTGAGCAAATCAAGGCATTTTCATGCAGTGTAATTCAAGGGTTGCCCTCAGGTAAACCAGAGATGCACTTTTCCCTACTTATGTCTGGAAATTTAAGGGCAGCACATTGAACGACTGGTTCCATTTTACCTATCATCTCAGACTTCAAGGTACTTGCAATTGGCATTCTTACAAATCCTAAAGAATTAGGGACTACAGTCGTCTCATGAACTACGTTGTAAACTAAAAGGGCAGAAGGTACCAAAACTTAACAACTCCATTAACAACACTGACATGACACACAGAAGCTGTCTCCTGTAGGCATTGAAGAGGAGAGGGAATAGCTAAAAGCATCCCTTTAACCTCTCTAAATCTTTTATATTTGCAGAACAAGTTGTGGGATCTCTTAATGAATATGACTGACTCAACACAAACGGTGTGCACATAAAACCTTTGGCTAGGCCAAGTGCTTGGAAAATGGATGCTGATGGTTAATTGATGACTGACTGTTTCTTAGGCCTCTTACACCACTTAAATCTTCCACATCCCTTCCAGCATCATAAGTCAAAAACTGGTATCGAAAGTATTTCAAAACAAAACTACTTCTTGTAAAATTTTACTTTCCTTCTCTGGAATAAAACTGAAGCAGTGCTAAATTAGTGCTGAGATATGAAGCAAGGATGGAACAAAGTAAAGAAAATATTATGGAGAAGAAAATCGTCATGGCACTGCTGTCAATTATTGGCCAAGTCAAAGTGTGATGATATTTTTAAAAAGGTACATTAGCAATCATTCCAACATTTTGTTCTCTGAATTTCCCATAAATGGCAGACTACATCAGCTTGCTTATGCTGAGAATTTGTATTGGCAACACTGCTAAATAGTGCTTTACTTGCTGTTTTGTCAACATTAGTATGTTTCTTCCAATTTATGGCTCAACTCAGAAGAGTTCTCCAAGCAAAAACTCAGACTCTACTTCACATCCCAGAGGCTATTTTTCCCTTTTTTATTTCTGCTTTTTTATTTTTTATTTGTCCTGGAACTCACTGCTCTTTGCCAAATAAAATTTTAAACTTATATTTTGGAGATGCCTCCATGGAAGTCAAGATACAAGCACACATGGAAAAAGAAACACCAAACGAAACGAAGATATACAAACCAACAACTCTATTAATACTGTATCATATTGATAGAGAAATAATACAAATGTTAGTTGTTGTTGTTGTTGTTTTTTCCTTAAAGCCATAATTTTTATTACTTCAAATGGCAATTCGCATTCAAGACATAAAAGCAGATCCAAATAGCATCTAGAGTATGGCTTTCTAAAGCACGTGCAGTCACTATCATCAAATACTTTGCCCTTTCAAATCCCTTTTGAGTCTCCTGGAAAGGCCAAACTGCTTTTAGGATGAAAAACCCTGATGAGTTTATGAAAGGAATTAAATGATATAGCTTCCTGTGATACCAAGAGACAGCACTGAGTGCCCTACAAGTCTCTTCTGGTCCTAATTTTAAATATACCTTATTTTACCTTTTTACAGACACTCAGGGGGATCTAACATAATTTGTTTTGGCGAACAGGATATGCCCACCAGGCTGAGATATCAGAGTAACAGACTGTTAACATTATGGCTAGAAACTACATATGTATTTTGAGATCTTTCTCAGCCAGGTAAAAAGCTTCTATCAGGGTGAATTCAAACATATACTGCAACTCTAATAAACCTCTAACACCTAGGTAGTGCTGTAAGTGTAACCAGGACATTTGGTGTATGATGTCTGTAGAACACAGAAGAATGAAAGAGAATTTTGCAACATGACAAATTCACACATGAGCTGAGTCATCTGGGATCAAGGTAACCAGAAAAGAAGCAATGGAAGTTGAGGGGGGAGAGGGGAGGAAAGGGATGGGGAATCTGGGACAGTCTGGACAGCAGAAAAAATGGGAGAAAAGGAAGAGGAAATAAAAGCACTTGTTCATTAGCTAATCCCACTAACTCAAGTGCATAATGTAATTGCCTAGGGAGTGCATACAGACATGAGAGTAAAGGTATCAACACAGAGAAAAGTCAGGTTCATAGATGCCCCTCCTTCATCTGCAGCAGCTGTATTCTGCTGGTCTTCTGACAGAGCTGGGATGCAGACTATTAAAAGAGGAAAAGAAAGGAAAAGTCTTACACTCCAAGGACTGTTTGAGCTGTTCCCGCTTTGAGCTGGATGAAGCTGGGAGGAATTCATTTGCTTGCCATTTATTTTTTCCACTTCATGACCATCTAGACAGAGCTTAACATTAACACATACTTCAGTAAATCCAGCCCAGTTCGATTTCCCATCTGAAGAAATAACTGGATAGCACAATATGAGTCGGAGATGGAGAATCAACTCTTCTGACAAATTCAAGTGCTTCTGACTGACACCAAAGCACTACTTTTGGAGTCTGCAGCTTGGACAAATCAAAGCACCTATTGCCTCAGTGAGAGGAAGACACAGAAACTGCCAAGAACAGTGCAATCCCTGCAGCAGCTGAGAATTTGGCCTAGAATGCCTCCATCAGGCTTCTTTGTTTGGTAAAAATGAATCCTTTTGCCCTCCTCCAGGACCTTTTTTCCTTCTCTTTCTTCTATGATGAAGCTACCATAGGTGTTATTTGTGAAATTATAGGTTCACTGGGATGAGGAAGCCAGCCCTAATAACTATCCTTCAAGAGTGGACATGCTGATCAAATACGTCCTGTTAAAAACAATAGAAAGTTATTTGCACATGAGAACAATTCCTGGGGCTGCAAATGGATGCAGAAACTTGGAGAAAACTAAGTTTAATTTGTGACTTTCCTCCTGTCCGTGCCAATATGGCAGTAGTTAATACATTAATTGCTGAACAAAAAGTACTGCCATCAAAAACTCACTGATGTTAGTTCTCTTTCTTTTTTTTTTTTTCCCCTGCATTATTCCTTTCTCCTGGCACCTGCTGTTCCTCTTTCATCATTATCCTAACTTTCAAGGCTCCAGCACCAGTGGCTGGGATATTGCTGCCAAAGAACAACGGACATGTCAGGTGGATGTGCCAACATCAGCTCAACCTCTTAATCATATTTTGCTTGCAAGATGAAGAACAAAAACTCATTTGCAGACAGCATGAGCTGGACAAAGATGCACACACCCCAAACCCTCTTTGTTACAGAAAAAAAACCACAGGCTGGTGACACATCAGGGGATACAAAAAATCAAAGTTTGCCTCAGGTATTCAGATCAGCTTTCATACTACTCCTATATATCAGCCAATACCATTCATCCTTGAAGAAAGTTCCTCATAAACAGATACAAAGCAGAGGAAACTTCTATCATGTTCTGTAGGAACCAGCATTTTCAATTCATCCTCTGCATGTAAACAGTCACATTATCACGTTCTTTTGAAATTCCCTTTGCAGGTGTGTGAAGTCTGATCATTTCCATGCTTCTGGAGACCTGGAAAGCTACAGGGTCTTCGCACTGCATACTCTGCACAAGTTCTAGAGTGTTAAGTAGGGCTAGAAAACCTTCATTTTGTACAACTGAATCTGCTTCCACAGCTTCAGACTCCAGCCAAGGATTTAAGGCAAACTCCAAATTGCACAGGTTTGTGATAGCAGTATGAAAGCTGGTGCCTCTGTAGATGACAACTATACGAAGATGTAAGCAAAGCCTACACTGAGAGTAGGCAAAAGCTCTGAGCTTTTCTGTGGAAAGTGACAGAGAAGAGATTTCAAGGGGCTGTATCAATAGAAGGGATGCAAAGGGTAGGCAGCATCTCTCCCTGTTAGATGGTTCAGACAATGAACTGAGATATTTCTCTGTCTTAGCTGAAACCTCTGTGCAGAGAGGGCTGTTCTCCTGCCATTTCTCCATTAAGAATTTATCTAGGAATGAGTAATACAGGTTTTCTTTCACCACGCATGGGATCCTGAGCTCTGTGAACTCCTAAATTACTGCAACAGAGTCATGACTACTGACAGTTCCCTGTCTTTTAACACGCCTCAGTCTCAGTCAACAAAAAATAAACAAATAGAAGATGTCATGCAAAGATCAGATTTCTTGAGCTACTAGTATATGTGTGTTTGCATGTGTGTGTATGCTGCAGGTGGTCTGTGTTTAATTGAGTGGAGTTAAGTGAGTTAATGAAAAAGCAGTGGATAGATTCAAATTATGTCACAGACTTTTTGGAGAAACATAAGTATTGTACTCACACTGAGAGGCTTGGAGTGAGATCTTTATCCCCAAAAAACTTTCACCTTGGCCTTTCTCCCATGAGAAATGGTGACAGATTATTTGACAAGACTCAGACTGAATCCTGACCTTGCACCTGGCTGGTATATCAGTGTCGCTTCTTCTATTTTTTACTTTTTTTTTAACTTGAAACTTTTGACACTATCTGGTTGCTGTGGCCACAGCCCTGTTTCATTTTCTGAAGGGAATGAAAATAACAGTTACTTCTCCAAAATGGAGTCACACATAGTAAAATGTTCTTATAAGACTCAGTTCCTAGGTTAAATTAATATTTGGGAAAAATAGGAGAAGTATGGAGAACAAGGAGAATAAAAGAAAATAGAAAATGAAAAACAGAAGATACTAAGTGTACCTAAATGCTGTAGTGGGATATTTGTTTTCTTCGGTTTTGCCAATTGGCAGTTCAAGAGAATGATGTTCAAGTAGCTAGCACAAAGGAGTTCATGGATCATTCTCACATGGGCATGGGCTGAAATTCCCATGCTGACAGAAGCACGGGCATTTCTACACCATGACTCAAGGAAAAGCAAGAAAGCTTTTTAAGGAAGAATAGTTGTGCAGTCACGGTGTTATGTATACTGACTACAACATGCAAGCTATAAAAGTATTTCTCACAATCAGTCCTATTTATGTCAGAATACATTGGGATTCAAAATTCTGAGAGGGGAGGTACCCCAAACCTATGCCCAGTACCAGCTGCTATTTTGAAAGAGAGTTTTTGGAAGAATTTTCCTTCCATTTTGGGACCAAATACACAACCAGGTTTCCAGTTCCTTTTCTTTAGGGTGCAGATAAAGTGTCAAAGTCTTCCAAAGGTCAGGGAAAAAAAAAAAATCAAGCCCTAAAGATATGACAAATCTGCAGTCAAATCTAACGTTATTCTGGAAGATCAACCAGCAAACTAAATAAAATGCCTAAAGATCTCTTATTACCTAGCCTAGGGAACTTCGTTTCTCAAGATTCCTTCCCTCCAGGCTGCCATTCCTTAACGCTGCTTCTGTTTGAAACAAGAGAGCTGCTTAGATATGTGACAGCATCAGAAAATTACACTTCTTTAGAAAGCTGAAGGGTTATTACTCTTTAAATGCGACATTCTGCAAGATACTACCTCTCATTTCCAGAACATTCCCACTGGCAAGTCATCTCTGCATTTGATTGACACCTAGTTAACGTTAAATAGGCCAAGGCACTAAAAACATTCAAAAATTTACAAATGGAATTAAATATATATACATTATTATTATTATTGCACTAGGTGTGGGGTTTTCATTCCAGTTCAACACCTCACTTGACTTTTAACGGGGATAAATTTTTATGCATGTGCAGTTAGTTGTGATGCAAACTATGAAGACAGAAGAAGTATCAGCAGTTGATTACAGAAATTTATTTATTCACAGCACAAATCCCACTAGGAAATGCAATCCATTTGCCAAAGAATCCTGTACGCATCCATATCAATCTACAGCCATTCAAGAGGGAAAATTTGCAACACTTAACTACTTCAATCTAATTCCAAAATCCCCATTATCTACAGTTTTTAAAGCCCAAGAGCATGGATTTTGTATAACTGATCTCAGTGCTGCAGGATACCTAAGCAAAGAAGTACATTTCTCTTCTGGCAGCACGTCAGAAAAACAGATGCTACTGCCTTGGTAGTGAAAGGACTGAAGCAATTCCCGAGTTGGCTGGCACAAAATTCTCTCAGCATCATAATCTTACCTAGCTTCAGTAGATAGAGACAGGAAGAGGAGCAATAGACAGCCAAAAGGTTATTTAATGAAATACTGAGGTCCAAGAAAGAGGCTGGACCCAGGAAGTTAATTTATCTTTGCTCCAAGCACATAGAAAGACTCTAGAAAGCCCCAAACTGTATCAGTATGCTTAATACTACTTGTAGCTTTGGGTATGACTGATAGTTTCCACTGCAGCAGCTTCACCTGCAGGTGCTGCTCTAAATGACAAGTCTAAATGGGTAGCTCCAGCAAGGAGAGCAGAGGGACAGAACACTTGATGCCCCTTCGTGCACTGACCAACTTGCTGGTCCTGATCCTTTTGTTCCCCAGCTTATACTCATAGTGGGGGTTGCCACAACTCAGGTGCAAGACCTTGCACTTGGTTTGTTGAACCTCATGAGGTTCACCTGGGCTCGCTGCTCAGCCAGCCTAGGTCTCTCTGGATGACATCCTGACCCCTGGGTGTGCTGACTGCAACATACAGTTTGGTGTCACCTGCAAACTTGCTGAGGATGTACTTGATCAATCACTTATCAATCACTGTCATTGTGATTGATAAAGATGTTACGGAGCACCAGTCTCAATACAGACCTCTGAGGGACACTACCCCTCTGAGGGACACTACCCATCTCCCTTCAGACATTAAGCCCTTGACCACTGCTCTCTGGGTACAACCTTGCAACCAACTACTCACCTATTAAATGATAAACCCAACAGCTCACCCTTTTTTAGGAAGCATAGGTACCTCCTAAAAAATTGTACAACTTTCTTTCAGTTTTCCAATGAAACAAGTTTTCAGGATTTTTAGCTGATTTTCATTTACAGAAAGCCACAATTCTTTTACTGTAAATTCAACTACAACAAAACTAATCCTGAGTATTTCTATGTGGAGAAAAATCATCTTGCAATAGCAAAAAGACCCAGAAGCAGTGTGTCTGGACATGACTCAGATATCACTTTGCCTGATCATACAGCAAGACTACTGCATTTACATCAATCTTGACATTTTTTCTCACTTCTTTACAAACTCCAGCGGAGTTTCCATAAACCATTAGTTTAGCTCCTGTTAGATGCTAGGAACATTTCGTGGCCACCCATAAGACTCATTTTTCTTGAAGAACGGAGCCCATAAGCAAAGCAATCATTACAGCTGAGGAGATTTTTTTAAATTCATTTTACTCACAACACTTCTTCCCCTACATTTAGGTATAAGCTCTCCGTCATTTCTGCAATAGTGTGATATTCCTTGTGCTTGCTGGTTTGTAACTTCACAGAAGCCTTACATCCACTCCTGTAGCAAGTCTGCTGAGCCAGGTAATCCGCAACTTCTATGTGATACTTTTCATTTGCTCTTACTGAACACGGACTTTTTACTTGCACGCAGTTCCTCTGATTTATGAAGAACATTTTGAATTCTCCTCAGTGCCTGTGGCATCTGCAGACTTTCCCAGTTTCATGCCATCAACAAGCTATTCTTCCTACACCAAGAGGATGCTAATAAATTGATAATTATATTTTATTAAGAATTTATTAATAAAATGTTATTTAATACTGAAAATAATAATGTATAGTACGAGTCTTTAGACAACTCCCTGTACATGCAGTGCAACCTGTCCTCCCAATTTGATTAGGAACCACTAGCAGGTACTCCTTAGAAGCAATTTTCCAGTAAGTAACTCATTCAACTTACATACGTTCCATCTGGATTTTTTCCTAGCCCACTTCTTTGACTGTCATAGGGAGCCTGTTTTGTTTCCAGGGAATAAAGTTATTATTTTAAAATGTTTCATAAAATGGTGTTTTGTACTTGCACCTAAATAAAATAGCCAACATACATGTAGCAGCTTTAACCTTAAGAGGTTCCAAAGGCTAAAGATGCTTTCCCTCTGCTTCCTCTCCCTATAGCTGATTTGAAACATGGTGATGGCATAGCAAGGTAGTGGGAGAAGACATCGTGAATGCCTTAGACTGATACAATAACTGGAGCAGATGTCCGTCTGTCTATCAGAAAACCACAGCTGCTTTGAAAATTAATGACTGACTTTTTACACACTAAAAAGAGATTCAATTCAACTCAATCTGATAATCTTCTATAGCCATTTGTTGCTACATTACAGCCCCATGAAAGTATTCTCATGAAGACCTAGATAGTGACACAGTTAAGCATTCCTCACCACAGTCTTTATCAATCCTCCACTGGGACTTTGTCCTCTCTGTAATGCTCCACACATTTACCTCATACAAGCAAAACATAACTGGCTAAAATAATACCTGGATAGAAAGGTCATATTTATAAAGCAGAATATATCACCTTTTGCCCTGCCAACAATGTAGCATCCAGTAAATCTTTAGCAATGAAGAAACAACAAATTTCTGCCAGTATATGCTAGTCTTACGAGAGAGGAAAGTTAAATTGCTGCCGTCTGGCTTGGTGACACCATCCCCAGACGGTTGGATGAAACTTTTTCCTGGTTGCTCATTCTCATTCTTTAGCTTCAGTGGAAGATGAATCAGGAACAGATGGGAGGTCCAGTCTCAAATCCATCATCTGCCAGCCCCTTCCCAAACAAAAATCATTAGGTTGCCTTCAGGATTCATCAGTATTTGCTGGCTGATCTGGATGCCCAAGTTGTGCTGTTTGGGAGTCACTGTGAGGCACTGCCATCACCTTCCTGCCCTGATCCATATGCTCTGACACAAGGACAGATCTGAATCAACTGTTCTCAGAAGGTTGGAGCAAACTCTTGACATGTGCTTGCCTTACCCTCAGATGTTTGCAGAAAAATAAATGGAAGAAAAAAGCCCCTCTCTTTGGGTTTTTTGGGCCACAGAATGCTGAAATAAATACAGGAGCTAAACGTGCAGATCTGGCTATGCCAGCATAACACTATCAATTTTTAAGCACAGATTGTGATATGAATTGCTACACGAATTTCCCTGGTGAATAAAACCCTGTGGTAACCAAACATAGAACTACTCAGGAGAAAAATAAAAGATCAAAAAAAAAAGGAAAATCACTCACACCTTTCCTAGAAAGGCAGATGGATGTGTTGGAAATTAGTCATCTGCCTCAAGTTAATTGTAAGGGATCCTCTAAGCCTACTAGAAAGATCTCTACCATAAGGAAGATGTCATAAACAGAGTTTCCTCCTCCACAGATAGCCATCATAGCTGTTAACTCGTCTCTCCCAAGTTGAAAAGAAATTTCACCTGGTAGAAGAAATGCTTTCTTTATGTCTTTTCTGCTCTCCATTTAGATGTGATGAATGCGTAAAAGATTTCTAGAGAAGACAAGTCCTCCAAGAATAAAGCAAGCAATCATAACAGTGGCATTTTCTTTAAGTTATGGAGTCCTTCATAGTAGCTCTAAGACTTGATTCAGTGAACTTGTAAGGCATGCACTTTTTGTACATTTTCATTTCCTTGACTTTCACCAAGGATGCAGCATCATCCCAAAAATTTACAGCACTCTGAAAGAGCAAGTTATTAAAAACAGTATTACCTAAAGGGGGAAATTCTGCTTATTTCATCAGATGATTATGACAACATCTCAACTTTGCTAACATATAGTGCCTGATTGTAAGGGAGACATTTCTTGGCTTTGGAAACTGATTTCTAAACTAGACCTGTGGCTACATGCTTTGCTTCATGCATTAGGTCACCAAGCTGCATACCCAATTAATTATTGAAAGTACACAGTTTTCCAAGAGAAGCAGAAGTGACAATATCCCTCATGTTCAGAGTCCCTGTCAGGGTTTGAGAATCCCATTGCATTTGGAAGTGGTGAAATTATTTGAATTTCATAGAATTGTACAACATTTTCAGCAGGTATGCCAGGATTATTACTTTATTGGTTAAGTCTTCCATTACTGTAAGTTGCTCTAAATCCCAAAATTCTCTGCGTAGATGTACTTCCTCCCTACTCTGAGGCAGGACGTGGCTTACCTAGATTACCCAAGAAATAGATTTCTCTAAAAATACATTCCTAATTTGCAGCTTAATATGCATCTCTAATCTTCCTTCCTGCTACTTCAACCAACTACTCCTCATCCAACAGTCTGTGGACAGCAATCAATATGCAGAAATCACTGTAACAATTACCATTTTTATAACCATCCATATGTTTTCAAACACCACCTCCCCTTCAGTCTCTTCCTGGTAGAACTGAGGCAAATTTTCATCATTTTCTCACAGTTCTTTCTCATTTCATTTGTTGGACAAACTTCCTCCAAAACTTGTTCTCGTTACCCAATAATTTATGTCTGGCAACAAAAACTTTACACATGACAGCACCTCCAGAGGCCTATTTCATCCTAAACTGTCCTGCAGTGGTGTTCTGTCATAGATGACAGAAAATGCACAGCTATCCTGCATGCCTTTGCTCTAAACTTGCTGTTCACAGTGAGAATGATTCTCTTTTTCCTCCAGAGGAATAATTCCTCCATATTATATTCTTCCTATGAGTACAATTGCTGAGTCAGATAGAACTGAACTTCTTGTACACTCTATGCTTCGCACTTCTCTTCGTTGAATTTTATTCTGTTATTATTAAAGCCTAAAATTTTACTCCAGAAATATTCAAGAGCTCTTCTGACATATCACCAGCATCCACCTCTGATGCTGTGGGCCAACATAACAAAATAAAATACTTTTGAAGCAGCCCTTGTACCATCAGCAAATCTAATCAGCAAATTCCTACTTCGCTGAGGTCCTTAATGAAAATATTACACAAATCTGACCCTAAGAACAGTCCTTAGGAAATTTAGTCTACCCTCCCTCTAACCTTTCTCCATTCAATATTCTTTTATCCAGTTCTTCCCTCATTTTTCAACCCTGTCTTTTTAAGTCACAACACTTCACATAAATCCTGTACCACGTCTTACTGAAGACAGGAAATTACGGGATATGGTTCTCATTTTTATACAGGAATGGTTTATTTTATAAAAGAAACGATCACTTTTACTTGATATAACCAATAGTGGAGAACAGACCAGTAGAGTAATAGTTGCTCAGATCTATTTTTTTCATCTTAATTCAAATACAACAGAGCATCTCATCCAAATCACAAGTCACATCTACAATTGCCCTAAATGTAATCTAGTAAAATCAAGCACGACTCCACCAAGTGCACACAGCTCTGGCCCCACATGCTCTTTACTATTCTTGTAATGAAATGACTGGTGAATGTTTCACTGTTTTTACTTTATTTTCAAGAAGAAATAATGCTGGCACATTGATCTATGGTGTCAGAAATTTCTTTCAGTGTAAATGGTTACTCCATTCATAAAAAGGTGTATCTCTCCTATGACATTTTCAATAACTTCCTGTAATTTCTATTTTATGTGTATGAAAATGGTTGATGTCTCTTCATGTTATGATCCTTTATATTATGCTACACTATGGTTATTCAATAAAGAACAGGAGTTTTGCTGTGTTGCTGCAGTTGTTTTTAAAGAAGGCAACCAAGTGGTTCAGGGTGTATCTCTTTGGACTCTGCTAAGGGCTATATTGCATTGGGGAATTTCAGTCTCTACTTGGAGGGAATGGGATAGATTTTATTTTAAGAAAATAAAATAAAAGGAAAAAAACAACAAAACCAAGTAAGTCTTGAATTACTGCAAACTAATATATTCTCCAACAATCTAACTTGTTCCATTTTTACTCACAAATTCATGTTTTTGTATTTTGTTTCCAGACAACTTTAGGATTTTAATAAACTGAAATCTGATAAGCATTTGTCAATCTGTAAGACAAATCCAAAACTACAAAGTGGAAAAACAAGATACAGTAATAAAGGGATCCCAGAAGGAATTCAAAAGTCATTGCAAAGACAGCATAGCAGCAATATATTTTGGACCAGGAATCTCTGAACTTTCCCATACTTCGTTGCAGTAAGCCTATACTTTTACTGTGCCTTCACCACTATTCTATGAATCATTCTACAGTTGGTAATCATGTGAAGATTTACATATCCAACAGTTGCATCAGGATATATACACTAGAGCTTAGCAGTCATTACTTGGTAAGTAGTTTCACAGCAACAGGCTCTAGACAATAAAATCAGGACTCAAAATCATAGTGCATCTAATGACAAGTCTCCCATGATGAATTAAAAAGATACTAACAAAGTAAATCAGATACATGTAGTCCATCTTTAAAAGCAACAAAATATATCCCCATCCCCATGAAGGAAAAGGCCTAAAATATAACCTGAAAAATAAAAAAAAAAAAGAAAAAAGAAAAAACATATCCATCAATGTGGAAATGAGCGCAAGAGCAGAATGTCCCCAGTAAGATCTACAGAAATCAGTAGATAGATTAGAATATATAAAGCTTTAAGCAATTGTATGTTATTTTAAAGGGTCGTTCCTGATTTATCAGTTATACCCAGGCAAACACCAATGTTTAAACTACATTTAATTGTGACTCGAAGAGATTCACAAAGTTCTGTTTCTTTAAAACAAAATGTTAGGAAATGTTTTACATAACAAGAACAATCCTCTTTCAATGCATCTGTGTGCAGTTTCTGCAGATCTGAAGTGTTCATTATACAAATTAAAATGGTCGTTTAGAGTAGAGATAACAGAATTGAGATGCAAGTCTCTCCTGTCCACCAATAACAGTCTTTTATCAATTTAGGCAGTATCAATTTGCTGCCTGAATTTAAAGAAAAACCTAATGAGAGTAAAGAGTTAAATGTCAGACAGGGATAGAAAAGTCTGCATAAAAACATCTATACATTTGTTTTGTTATTGACTTTGTATGTGTCTATACCTATATATGTAGGACATCCCAAAAGTAATACCTTCTATTTATTTCCATGGAAACAACAACAGACATGAAGAGCATTAGCACTGTATGTTGGAGAGCTGCTATGGCAGTGTCAGTGCTCGAAAAATGTTGCCCTCGTACATCATCTTTCATTGGCCTAAACAGACGAAAGCCAGAAGGCGCCAAATCCACGTTATACTGCAGACATGATAGGTTGGTCCAGCCATGACTGGGAATGTGTTCCACAGTAAATGTCAGTGGGTGCTACTTTTTCCGTATGGAAGAATTCTATTACACTCCTTTACTTCACATGCACTTCCATGTCAGATAACATCTTAATGGACAGCAACAGAATGTAATGGAATATTGGCAGGAAGGTTCTACCTCTACTGTCATATCGCTAACATCCGCCTCTGACGTTTTGTTACATCATAAAACATGAGGCATTACTTTTGAAGAATCCTTCATACATAACATATGTATGTATGTGTATGTGTAATTTCCCATCCCTAGTAACTCTGAATCCTTTAAATGTAGCATTTAAATAAAGCACTGAAGAAAACCAATACCTAGAACATGAGAAAGAGAAAAGGAGTGGCACTCCACTATCAAATATGCGGGGTAAGTAAAGTGAATGGGCTGTTGCAAGCAAAGGTAAAATGTGGGCATTTCTTTCATCCTCCAGGTTTCTCTTTTGTTTGTCCAGCTATAAATCTATTCCTAATATATAATAAAAACTTCCACTGCTTATGTGACCTTTGTTGTCTTTGAGTTATTCATCTGGGTTTAATGGTAAGACATTTTCCAGGGATGTGTAGCTCTTCTAGGAACAGACTCCTTTCTCTGCTAAGTCCTTTTTCATCTTGCAGAAGCTAACTCACAGGACAAGGAGAGAAAAACCAACATGGAGACAACTAATTTTGTCATTCAAGCAGCTACTTACAAGAAAGGATGAAGGAAAAGCCTGGATAAATGGTTATCTTTAAAACTACTCTGCAGTCTTGTGGAATAGATGTAATTAGTTAGAGATTGATAATATCCACAGGCTGAGACATGGGGTTGATGGGTGCTTTACAAATATACAAATTGGGGTCACCTAATGCTTCTATATTCATTCAGCAAGTCCTCCTGACCTCTCTGGGAATGAGAATTCTGTACAATGAGAGAATTTGACCCTCAGGATGGCTTACAGAATTGCTTGTCGCCTCAATTACCCTGCTCACATATGGAGAGCTCAAAGGAATGCATCACACTGTAATATGATTGTCCCTCCTTCAATCTGGAAAGATCATTATCTCTGAAGTTAATAGTACAATATTTAACCCAGCAGAGTGTATTTAGAATTCCTATTAAACAACAATATTGAACTAAGCAATAACCAGCCCTTGTCTCAGCTATTTATGATTCCTGCAATATATTATAGGCATCACTGGCTTTCTCATGTGGCATCTGTAAGCTCTTCTGGCTAGTTAAATTCTACAATACTGATACTAGAAGGAGCAATCACTACATGGCAATTTGCTGCTAATGAAGGAAACAGATCCAAGACCTAAGTGACCTTTCTTTATCCACAACACACTCTAATTTTTCTAAAACAAGGTTTATTTGCTAGGAAGAGAGAAGAAAGGGGGGAGATTTCTGCTGATTTCATTGTTCTGCTCTGAAAGGAAAGCAAGATAAACAGATAATCATTTATCCTTCTCCACTTTACACGAGACTCCCCCTGTTACTTATGCCTGCTAAGATTGGAAGAATTGAAGTGTACAAAGCAAAGCCTCAGTGCCTCTTCATCTTGTGTCAAACCACTCTGTGTGCACGGCTGGAAGTTTCTATATATGTATAACTGACACTTTTTTCAAAACCTCATTTTAACTCATATTGCTACAAAAGGGACAACAGAAGACTCACCAGAGAAATCCCATCCAGCAAGGAAAAACTATTGCACTTCTGTGGTCCTTCATTTTGATTGCGCATAGACCCCAACTGCCGCCAAAGGACAACACTGGCAGGTGAGCTGGCTGCTCATTCAGCCTAGTGGGCTCTCCCATCATCCTTCTGGAAACACTAATTATTTCTCGTATAACCAAATCTTGTAGTACATGGCTAAAAAGACCAAATCAGTACTTCTCCAAGTTAGACACAAACCTTCCTAAAAACACGTCACACACCACCACAGAGGTAGACATATATGTCAGGAAGGAGGGCGGACGATATTCTTTCATAATGATGTACCACAGGTGCAAATAAGTCAATAAAGAGGTGAGTTAAGAAGTGCTCAGAAACACATACGTTAGAACTGGATTGACAATCCTTAGGTAAGTAAGGTAAGTAAGTAAGCTTTCCTTTATTCCTATCACCTTCCCTCCCTTACCAGAAACATTTCCAGGCCCACCCGCAACCCAAAATTTCACAGCTGTAATTAAGAGATCTTTGCTAGAGCATTCTTCTGCTGAGTATACCATGGAAATGGCAGATGCAGAAATTTCAGCTGTCATCCTTCTAATGAAAGGCTGCAGTGATGACGAACACAGGCAAATTCATTATGAAAATGAGCACCAATTCCTGATACGGGTGCTAAACAGATCTCTTGTTTTATCTCATCTCCTTTCCCTACTCTAACAAGCTTATTGCTCTGCTCATCTGCTGCAGCATAGCAGATTTACCTTCAGCTGATTCCAAGTAGGGGTAATTGATGAGTATGTAAGGAAACTGTTTAGATTTTTATTGGACTGAGGCCAGAGACATGAGCCCATTTAGAAGGTAAAATGTCACTGAAAGAGCTTGTAGATTTTTCAGAGAGTAGACAGTATGGTGAAGATCTAGGAATTAAAAGGATAATAAGAACAGACTAAGAAAAGCACCAGAGCCAGGAATGCTTTCTTTCTACAAAGATGTGGATTTAAGACATATTGCTTTATTTCAGGAAAGAATTCAGTCTCAAAAAGAGACCTGAGAATGAGTAGCAATGAAAGACACAACAATCTGTGCTTTTTCCTCCATTTTATTCCTTTTCAGCAGAAGAGGTAAGATGGCAGTTGTATATGGTGCAGTTAAATCTGAGCTCAAGAGTACTGCACAAATAGCCTGGAAGAAGTGTATGTGTATGCAGAAATGTGCAGGTGAAATGTAAAAATTCAACCATTCAACAGAATGACCTTGGAAGGCTGCATTGTACAGAGCTATTTATAGATTTTTAAGGCCAAACAGACCCATGGTGATAATGCAACCTCAAAGTCCTGGTAATACTAATGATAACACTTCACCCAGCAATTCTACTCAGCTCAATAACTTCTAGAGTGGTAAAATCTCCTCTCTTAGAAAGACATCTCATTGCAATTTAAAGATTGAAAGCAATAGAAAACCTTCCAGTCAGAGTAGTTACCCCAGGACGTTAATTACTCCTGCTCTTAAGAAAATAAATAAATCAGAAACAAAATATATCTTATTTTCATTTTTCATCTAGTTTCAATTTCCAGTTACTGTTTCTCGTTGTGAGCTTGTCTAAAATTAATGACCCCTCTTCCCACCTTTGCGGTATATACTTGGGTATTCTCCCTGGAGACAATGAAAGAACTATCAAGTTACCTTTTCACCTTATTATACACAAGAGCAGCAAAAACCCTCCTATGATGTCTCCCCATACACTTTTTAATGCTGAACTTTAGGAAGCAATTTATTCTTCTTGCCCATGCAGGGCTCTCTTGGGGTGTTTGCAATTAGTGCTAGAAATGGTGGCAGTTCTCACACACAGCAATCTGCTAATGTAGGTGGGGGATGAAATCACCTGCTTGGTTTTATGTACCTCAACACTCAGCTTGTGGAAACAACATTTCCATACTCGGGTCACAGAGTTCCTCAGCTTCGACATGAAGATCCAACCCTCAGCTCCCACATTGCCTTTACAGCCATTCCCCAGAGGCATCAGCACAAAGAAAATGCAGACTTAGGAACAGTTTGAAGGGAGAGCAAAAGTGCAGGGGACATTGTAGAGGAAGAATTCACCTGACATCTCTTACTTTCACCAATCCTGACACCTACCTTTCTCTTTCTCTTTTTGAAAGCTGAATGACATCTCGACCATGAAATGCAGTAAGTGCATGAGATCAGGCCATAAACTTAGCCACATTAAATATTGTTAGAGGAATGGGAGCTGCCAATCTTATTTATTTTAATGAAGTCCACAACATAGGATACGTTCTTAGTCTCCATTCCAGACTGCACTGAATATCAGAGGGGAAAATGAGCTTAGTGTGCTGGTTGTCTTTTGCTTTCCTATCTATCTTCCATCTTCTCCAGTCTTCTCTCTAATATGCAACAAATACATTTTCCTAAACTTTCTAAACTTTCTATTTTTTTTAAAATCTCAATAATGTTATTTTCTTTACATTGTGACTGAGTTTTATCAAGGGCTTAGGAGACACAGATGCAAAGAGGTCTTTAAAAATGTCTTACCAGCATATATTTCTGAAGTTTCTTATTTTTTTAGATTTTTTTGAGTTATCTAAATATCATCCAC
Source organism: Odontophorus gujanensis (assembly GCA_013399175.1). Classification (NCBI taxonomy): domain Eukaryota; kingdom Metazoa; phylum Chordata; class Aves; order Galliformes; family Odontophoridae; genus Odontophorus; species Odontophorus gujanensis. The sequence goes on along the minus strand of VXAB01002405.1, from coordinate 676,264 downwards.
ATATGATACAACTTTGGCTACATAAATGAGAAGCATTCCTAATGGGATGTTTGTATCTGTTTTATCTATACTTCTCCCCAAAAAGAGTGAAACTGTTTTAAGTCATCAGTTAGGATGCAAGGTCATAGCCCCAGTCAGCAGTGGAAAGAGATTAGGAACTCTGCAGCTGTGGCTTTTAGAGCTTTACCTGCTCCCAAAGAAACACATGATGCCTTATCTAGGTACACTAGTAAGAGCAGAGTCCGTTCATTAAATCAGTCTGAAGTAATAATAAATGACATAATCTACAAGTGTCATTTTTTATTTGCAGACATAAAGCACTGTATAATGCGCCAATAATGTGCCAATGTACTCATCCTGTGACTATCTGTGAGAATTATTTTAAAGTTTCAGACTTAAACTAGTTGGCCCACAGCTATAGTGTAGTTGTTTCTGTGGTACATCACTGGAAAATCCATTCAATAGAACTGGATGGAGTTAGGATCTCTGGATCCTATGAAAGAGTAATAGAACTCAGAAGAAAAAGACAAATTCTCTGAACTATGGTTATCCAGTCCCTAAACATTACAGTTCTTTAAAGAAGAGGCGTGAAATTCTTTAATTTACCAAAGGTAGAATTCACACAGCAATTTAAGGAGTGTAAAACTATATAAACATTATGCATCCATTCTTAACCTAGCATCCAATTTTCCTCTCTGTGCAAAGAAGCAACAAGTGATATCCAAAGGACAATTTGTTCTAAATATGGTACCTAGAAAAGTGAATTGAATTCCTATGTTATTTCCATAGTGCAGTGACAAATCCTAATTAACCTGGTTTAAAAATATACATTTAAATTACAAGATTTAAATCCTGTTTTTATATCTCATACTGATCTCACACTGAGACGGATTTTACTGAAGAAAGAGGAATGCATCTATAAAATAATTAACACAAATGAAACAAACAAACACAATTGTATAACACTATATACTTTCTCCAAGGACAGGTGTTAAGTCAGATCATTTCATCAATTCATTTGAACCCTTTTTCTAAGAAAACATAGATATAAGAAAAAATATACACTTCTATATACTAATATTTTCAATATATTTATTATTATATATTTATTT
>VXAB01002405.1:619001-675133 GCA_013399175.1 Odontophorus gujanensis | reverse complement strand
TATTATTATATATTTATTTTAGCAATAGGTGACCTAAACTAATGGTCTCAATCCCTAGAATGTAGGGAAATACCCCTTATTCATCCTTGAAAAGTTTCTTGCATAAATATTCTCCCAGAAAAAAATCCCAAATAAAGACCCAGGATGGGAATTCTTTAATAATTTCTACGATCTTAATTGCCATTGATTTTCCATCCAGCTGAGAGTTCTTCATTTCAATGGGGGATACCTATTTTCACAGAAGTAGATATGACATGAATCAAATAAAAATGAATGAATCTAAAATTAAGCCTTTTTTAGCTTATTTCTGAATAACCCAATAATTGACAGCAGCATTAGTCATCACAGAATCAGGAGAGAGTCTCATGAGAGCAATCCTTCTTTCTCCTACTCAGAAATGCACATATTTTTCATTTCATTCTTTCCTCTGGGCGTAAGGAGTCAAAAAAAGAATATAGAAATAAGTTCTTAAACATGTTCACAGTTTTCTTATAGAAGAGTTGCATGCTTGGTATGAAATCACCAGTTCCAAATAATTGTAAGCAGACAGTACACACATATGAGTAGTAACTGAAAATGTGTCAATAAGTATCTCCAGGGAGAAATAAAACATTAACAGACACCTCAGCATTACACACAGTGTACGTGGATATGCAAGAGCATGTCAGTGCAATCCAGCCACATTTAAATGATGCAATTTCTTATGCAATATTGGTGTAACAAAGACAATTTCATATGCTGACAGAAAACAGAATCTAAGTCGAAAACGTAAAGCCTTGGGTTATTCCAAATTAAAACAAAAGGTTTGCAGTGGTTCTTAGTGTATCTTACATTGAGCTCCTAAAAGACATTCAGCTGTCACCTGGGTAAAACCATCTGTAAACCTTGTGAAGGCATCCACAGTTGAAGGTGGGCTTTGAATGGAGTCCACTGAAGCAATTCACCTTGATTTGGTGATCTTGGAAGACAAAATAAAATTAATCTGTCCTGGTCTAACTGTGCGTCTGTGGTCTGCTTGCAGACTGTACTCACTTTTCTCTGTGAATGAGATGAACTCATGACCCAGTAATGTATCAACTGAGCATTTCAATTCATCTGAAAGTCAGAAAGGATTAGAAGCTGTAGCTCTCCTCTCTAACTGTACATGGCTTATGATTAGATGGAGTAGATGCAAAGGATACATTGCAGTTCTTGGCATTTATAATCTTCACAAGCAATCATTATATGGCGGAAGTATGGGAGTAAAAATATCCAAAGGGAGAGCTTAATGTATTCTCGGATAACAACAAAAGAAATACAAATCCAAGCTATTACTTTAACCTTATTCAATTCCTTTTCCTACTGCCCTTTCACATTAATTCTCTGTTGGATCACACATATTGATCTGACCCACTGGTGAGCTTTGTTAAGATTTGTCCCATCCTGACTCCTCCACTTCCTTGATCTCAACCATTCAGCTGTTTATCTCTGCTTAGGCTTGCAATTACTGAGAAGACGTAAATAATAAGCAAACCACTTGCAAAGCATCATCTTTCAACTCACCCTCTGCCCTCACCAGTACTGATATGGAGGGAGCTGTGGGGAAAAACATAAAATGAAAACCTGCTACATTTTAAGACCTACCATTTGTTTCTTACGTAGTCAAACTGAAAAATTCCAGTAAATGAGATCAGATTATCTGATTTGCAATGACAGAATTATCTTCTTTGAATACAATAATAATTTATTTTTTTCTTCATTAAATATATATTTATACTGTGTAATAACTTTCTTTCCATTATATATTACTATATCCCATCTCACAATAAGAAGCTACAAATACTCCTTGTCATACAGGTATCAATATTTAAAATGTGTTGGTTTCCCTGGAGATTCTCTTGTCTTTGTGAAAGAGCCCTAGAGCCCCAGTACTAATCAGCCTCCTGACTTTTTCTTAATGGTGTGACAAAGAAGCAGACATTTTGACTTAAGGGAAACAGAACTTCCTAGTTAGGATCCACTGGGATATATAATCAAGTTGGTGTAGCCAGGAGAGGATCCACATTCAATCAGAGTGTATCTATATTCCCATTATACTGCTATTTGTGGGACTGAGCAGTCATTACAAAAAAATCAAACCTAATTTAAGAGAAGGAAATTTACTCAACTTAATATGACAATGGGATAATTACATTCTTGGAATATGTAATTTGTTGGTGTTTTTTTATATATTTATACATGGAGAACACAAATAAATTTTCAATCCCATAGTTTCTCTATCAGGCCACGCATTGGGATGGAACAACTGTAAGACACAGTATCAGAGAGAAAAGTTACTGCACTGCAGTCCTCTGAATTTAAGGGTCCTACTTCATTATAGGTGAAAAAGGTCAGTGTTGCCACTGCATTTCAGCCATGAAGTGTACATCTGCAAAGCACACTGCCATACTGCTGGACCAAGACAGAACACTGTTGAAAAGGTGTCTTAATAATTTGCACTAGCAATTAATAATCTGGTCTTTCTAACATCTCAGGCATGCGAGAAATACAAACCATTATATTAGTTATCCACTGTATTTAAAGCCAGAATGACAACTTCAAATGGTAAACCCTGTTACAGACTCCTAGGTGTGTACATCAGATCTGACCAGCATTACCTGCTCGTTCCCTGAAGACTCTCATGGGAGGCTGCTGTCAGAAGCAGCAATTAGCCTTGATTGAGATGAAATTTGTTATCATGCAGACAACCTGAGAAAGTTCAGACTGTAGGACCGTTAACTCATTTTATGTGGATAAATGAACAGCTGTTGGTGACAGCTTACAGGCAGTGCCAACAAAGCGGGCTAGAAATTGAAGATTTAGGTAGAGGTCTCTTCAACTTGAACCTTACCTTTATAGTCTGAAGGGGTAAAAACAGGATGACAAGAACCTTCACTCTTTCCTTTGTTATCAGTGGGCAACAATTCAATGAGTGGTTAATTGAGACTTCAGCCACATTCATTATCCATCTATTAATATCTCATTTACTTCTAGGAAGTCATGTATTTTTTGCACTCAGCAGTACTGTAAGACATCTGTCTCATAGCAGAGATCTGATCAACCTCCCTTTTGCTGGCTCGGATGCTTGGTAAGAATCACTAGCAAAGCTGGTTTCAGCACAGAAAAAGTTAAGAGTCCCACAGATTGTTTAATAAAGGTAATGTCATTTTCAATTATACAGCACAAACACTCCAGTAAATCCTACGTCACATCACCAAGGAAACTCACTGCAATAATTCAGTCAAAGCCAAAGAGAGGATTTCTACAGCAGTTTAATAATAACAATGTGTTCTTCTCTGTTGCCCTTTATCCAAGGATATCAGTGGTTTTTACCAATATTAATTCATTTTCAAAACACAACTTCAGAATGTAATTTCAGGAAATTAATTGAGTATGACATTCCTACATATCCTAACTGTTGATCCCTTGCCACCTCTCTGCAGAGCGAGACAGATTCCCATGAGAATCTCAGAGCCACATGATGAGAAATTCCTTCTATCACCTATGTGTTGTGCAATCAGCATCTTTGATGTGAAAAATGAAAAAACTTAAAGTACAGTATTCTTGCACCTACTTTTCAGTTCATAAAATTCTCTTTTATAATCCCCAAGAAGAAGTGCACCAGACTGGAATACACAGAGCCAAGGGTTACATAGGCTCCTGGGTAACGAACGGCAAAAATTGTTGGATTTTTTGTTTTTTATATCAGTGCCTTGCACCCTATACATCTGTGTGTGGAGTTGCTGTGATAAGACAGTGAATGATCATCTCCATTCAAAGCACAGTCAGACAAAGAAGAAAAATCACTGTAACGGTAAGCAAAACAACAAGGCCCACAGGATCTTTCTTCTTTCTCCATACACACCCCATCTTGCACCCCACGACAGCAGATTTCCCAGCTTCCATTCCCCTGTTCAGGAAAACAGACAGCTTCTGCTCACAGCAAAACTAGGGCACAAGCTGATTTTCTCCTGTGCTTTTACATGCTAGCACACTAGACAAAATTCAAAGTATTGCCCAGGTAGGAACTGACAGTATTTCAACTAATGGCTGCAGCTCATATTTTTAGTGCTACCTCTTGTTTTCCTTCCTTTATTTCCTCTTCAGTCTCACTTGGGTTATCTTGACCCATGCTTAGGTCATTGCAAGTGACTTTATCAACTCTATCTTTAGCAAGGATTCACCCTCCCACTCTTCTAATTATTAGTACTTTTTCTTTCAAGGTAAATATGGATTTTTAAGCACTGTTCATGGCTCGCTCAAACACAAATCCTTACACATTGCAGGGTGAAAGTGAGAAAATAAAATAAATGGACAAAAGAATTGACCTACTGCACACAGCTTGAGAATATTCCAGAAACCAGTGGAGGAGCAGCAGCAGCACACACAAACTATAACTCAGATTTTAATAAGACATTTGTGATTTCTCACGAACATAACTATTGATTTGATCATCTCTGGTAGGGTGAAGATGCATTTTCCTCCCTTCCCATGCATTTCCCTCTGGCCCTTCACCTCAAATATGATGCACGAAAGTGGCACATAACTGAAATGCCACAGCAGATAACATTGTCTTCTTTGACTATAATCATAATTGATTGAGTAGGAGTGATACGAGAAGCCAACTACATATAAGAGTGTTTAAGGACACTAGATCAGGAAAATCCATTTTATGGCTTCCACAAAAAATACACACCTACCAACTTGTTCCATAACTATAGGATATTTAATCCACGCCAGCACGTTTATTACTTACCCACAATGGCACCCTAGGGGCAGGACCCGTTCTCCTGGTTTTCTTCACTGTTGGATTCTGCACAAGAAAATCACGCTGTCAGAGAAAACAGTTTGATGTTCTGTGCCCAGGTCCAGCTACCAGCATACACTGAAGTGAGAAGGCAAGTAGAAATCATATCCCCCAGGAAGTACCAGCAACATGTGGATTCTAGAACGTGGCAGGTTTTTGCTATATAGATGCAACCAGCTCACTTCTGGATCCCTTGGTAGCTCTTAATACCCACAAAATCTTGAAATGAAATTTGATATTACAGCATACACAGAAGGACTACCTGTACTTAGCCACAAACTTGGCAGCTAGCAGCTCCACTCACCTCTAGATTGCTTCCACTGGTCTTGCAGTGGGCACTACATACACTAAGGTCTGATAAGAGATGACTGCAATCCGATGGGCTCTCTCTCCTCAGGCAATGTACAACTATGATTCCAGGAAAGACCAGCAGTTTCTGGTGTGGTTCTCAAACCATTTGAGACCAACGGGAATGCAAAGTCACTCATTTTCCTATTTCTCCATTCTTCAACTTAGAAGAGATGAAAGGAATACAATCCAACACCTGACCCATATGAGCAGCCTTTCACCCTTTCCCCTTCTCTTACAGGCCTCAGCTCATGAAGGTAATCCACTTGTTCAGCAGGACACAGCTGACTGCTTCCTTTGTCAAAAACAACTACCAAGATCCATTTATAATGACTGAAGTGCACTCCAATACCACTGCACTTTCCTAGCTCTCACTTCCACTGAGTATGTTGTTCTCCTTTCATCCTGAGATCACAATGTCTCATGCAACTCCTGTGGCTGCAGAGCTCAGGATAGGTGGAAAAACAGGAAATGAATAATTCTTGTTAGGTGTAATCTTTGACTAACAGATGTCAATACGACTAAGAACAGAGCTGCAGTCCCATTACTCAAGACTCTGTGGAGGGGGTTGGGATACCCAAAAGAAAATTTTTGCAGAAAAATGAGACTACAGGGCTGTGAAACTGTCACTGTTGGACTAAGGAGTACTGCAGAGTATCAGGAAAGATTTAGAATTTAAAACCTGTGCTCAAATCCTGGACCAAAAGAGGGGAGAGCTACAAAATAGAAAAAATAAAAAATAGTCCCTCTTCCAAGAGGATAGATTTCTTCTGATTAAGTGAGGACTGATTACTTGTAACTGGCCCTTCCTCTGAGTGTCTACATACTGCATGCTGATCTCCTATCGCTCACATATTATTGCATGTATATGATAGATCCTATGTATTTTAGAACATATGGAAAATGACACATACCCAAAACTTGGAAAATTATATCTATAATGCAGATCAGGTTATTTCTGAATATTTATGTACATATATATATAAATATAATATATATATACACATACATGCTGCCAGCAACCCAATTTATTTTCTTTTGTTGTTTTTTTTTTTTTTTAATTCTGAATTAGACAAGGATTGAATGCTAGCAACAGTAGAGAGCGATTTGTCAAAGGGCTTGGCTTTATTTCTAAGCTACACTGGCAATAATATTGCCTGAATCCAAAGGGTTGTTTACATGGTCTGCTGTCTCTTTGCATGAACTATTGACCATCTGTGTAAGAGTTTCCTGGGCAATGGACTGAACTCAGACATGTGATGATCCCATACTGGCAATAATGGGAAAAAGTTCCTATTTTGCCCCAGAATCAAAGGCTTAATAAAAGTAACTCAACTTGAACTAGACTGGGTTGCCAGGAGCTACAGGTGAGCAAATGTATACCAGGAGATTTTTATGTATGCATTGTTATTTACATAAGGTTCAAAAGGAGGAAAAAAAAGTCATAAGAAGAAGGATTGAAATAGATATATAGGACAGAAAGTCATTGCAGCCACAGATGTCAAAGTCATGGATTTCTAGAACTACATCTTAATTTCTGAAGGTTTTTTTTAACATTAACAAGGTATTGTAAGTTTGGTAAAGCTGCACTGTGTGTGCAGGCAGGCAAGGAAGTTAAGGACTTTATGAGGCTTTTATTAAACTTTGAGAGTGTGCTTGCATTACACAGCTCTTCAGTGATCCATGAATTTAACACAATTTACACTGTGATTGGGGTGAGCTGAGAGCACGCACACGATTTTTGCAGCTTAGCTAACAAACATTCATTCAATAAGGTATATTAAACCAGTGGCTTCCCAACCCCAGTTTAGTCTTGCAGGGGAAGGTTTTGGAGGCTTAGGTGATTGCAGATTGCTGATCTAGTTAAATTGATGTTAGCTGTTCCAAAAGACTCCCACATGAGGCCTTTCCAGACTGAATGATTTGTTTCCATGTATTTACTGTCTCTAAAAACACATACACACACCAATACAAAAAGCAGTAGCAGCTGAAGATGGTCTCATTTTCTTGGCATTACCAAAGGTTACTGCCTACTACTTCAGGAAGACCAAAGGAGAGCTTGGATAAATGTCTCAATTGCTTCTGCTTCCAATTTGAGATTTTAGAGTAAAATCCCATTTACCAGACATTTTAATCTAACTGGATGTAAAACACAGCATCAAAGAGGCAGGTCACGTATATTTTGTCACTCTCCAAGGAACAGTGATCTCCAAAACAGGGGCAAAGATACCTCAGAAAGTAGAAGTGCTTTCAACTGGCTTGCTTCAGTGAAATTTGTCTCTGAACCCTATCGCACCCTCTTATCAAATGCATTTACCAAACTTTCAGATGATTTTAATCAATCTCAAATCACTTCCAAATTTATATCAGTGTAACTTTGCATCTAGGAAAGCTTTTGATGAGCTCTTTACAAGGGCCTTGACTCTACAAGACTCAAGTATACTCTTCATTTAAGCACATTCCTCAAACCTATTGATCTCAATCCACTTCAGTGGATTATAAACATGTACTTAAGGTTTAAGACCTATATCAGTGCTTGTTTAATACAAATTTGTCAGTTCTGAAGTGGACTAGATTTAGATATACTAAAAATGAAGCTGATCTTTTAATATTTTCCTGCCTTGCATAGACTACTACTGCTTATCAGACACTTCTGGGAGCTCTGTTATACTGGAAACCAAAGCACTGGAATAGAAATGTGTCTGAAATGATAAAGCAGATAGTCAGATCACAGGTCCTATGTCTATCTCCCAAGAGATAGCCACAAATCTGTAAGCATTCAGGAGTCATGAGCAGCTCAAAAGGCTGCCTGAAAATAAGAGGAAGGAATATTTAAAGATCTCTTTCTTGCAAACAATTTGCACTTGCATTATCAAGCGGTCATTTCACAGCTGGCCACATGGGTGAACTCAGCATCTTTCAGGAAGAAGGAGGTGGAACACTTGAATCTACTGGCACAGTACCAGCAGAGCACCACAGTGCTCCCAGACATGATACTGAAGCCTTGATTTCATGAAGTTCAACATTCTTTCAGAGATCTAGATGCCCAAAGCCAGTCATGCATCTCAGTATTGGCACAGTTATTAGCATGAAAAAGAAACAAAAAATGCTGTCCCCTCACATGTGGTTACATATCCAGCCCTTTCCAGCTTTTCTGATGAACCTTCAGATAATCACAGATTTAGCGGTATGTGCTCAGCTGAATGCCCTCTCAATTTCACTTCCTGCAAGGCAGCATCTTTAACATTGAACCCTGCATAAAAGGCAGCAGCAGCTTCCTGTTCAGGTGCTGATGAAGAGCACACACAGTGGTTGTTGCTCGTACTCCCATGCTGTCAAAGGACTCCTCTCGTCCTCTCTCTCCCATTCCTCCCTTCCCACGTGAAGGCAAACAGTGCTGTAACAGGTGAAGGCATCATTCCAGTTCAGAGCACAGTAACGAACTGAAGAGAGGATGGTGTAAGACTCACAGCAAATATACTAGTGTATACTACGATTTTCCCTTCTTTACCTGAGCTGGATTTCATCCCCTTGTCCCATGCACAACATTGCATGAAAGACTGGCTTAAGATATGAATCACCAAGAGTACTATCTCTTCAATAATGTTATTTAACATTCAGCAGCATCATTTTTATTTTTCATATAAGTGGGCAATCTATTTCTTGAGGTTTCACACTGTCTAGACTTCCGCAATTTCCTGCGGCGATGAGTTCAAGAGCCTAATTACACACCATGCAAAAAAATGCATTCCTTTCAATAAGTTTTGAATTTCCCACCTTCTAATTGAATTGCTGTGCTTCTTGTTTCATGGCATTGAGGGAAGAGAATCTCTTCTATCTTTACTAGATTATTCATTATTCCATCTTTTATCTCAGCTTCCCTTATTCATTTATTTTCTAAGCTATTACATTCTCCTCATGACTCCTCACAGACAAGTCTTCTCCAGTGCTTTCTATTTCTCTCAGCTTTTTCTAAATCTCAAGTTAGCCATATCCTTTTTACAATGAATGACCAGTATCTCATACAATAGCAGAGGGCTTTTTCAGTTATTTACATAATAGCTTTATTGTCTAATAAGAGCTAGCATCTAAAAGAAAAAATTAGTTCACCTGGACAACTTTTTTTCCTTCTACTACAGTAATTACTAGTCTAACAGACATAAAACAGAGCTGGAACTGAACAAAGTTACAGTGCAATGTATCAATTTCATTTCAGCGGGCAGGATAAGATAGTAACAGCTACTGAAAGCTAGATGTGCTGTACAGGGGGAGGGTGGTGGAGAAGGACTATTTATTGTTATCGATTTATTTATCCACGTGTTTATTTTTACTTTTGTTACCAAGACGTAGTTATAATTCACAGATTCTGAGACTGAAAATTTGGTGGAAGGAGTCTTAGTTGTTTGATACAGTGAATACATAATGTCTGAAATATTCCCCCAGTGATTTCTTGTCAACCTGGAACAGACAGTGCTCAAAAAATGGACACTTCAGAATTGTCAGAATGAGGTAGATTCCTACAGAAGCATGCAAAGCAAAGCAAAGAATTATTACAGATTCATGGGTTTGGAAGAGACCTCTGAAGACCACCCAATCCAGTTCCATGCTACATGAGATTTCACAAGAAAGCTTCCAGATGGGTTTTGTATATCACCAGAGAAGGAGACTCCAGAACCTGTCAAGGCAACCTGTTCCAGTGCTCTGTCATCTTCAAAGTATTTAAGACATTTTTTCTTATTTCAGATGGAATTTCCTATATTTTCTAGTTTGTGTACATTGTCCCTTGTTCTATTGCTGGGCACCATCAAGAGAAGCCTTGCCCTGTTCACTTAACTCTTGCACATTAGCACTTGTAATCTCATCACTCTATCTTCTCCAAGCTGAACAATCCCAGGTCTCTCAGCCTTTCCTCACACAGGAGATGCTCCATCATCGTTGTGGCCCTCTGCTGGATTCTCTCTAGAAGTTCCCTATCTTCCCTGAACTGGGGAGCCCAGAACTGGATGCAGTATTTGAGATGTGGCCTCACCAAGGCAGAACAGAGGGGAGGATCCCCTCCCTCAACCTGATGGCCACGTTCTTCTTAATGCACCTAAGGATACTATTGGCCTTGCTGGCTGCAAATGTACACTGATGGCTCATGGTCAGCCTACTGTCCAGCAGGACAGCTAAGTCCTATGGTTTATCTGTTAAACCAAAGAGGATTTGAGTCCCAGGAGTGGTTTTTTCTTTTCCTTTTCTTCTCACCTTTTCCACTATTATTGTCATTGATATTATTGTCCCTTTTACTATCAATCACATTGTCACTGTGAATCGCAACAGTATGAAATCCTGTCTTTCACTGCTATTAAGAATAATATCTTCTTGCAAGAGGTATCACATGCTGTGTAGAGCTGTACGGAACTTTTGTGAAGACCACCAAATATTCATATAGAAGTCTCTGAAAGAGTACATTAGTTATAGATCAAGCATACAAACATAAGTGCTGAACAGAGACGTGTGAAGAAGAGATAGAACTAAGCTAAAATATTACAGAAGATTGTTTCAGTCCTTACCAGCTGCCAGCACTGCCAGAGGCTAGCACATCTTCTGTGTGGCCTTGGCTCAGCCAAGATTCATCTCCAGCATCTTCATTACCTGGATTTTGTCTCCATAATTGGATAACGGGTACACATGAGTGCTATCCATCCAGACCCTCATCTGCAGCACCCAAGCAGAAGAGGATAGAGCCAGATGGGTTAAAAAAAAAGACAGTGAATTGAAGCTACTGAGTTGAGGACAAGGATGTCAGTAGGTGGCCTTCAAATGCAGAAGCACTCAAGACTGGCCAAATGAAACTACCAGTTATTGCTGTATTTCATAAAGGACAACTGGTGGGGGAGGGGGCAGGCAGGAGTTCTGTGCTCTCTACCCCATGGCCTATCAACATCTCCACAACAACTACCCAGTTGCCACCACATTTTAATTCTAAACTCAGAAAGAAGTAAACAGAGCCTCAGCTGACAGCATCAGACCATTCCACATCCCAGAGCAGGCCCCAACTCAGTCACTCTGCAGCATTCAAACTTGCAAAACATGCATCCCACCCTGCCATGCCAATCAATCTTTTCATCAACTTTAAAGAGTTCAGATCTGAATATCAAGTCAGCATTTCAATTAGGATTTATTGCCATTTCATTTTTGGTACAGAGGTTGACAAGAGGGCTTGAGAACATTTCAATATGCTGATTCTTCCTTACAAAACCAATTAGAAGCAGAGAAGCACTGAACAACCTCAACTGCTGAAGAAGCCCAATGGGACTTCTGATTTCGTAGTAAGCACTTAGCACCATTAATAGGAGCTACCAAGCACACTGCAGGAGTTGATTTTATAGTATTCTGACAGAATCCAGAGTCAGAACAAGCAAAAATACTTTATTTTTAATTACCTTTAATCACATTATTATGAGCCTTAAAACCAACCTCTGTGTACTTTTTTCCATTGATAAAAAAAGGATATTTGTATATTCTTTAGTGTCACGCACATTAACCAAACTCAGCAGTGATTCTGGAGAATAAACAATGGGCACATGGTGCTATTCCATTTACCATCCTTTAAGATTAATGAAGGGAGGCTATATACATGTGTGACACAACCTCTTGAAGTCCCTAAGGAGAAAAACTGTAGCAATTCATTCGTTTCCTCTAGACCCAGCTTATTATCTGCTATTTCATCTATGCTCTACCCAACCTCCTCACAGAACCTCCATGCTGCCATTCATCCATGGTGGACTTGTAAGTCAATTCATGTTTCTAACATATTCTTCCTATAACTTGAACAGTATTTGCAAGATAACCAACAGCACCCTATTTCAGTAAGCCTTGTATAACATCTATACATTGGCCACAATATTAAAACAAGGTCTCCTGAAGTAGAAAGGATGTGCCACTGTTCTTGGAAGAGCTGTGTATAAGAACAGTGTCTTATTTACCTTCAGAGCCCATCAGCCCTGAATCATAGAATCACAGAATTGTAGGGGTTGGAAGGGACCTCTAGAGATCATCCAGTCCAAGCCCTCTGCTAAAGCAGCTCCCTAGCCCAGGTTGCACAGGTAGGTGTCCAGGTAGGGTCTCCCTCTCTGGAGACTCTACAAACCTGCTGGGCAACCTGCTGGAGTTCTCCGTCACCTTTACTGTGAGGAAGTTCCATAGCACATTTGTTCAGAACTTCACAGAATCACAGAATGGCCCAGGTTGGAAGGGACCTCAAGGGTCATGAATCTCCAACTCCCCTGCCACAGGCAGGACGAACAACCTCCCCATTTAATACGAGACCAGGTTGCCCAGGGCCTAATCCAATCCGGCCTTGAACACCTTCAGGGACAGGGCATGCACAGCCTCTCTGGGAAGCCTTTTCCAGCACCTCACCACTCTCATAGTAAAGAACTTCCTATGCGTCAGTCCCTTCTTAATATCTTGGTCCCATGCTTGTAGACATGGAACAGAATGAGTGGCCTCCATTCAGCACAAGAGTGATATCCAGAATATAAATGCAAGAGATAAAATGTTTTCTGACTTATTTTCAACAGCATTCTTTTTACTTCTCCCCTCCTGCAGTCAACTAAGCCTCCTCCACATTGCCTGTTCCATGGTTCCTCTTTCATAATAGTTGACAACATGCCTCAAGATGTCAATATCTGCACTTCCCTATTTACAATTTAGCTACAGGTAATTTGTCTAGATTTGCAGTTAAGTAATGCCTACAGTGCACAGTTAAAAAGGCGTCCATCCTAACCATGTAAGATCAAGTCCTAGTGTGATGATATTAAATGCAAGCTAAGCCTGCAGTCTGTTGCCCTTGAATTTCACAAGTTACCCTCAGTAAATTAAGAATCACTTCTGCTTCTTTTGACAAAGCTCAGCAACTTCCTGGGTAAATGCCAGAGATCTGTGACAGTCACTGGTGAATCCCAAATGGTATTTTCCCCTTTTTCAAAACTGAATTCTATCACTGAGTTGACAATAGCAAAGAAAAAAATGGAAGTAACAACAGCAGCTGTATACTGTAGAGAATAAGTGTCAAAAATGGTAAGAGGTTTGATCCAAGAAACCTCATCTGATCCAGCATTGTTCAGAACTCAGTCCAGATCTTGACTTCAGGGTTTAGGGGAACTGCTGGTTTTATAAGGACCTCCACAGCTGTTCAGAGCATATTTACCTTAAGATATAACTTGTTAGCTTCCCACTAGCTTCCCTTGACCTCCCATAAGAAGTCACTGAAATCCAAAATCTGATGAAAACATTGATATTTAAGTTCAGAATGACTGAACTTACGATACATATGAACTTACATATATATAAGCTGAGTTTATGTAAATATACACTATATATATGAATATAGTTTCTACATCGTGTATGTATTGCATGTCTTGCTCTGGTCTTCTAAATTGACCAAGAATATCTGGTCTTCTAAATTGACCAAGAGGGCCTGTTGAGTGCCTCTCAGATTCAGAGAACAAGCTGGCTATTATCTGATCTTATACAGCCTAAAGGTGTATGGAAAACTGCCAATATGACCCATGATTGGGGCAGCAAGAACACCTCTGCCAGAGAACAAATGGGCTTGGAAGATAGTAGCATAGTCTCATAAATAATTTCAGACTAGTCTCAGAGGATGTTACATAATACGTTATTTTCACTCCACATCATTCTCCAGCAGGACTGCAGATATACACCTCACACCCTATTCTGAGCAGAGAAGAAATTTGCTCAAGATAATGAGAAATAACCACAGCCAGAAATCATGACCCAATAGGAAAAAAAGATTACTGGCTGATGGGCAGATGAGCATCATCACAAAATGTAGTTAGGCTGAGCAGATTCTTAACACAAGATGTATAATTGGACATAAAGATACCACCTGTATAAGCAGAGTTGTAGGGATCATTGTGGTACTTAAATAGTTCTCATGTGGGCAGGGAACAATTTTCTTCTACTCACTTGGTCCCAACTTGACAATAAAAACATTTATCTCGTGTCACTGGCTGCTGCCCTCACACCATTAGTTCAAATTAAGTTGAGGAGGAAAACATAAAAACCTGATGTCTCTATTCTGAAAGTTGACTGAACAGAGATTTCTAAAAAGTATTTGCTCTGCTCAAACATGGAGATGGGAAGAAATTATCACACTGAAACAGTATTTGGTCAAAATGTAAGGTTTGATAAAATTGAAGCATATCATACATTTTAACAAGCTTTAAAATGACATTTTTCTATGTATCTATTAAGTAAGGTACTGCAAGCTGAAGGTTCCTGTTCCCCAGCTTGACTCCAGCACCTAGCACCAGTTTCATTCCCACACTCATAGGTGTCACCTGTAGCTGGTATGTAGTCTCTCGGTGTGCATACACAAAGGAAAGGTGAATACACAGAGAGAGTTTTAAGGAAAGTTTTAATGAGAAAATATAAGAACATAAGAAAGGTGGTGGTGATCAGGCATAGGACTCAGGCAGACAAGCATACCAGCCCTATTTTACATAAGAACAGCCCTTTTATACTGTTTTCTATTTAGTTCTGTT
The DNA here is from genome assembly GCA_013399175.1 of Odontophorus gujanensis. Lineage (NCBI taxonomy): Eukaryota > Metazoa > Chordata > Aves > Galliformes > Odontophoridae > Odontophorus > Odontophorus gujanensis. The sequence goes on along the minus strand of VXAB01002405.1, from coordinate 660,403 downwards.
CCTCTGTTACCCCTTTCCCTTGCACACCACTCTGGGCTTTCAGAGCTCTGCATCTCTGAGTCCCATTAGCTTCATCGTGGTTCCCTGACTGCATCATTCCCACTATTGTGCCTTACTTAAACGCCATGACCTGTACAGCTTGTTCTGTAGAAATTGGCACCACACTCATTTACCCCTCCACTTTGTATTTCTTGTGAAGAAAGGATCACCTGAATTAATAGTAACTGACTGTAAAATGTTCTAAATATGCCATGTTTGGAGGACAGGCTCATACTTCATTTGGAAACTTAAAGTATTAAGAAGAAAATAAATATGCGTTACAAGACTCAACTAGTATTTCATGTATAATTATTTAATCAAGTCAACATCTCCATCAGTTATCCCCATGGCATTCGAAAGGCACTACAGACTAGATGCTATCATCTGCTTAATGAACTCCATGTGGTTTCTTCAAGAGACCTCAGATCATGAAAATGATGAAAATGGACATAACTAGGTGAGCAGAGGCAGACAAAATCTGCTTGCCCTTTGATAAACAAGCTGAACAGAATATCCCTATTAATCACAGTTAAGACTTTGAAAAGCATCAAATAAGGCCACACTGGGCTTTGCTGGCTGTAGTTGGTTTGGATTTTCAATGGCACATTCATGCAATACAAAGCAAGTGGAACATATGAGGAATCCCCCACTGTGAGAAGCAGCAACTTTGGATAGGACTTATCACATAGAGAGTTAAAATCCACTGATATATTCCAGCTAATGAGAGACAAGAGAGCAAGTGTCCACATTCCCTCAAGCCTGAAGCCAAAGAAGGAACATAAATAGGTCCCATGACTACGAGGACAATACTATCATGATTGCTGAATCATTTTTTAGGCATCGCTACCATGTAATATTCTAATGATTTTACTCAAGGCTAAGTAGAAGTAAAATGGGTACAGCAAACTGTGAACAAGAAGAATGAAGCAACTTAGCTAAGAAGAGATACTGCAGATTTGCCACCACTTAAAATCCTTTTGTCATCCTAAGCTTTCATGCTTACAAGACACCACTGCCATTCTACTGCATAATTCCATTGCAAATTATTCAGGCTTGACACAAGATTTGCTAGGTGAAACTCTGTGTTATGTAGGGCACCGGTCTTAAAAGATGAGGTTACTTTTTTTTACATAACAAATATTCTGCAATATTCACAGCTAGGATTCTAAGTCCGAATGATAAGAGCACAAGAAACTTCTCATTCTTGACAAGGATAGACAGATTGATTTGTTAGAACATCAGAAAGTCACACAAAGATTTTGTGCAGGGCAAGAAGAGGTTGGAGAGGGAATTTTTTATCGGGGAATTAAGTTTTTGGTTTTTGTTGTTTTTGTTTGTTTGTTTGTTTTTGATTGCTTTTTTTTCCTGGTCATTTATTCTGAAGGCACTTCAGCTTTTTGCTCCTCTCCCCTGGAATTCTCCTCTTCCACTTGCCCACTACTGGAGCTGTAACTTTTCCCCCCACATATGGCCTTATCAGTCTCAGAACAACTTTAAAGAAGCTGTTCTCCATCTTCTAAATAAATCACCATATACAAGCACATTGTGCCAGCCATTATCTAGCACATATACAGATAATAGTCTTTTCTTAACCTGATGATTGCCTTCAAGACAAGGATTTAAACTCCAGATACTGATGCTTAGACCCTTGTCTTCCATTTTCCAGGTGTCCTTCAAAATGAAAGAGTTCATGATCAGATGTTACTCAATATTGTGTGAACATCTATTGGTGATTGCCAGGCTAATGTCAGCTTTTTTCACTTTTCCATCATTTTAATTCACATCTATATCAGAATACATAAAAGTATACCACCATGCAGATGCTAGTGTAAATGTATATAAATAGCCATGAATACACAGTCACAGGATGACAATATTTAAATGTTAATATGTACAGTTATACATGAGACCACTCTTACCTACAGGTATACACCTTGGTGCACATATCTTAATGAAAACATATTCATACACAAGCCACTGTCAAACAATCCCATCCACATATGAAAACAATAAAAAGCCACACTGTGCTCCAGAAGAAAGCCTAAGCATTTTCACTGTACAACAGAAACATATTTCACTTTTATCCTATTTAATTCAGTCTCAGCTTGAAACACAGTAAATAATTCTTTCTGTTCCTGAGAGACACAAGCAATGAAGACAACAATGTCAATGATATAAAATTAATAGCGTAAAATGGCAATAAAATGGGAAAATCCCAACACTGCCCATAAAAGCAGATTAACCTGACCTGTATTTATTCTTCTTTTTCTGGAGAAATTAGTTGATTTCTCAAAGCTTATGGGAAACACTAACAGTAATGAAGCAGAAAAGTGATGAATGTTAAAAAATTAAGGTGATCCATAAATGGTTATAAACTTGCCCCATCGTTGTTGCCCATGCACTTTTGATGAGCTTGCAAAGTTTTAAACCTCTTAAATTTAAGATAGTGCAGTTTTATTTCTTTCAAGCTACAGTGGAAATAATTTCCTTATCTATCATTTAGAACGGTTTAATACTTTCATTAATCCACACATCATAAAGCAGAAAGTGATTTTTACACCTATTCCAATCAATCATTGTGCCTCCCTGCAAATGGAAAATGGCTGTTTTTTGCTGATTCTGAAGTTAAACTTAAGTCTGCTATCTTCACAAGCTAAACTAGTTGTGTAAGGGAAGACTTAAACAGAACAAATGACATCAGGTCACATCTCTGTTTTTAATAGACAAGTTGCTGGTACTGTTTCTAATAAGACTGGAAACATTGCCCTCTCACATGATGAAAGTCATGTAAAACAACAGCTAAGGAAACATTTATCTTAGTCACATGAATCCTCTTACCAACACCTGTGTCCCAGACTCTTGTTGAGTTTTCATCCAAGCAAAATGTGACAAGTCATTTCCAGAACACACTGACAGAACTGAGAAGTGTTTGGGGATAAATGACCCAGATCTATCAACCTACTATGTTTGTATGGGTTTCAAGTAATGCAGTTGCAGTTGTAATCAACAGAATAGGTAATAATCATGTTGCCAAACTAGTTTGGTACGCATGAGCTTTCGTTTATGAGTATTAGAGTTCTATTTTCCATTCAGCCATTCCATGAATCTACATCCAACTGATGAATGATTGATTTTTGACAAAGCCTTTTCTTTCCCTAAAAAAAGAAAAAGCAGCTGTATCTTCACAAGCTATCTACTGAGTCTATTGAGCCCATCAATTTGATGATTTCAAAAGCTCTTGAATTGCTCGACTTCTATTTTCTCTAGCTTCTATTTCTATTTGTCAAACAGCAATTTTCTTATACTGTGAGCTTTGGCAGCCCAGAGCTGATCAATGATTTCATGGACAGAATCTTGCTATTAATGTCTTACGTTGCTATCAGTTTAAGCCAAGATCTATAGAGCATCAGAGGTGAAGCGCTTACCACTTCTCAAGTTACCAAGGATCCCCAGAAATGTCAATAGGATTTCAGCCAGCTCTCATAATGCTGAGCCAGAGCTGGCTCAACGCTTCTCAGAAGGTTATCCAAAATCAACTTACCACTCTATGGATGAGCTGTATCTACTACAAGAGGAATGGCAGAGATGCCATGAAGAATGCAGAGAAGAAACTCAGGGTTGAACTTGCATGCACCTGTTGACAACATAGGAAGTACAAAACCTGCACAGTGGGTCCTCACCCCACCAGTCAGCCCCTCTCCCAGGAAATGCCCAGCCTTTTCCTTCATTCTGCACATGAATAGCAAGATTACTTCTATTTTGTTTCTTCCAGAAGGCTGCAGGCCTTGACCAAAATTAAGAACTATCCCTGGCTGTCGTTTTTACGGCAATCAAGTTAGAATTAGGCTTACATTTCCTAATGATGAAAAGTAGAACAGTATTTTAGCAGGTCCAGGAAAACAAAACAAAACAAAACAAAAAACCCTCAATTTCTTTTAATAAGAGCTTTAACTTAATAATAAATGTTTTAATAACTGACATTATTAGTTGGTCCAGAACTAACTTGTTGCTGAAACAAGAGAAAAATAATCATCTAAATCAGATAACCATCATAATGCAAAAACAAACTACATCAACAAAACATCAATTGAACAGTGACAATGATAACAAATACAGTAGCAGTAAATGAAATATTGAAGACTAGGTAGTAAAATGGTAAAGAATGTTAAAGCAAACACTACCAAAGTCTTGTCCAAAAATTACTCATTGACATGTGTATGTGAAAATACAGTCAAGCTGGACGTAAGGACAAAAACACACCCTCAAGAATGAATGATGAGACTGTTTACATTTTATCTGCACATGATAAAAGAAAAATTTCAAATAAATTTTCTAACTCACAGTTGTGAAATATTTTGCCTAGAGTGAGCCATAACAGAACCAGTATTACTACTGTTGGCATACAGATGAAACAGAAATGTCAAATGCAACTCACTGCTGCCTTCACCTTAGTTGTGGCATTCTCATAGTGTTCTGGAGGGGATGAGAACTCCCGAGGAGCTTTATTCAACATGAGCATCACTTCGGAAGATATCTTTAGAGACCACCAATTATCCTGAAGAACTTTGTGAAGGTGTCCAGACTGCTGATATTTTTATGCATTGGATTTAGGAGCTCAATAGCTTCACTCTCAATTATATTAATTTACAAATACCTTTGCTACATTTCAGTGTTTCAGAATTTCAGTGGAATTACAGGTAAAGGTGGCAGAGGTCACATCCTTTTAATGTGCAGTTAGAAGGCTTCACTGTCTTTGCCATAATTCTTTTGAAGTGGCAGACAGTGTTACTCTTTCTCCAGAATACCTAACTGGCACGTCAGCTGGATAATTACTGAAACAAATCAACCCAATTCATAAGTACAGTATTTTTTGCCCACCACTATTCTGCTTCCTAAAAATGTCCTCCTTTGTTATTCTACTAAACTGCAACATTATTTCTCTATAATATCGAACTAGCAAAGGCTTTCTTTCTTTTTATCAAATAAGAGGTGTTCTAATACTCATGCATGATATGAAAGTATAGAGAAGTGCACAAACGAAAAATTTTTTCTTTCCTTTGAAGTACTGAGGGGAATAACTACCATTATAATATCATCGTGAAAAATTAGCTTTTCTGTTTCCCACACTAATATTTAGAAAACGTTGGTGAAGGTATGAAAGGTAAATTTTTCCAATTTAGGTTGTGCTGAAATGCTGCAGGCAACAGACACAGAAGGCCACATCCATTCTGAGAGTCACGCTGCCAATTTACCACTTCAGTATTATTTTCTTTTCCAATGGTCCACCTGTGTTACAGGTCTCTCCCAGCTGTCTCACTTCACATCCAGACCATATTCACTTCAAATGACCCTGTAGAGCCATAATAAATGCTTAGCTCCCAGAGGCATCACAATGCAGGACACTCTCCTTGGCTTCTCATGAATTCAGAGCAAGGGGATCCCAGGGTACCACAGTACTCTGCACACCCGTGGCTTTATATCAGTCACCAAGAAAAAAACAAATAAAAAATCACCACAACTGTAGCAATTTGTATTGGCTTGGCTTCGGGTTTGAAAGCACATCAGAATGACAAAATACTATTCAGTGAACTGAAACCAAAGGTAACTCAGCTTACTTTCTCAATACAGGGATGCATTTAACAGTGTTAATCTCAAATTGCCTTTACATTATAAAGTCTTGCTGAATTTCTCAATGATCTTTTTCATTATCTGATGGAAAGGATGCATCTCACTTTGAGTAGCATCCCAGCTTGGTAGCTTGCTGTCCCTACCAGTGGCCAAGTCAGGGTCCTCATGGTCAAAAGGAGTGGGTTGGAGTGGGTCCAGAGGAGGTTCACAAAATGATCAGAGGGCTGAAGCACCTACCCTACGAGGACAGGCTGAGAGAGCTGGGCTGTTCAGCCCAGAGAAGAAAAAGCAGGGGGACCTTACAGCAGCCTTCTTGTTCCTGAAGAGGGCCTACAGGAAACATGGGGAGTGGGTTGTTTTTAAGGGCATGTAATGACAGGATGAGGGGAAATAGTTTTAAAGTGGAAGAGAGTAGTTTTAGGCTAGGAATTTAGAAGGAATTCTTTACTGTGAGGTTGTGAGACACTGAAACAGGTTGTCCAGGGAGGTTGTGGATGCCAGGTTGGATGGGGCTTTGAGCAACCTGGTCTACTAGGATGTGTTCCTGCCTATAGCAAGGGGTTTGGAAGTAGATGATCTTAAATGACCCTTTCAACTCAAACTACTCTATGACTCTATGATTCTACAGGTGGCTTCAGGCTAGTTTTCAGGTCCAGCTTTACACATTTAACATGGGACAGTGGCTCATCTAATCCTTTCTGCTAGGCTATTCAGGAAGCAAAACAGACTAATTTCCAAAAAGGCTTAGAAAATATCATGCAGACTGCCACGAGCACTTATTCCTGAGAAAGTGAAATCCCCAGATACTTCTATGCTCTTTCAGCTCCCAAGGCAATGCAGAAGAGAGAAAAGCCATTCCAGAAATGGGCCTTAAGAATAAGTTTTAGATAGATAAGGAAAACAGTTCCTGGACAGATTTATTCCACATATATAAATAAATATCAAGGTTTTCTAAGCTTGGGAGAGTGCATAGAGCTGAAGACTTTCAGTCTCAACCCATAATCTATGAAAATAAATGCAAAGATCCCCACTGACACCAGAGAGAAATCAGTTCAGCTATAATTCTGTACCTCCAGCAGTATAACCTGACAGGACAACATTTTCCTACCTGACCTTACTTCATTCTGGTATACATTTTCTTTCAGTACATGCCTAACAAAAATCCGTGGGTAGCCAAGCAGTTATTCTTGATCACTAAAGTTAGATGAGACAAATTCCACCCAGAGAGGTTCAATGATCCGCTGAGCAGGAGGAGCCAAGGCTCAGCAGGAACCTGAGCCCAGCCCTCCTGACTCCCAGAGCCTTACCTCCTGCTCCATGTCACTCGCCATTTGGTTTATCACCTTGAGATCATCCTGTCAGCACTGAACACACTTTGGTTCTGCTCCTCATGACACCGAGGCTCTCTTTCACTCCCACATCCTCTACCTTTGTTCTGCCAGCTGTGACTGCCTCAGTACAATGCCTGAAAACTGCATTTCCACTTAATAATTGGGAGAGCTTTTCCCCAACTTTACATTTCAAACCATTGATGATTTAAATCTATTTAGAATGTGAAACAGAATCAATAATAACTATCATTTGGCTCAGGCACACGGGAATATGCAAGTATTTAATGGACACTTAGACATAGTTTATGGCATCAAGCTGTGTCCTTCCAAAATGATAAAGCTGCAATGTAGCAGGAGTTTTGAGATCAGAAATTGGGCAAAATAGAAGTAGAGATTGATTTAAAAGTTTTTCACTGAATCATAACCTCTCCAGATGACAATTGCTAATGAGCACGCTTTTGTTTTGTCTTTTCAAGTAAATTCTGTGCATGCATCACTTTTGCTCCAATGTATCTTGTCTTAAACGATTGGGTGTAGAAGCAATATTGCAGTTACTGAAAGACTGCACAAGATGCATCATTCTGGACTGGAGATTAGCAACAGTTCTATCAATGCCCTGTCCAAAGGCACATGAAGTGTTTAGCAGCAATAATAAGAATGGCAACATATATTTTGGTGGACTGGAAGAATGGGTTGAGCATCACAGGACAGCTGAGAAAACATTCCTGACTTCTTTGTTTGTTTGTTTGTTTTTTGAAGTAGCTGATGATTTTATTTTTTTCACACAGTAAACTGAAAAAAATATGAAGAAAACTGACTTTCAAGTGGGAAACGTAGGACGTTTGCTTTAGAGCTGTTACAATTTTTCAGTAAAAGAAACTAGCCATACGTGGCTTGGAAATTTTACTGACGAGTTTTATCGCATCTAATGTCTCCAGAAATTATAACATGTATTGGTAAAAACTAGCAGACAAAAACAAGAGAACTCAGCTTTGTTTGATGCAGCCAATGGGGAAGCAAATAGGATATTTTATAACACCTGTGACTAAAGGAAGAGACAGGTAAACAGAATAGATGTATCTTCTATGAAGAAAGAGCTAAGAAAATCATTCAAACAGAAGAAATAAAATATATAAAGATTAAAAAAAAGTTGGAAAATGTACCTCAAGTATCGACCAGATCAGCATCTGACACATTGATTCTTACAATGTGTGCTTATTGAAATAATTGCTGATACAACAATTAACTTTGTTAGTTAAAATAAAAAATCAGCGATTATGAGTCAGCTATGAGTAAATTACTACAATGGACTTGGTACACAATGAATGAGGAAAATGAATCTAATGGCTGCACAATTCAAGGTTGGGGAGAAAAAATGTACAGTAGGAAAATTAATCAGAAAAAAAGACAAAATGATGTCTTTCGTAAATCACTTCACCACGACCTTTGAGAGAACTGCACAATAAAGGAGACAGAATGCGATGCCACTGTCACTTAGGCAAAGTGATTTCTCACATCATTTCAAACAGTAACATGGTTTCTTTACAAAAGTTAAAAGAATACTCACAAGCCACCTACATCTCAAAGCTCAAGGTCTTTTGAGTCAGAGCTGGTGGGGATATTTCAAAGAGACAGGGATTGTACAGACCAGTTTGGTAGAGAGATGAAGTGCATGGCTTATGTATCAGACTTAAGGACCTTTGATGGCCCATAATGATGGACTTATGTCAGCTGCTTTGCTGCAACTACCCGAATTTCCTGCTTTCTTGCATTCCAACAAATGGAAGAGGCAGAGCTGACTTGCTATGATTCATACCTTACAAGCCTGTCTCAATACCCTTTCAAGTATATGAGTTTCAAAGGTAAACCACAAAAAACAGTTGATTGCTAAATACACCATTGCAGTTCTACATTTCTGGAAGTCAGAATCAATCGCAGAAACTGGAATCACAGAAAACAGAAAAAGTGAATACTGCATTTTAAGATGGGAAAGGCACTTGCGCCAGACAGCACGGACAAAGCTCTATCTTTATCACCGCAATCTACTCTGAGATAGAAGATACTCTATTTTAAAGTGGAGGTGCAGGCCAAGTGAGAAAATGCCAAAAGCTGGATTGTGGAGATGGGGGAAGTAAGAGCTTGTGCTGATGGAGCTGGACACCACTCCTTTGCACCAGCATGCGTGCTGAGAAACTGCCTCAAGTGGTCCTCTGATTAAATAGCTCTCCAAAAGGTCAGACCGTGGCAGCAGTACATCCACTGCCTGGGCAGATACACTGAAGCAGATACACAATAGCAATTTTACACACACATACACACCCAAATACAACACTGTCACATGTATACGCATGAAGGAACCACTGAGTACACACAAATGTATGTCTCCTAAATGTCCAAGTATAGGGTGATAACACCTTTGCAAGTTCCTGAATAACTTTGCATTTCTGAGTGAATGCAACTGCAAGAAATTTAAACCTCTGATAGTAAATCTATGCAGATGGAATTGGCTGAGTACACCACACTGGTGACAGCTGCTGCTTGTCCACCAGGGAAACATAGGGCAGGATGCAAAGTTCGGCCATTTCAACTTGCTCTGTGTCACTGCACTCCATGCAGGCTTTAGAGTCAGCTCCTATCCAAGGCAGAGGGTAATTCAGTCTCCACATCTGATTCCCAGCATCATGGCTGAGCATGTCAATGGAGATTAGTGTCAGCTGCAAGGTCATGTTTCAGGGTATGGATATTAGGAATGGGAGTCATATCCCAGATAGCGATTGAGAGCCTTCAGAGGGTAAAGACTGCATACAGTCCCTCTTGAGTTATTCCCAACTCAAGCCAGGTTCAATACTAGTCACCTACATCTGAAAGGTGCCACTGTTCATTACAAATCTCCAGAGCCGATCTGTCCATCAAGCAGGGAAAATATTGAACAGGAGAGAAGGAGAAAGATTAACTCTTCATCAGTGTCAGTACCTGATAAGAAGAGTAGCTGTCAACAGAGCGCCCAGGCAGCAAAACAACTTAATGGAACAACTGTTTGTGACAAAGGAGAAACTGAGTTTTGCAAGTGCAACAGGATAGGGTCACCTCAGACACAAAAATAGTATTAATGCCTTTGTTGAAGAAAATAGTAATACTACATTTATTTTACAGCAGAGAATAAATTTTCATGCGCACTTCTTTAATACTCTAAGAGAGGAGCAAAGACAGAAATGCAGATAAGCTAAAGGAAAAATATTAACTTTTTCTAAAACCTCTTTTTATTGCAAGGGTGAAGGGGAGAGGAGGATAAAGATGAAAAATATTAAATACTGTTGATGTCTGAACTAAACTAAAATATGCTAACATGCTTTTCAAATACTAATAGTTACATACGTCCATCCTCTGCCTAAGTTTTACAACATTTCTGCTCTTAGGCAAGCAGAAGCAAGTTATCATATCCTTCCTCTGTATTTGCTGTTAAGATTAGCTTCATATGCTTGTGCTGACTTCTGCTGTGTGCATGGCCTTGTCTGTCTTCCTAACAGAAAATTAATATGAGGGCCTTCTCAAACCAACAAGCCAGGGAAAGTCAAACAGATATTCTGTCCCTGCCAGCAGGGTGGAGTTGAGGTGTGCCAGAGAAAAGTGTGTTTTTAACCAAGGCATATGAATACCCACCCCCACGGCTGAAATCCAAAAGCAACAAGGTCCTGCAAAGCACTATTTCAAGCCCATCATGTACTAATTTGTCAATGAGGTCAGCTAGGAATTGATTTGTATCTCTCCTCGCCTATCGACTGCTTAGCCTTCAGGACACTGCAGTGTGGGCACCAAGGCCACCAGCCTCATTTAGGAGGTACAAGTGATCTGCAGGTTGTATGCATCAGACCACACAAAAATATATACTCATTTGGTGCCAGACCAATTATTTTTGTGTTGGATAATTCTGGTAGGTTTTAAAGAAATAGATACCAAAGCAACTGAAAATAACTTGAGGATTTTGATTGTGCCAAGGACATACTCTAACATGTCTCTTGCTGAAATTTGGATTGGCAATCAGGAATAAATCTCATTTTTGCAACATAAATAGCCTCCTAATGAAAAAAAATAATAATACTTATTCCAACAGTAGATGATTTCATACCATGTCTGTGCTGTTGAGCCTACTCTTGCTTTGATCTTTTTTCTTTTATGCCACAAACATTAACAATATTGTAAAAAAATAGATTAATAATTTATCTGAGATGAGCTGAATACTTTTCCCTCTGCTGTATATAAGCAGCTTGGCAACAAAGCTGTCTAACTTCAGGATCAATCTTACCTTTATTTTCCATTATGTACTTCCTGTTGTTCCAAAACAAGATTAATTTTATTTTATGCAACTCACTGAGCAGTCTCCACTAAAAGAAGATTGATTTTGAATTTCTTCTGTCTCTCTCCTCTTCTCTCCTTCTCTTTATTTTATTTTATCAGTGTTAATAAAACCACGGTGACTTGTAAAATTCAATTTAGAATTATTTTCCACCTGGAGAGGCTTAGACCATTCCCCACCCCCACCCCTTTTTTTTTTCAGTGGAGCTATTTCTCACTTACAAGGGTTAGAAGGAAGATCTTTTCAGCAAAAGCTTTGTAAAATAAATGTTCTGAAAGGGCGTAAGGAAAAAAAAGACTCACGCTTCTGACATAAATCATCTCAACAAAACAGACAGTAATGGGTATTTTTGAGCAAATCTTTCTTTTTTTCCATTCATGAACTTAATTCAAAATGAACAAGACATCATGGGCAATTTCTGCACTGTTTGCAGAAAATGAGTTTTCTGGAGAATGCCAAAGATTTTTCCCATTTAACAATATTAAAGGGCTCTTTTCAAGGTGAAAAAAATCATATTATTGATTTAGAGGATGGGAATTTTCTTTACCTTGGATATCACTTGAGATGAAACTGAGCAGGATGAGAAGGTTATTTTGTATTTTAAATCTAATTTATCACTCTTTCATGATGGTCATCATATTTTTTCCACTTTGCTCACAATTGACTACAAAACTAGGATGATGTCTTTCACTAGCCTAGACGGTGGTTTTTCTGTAGTTCTCAATTTCAGATGCTCTGTTATTTCAGTTTCCAGGTCTTAGTCTCTGGCAGTAATTCTTCTCCACCAAACTCAGCATTGTTTGCAATGTTTCTATGCAAGAAAACCTAATCTCTATACAAATAGCCAATATTTGAATCCTATTCCCAATCTCTGATAAACTAAGAGTATGATCACCACAAGTTACAACAGTAAAGGAAAATAATACACTCACTGTTAAGGCATTGCAGTCCAGGTAGTGGTTGGATTCAAATGAAAGATCAGAGGAGCAAGAGGACACCCAGTGATTAACATTCATAGGACTGTGTAGCTTTGAAGGGAGCAAAGCACAGCAAAGATTGTGGGGCCTGGGAGCCTGTAAAGGAAACCTGTGGCACAGGGACAGATGAACTGTCTTGAATCTTTGTCCTTTGCCTGCCGTGGGTGTAGCTTATTTCTTGGGTCTTTCGAAGCACTAACCCAGAGCCCATTTATTTTCCAGTGAGACTATTCCTAATCCCAAATTATAGCTGATCTGAAATGCTGACAAAGTCATTTTTTTACTCTTTGACTGTTATTTTTTCCTCATACCCTGGAACTACAGGGCCAGAATTTTACATTGCATCCAATGTTGTTTTTAAGCATCAAAAGGTAGTCTCTGATCTGGAGACAGTATAGCTGTTTTCTGAGCAACCAAGAAGAAATCTGACTTGAAGATAGTGCTGAGCAGAACTGTCCCAAGAGAATTTCCCTGGACAAAACACCTGCTCAGAGAACAGGGCCAGCTGCAGTACATTCCTTTTGTTGAAATGTTCAGTGAAAAGTTACAGGAGCATTTCATTCTGAGGCAGCCAAAATATTTTGCATCAGTAAGATGAATTGCTTCTTTTCAAATGCACTATAATAAAGGCAAATGACATTTCCATCAGATCGAAACAAAACATTCAGAGGAAAGCTTCCATTTCATGAAATGAAGCATTTCCATTTTCACATAGAGAAAAAGAACCCATATCTTTGACTTTCAAGATGCTCTAATTGGCTGGACTTCCTTGTTTTGTTTGAATGAAATCTAATAGCAATTGATCAGAAAATATGACGCAGCTGAGGTTCCAGTGATCTGGAAAATGAAGACCAGGTTTTATGTATGGTAAGAACTGCAGATAGCTCCTGCTTCCATCCAATACAGAAACATTGGCAGGTTTTATCATTGCTTTATGCCTTCCTTAGTCCATAGGAGAGCAAGACAATCGAGAGAGCAAGGAGAAGAGTCACTGCTTTCCTGAGCAGGCACATGCAGTTCACATCTGTAAGCAGTAGAAAGACAGACAGAAGACAAACCTCTACATAAACGTATGTGCTACCAGAACTGTGTATATAAGGACTGATTCCTATCAAGAGACCCGAACTTTCCTTTTGCTGGGAGGACAGCTATTGTGGTCAGCTCAGTTATAGGAAAACATCACTCCCAGGAAGTTCATTTTATGAGTTATGCTAACATGCTGTAGAGCACAGGAAAATTTACAAATCTTTACATTATTCTATTGTCAACTTCATCAGAATTGAATGCAAAGCCATCTTAACTGTGTCTAGAGTAGAAATGCATGCATAGTGTAGATCAGACATCAGTTCCTGTTTATTTTAGCTTTACAGACAAAGTATTCTCTTTGTTAATGGGGAAAATAACCTATTTTCCACTTCACTCAAGAAAAATGCTTTTTATTTCAGAAAAAAAATGTAAGGAGGGGTCTAGAAAAAGAACCACATAAGTAGGTAGGCTGTCAGCAGCATATGGCTTTGAGCAGGAAGAGGGAGTTTATTTCTGAACTTGTGAGTCTCGGAGAAATGTCTTTTATCAAGATAAAATACAAAACTTGTTTTGAAAACTTTACAATATTTCAGTTGGGTTCAAACAAAAGCTGCTGACGACAGACACAACGAATTTACATCTCCAGAGCTAGATGTGGAAACTGCAAAGCGAGCAACAAGAACTGTTGACTCTGGATTATTCACATAACTCATTCCTTTCCAAAGACTTATACACATTTTTTCTCTTTTTTTTCCCCCATTTACAGGATGCTTAAAACAAATAAACCCTTCCTTTCTGTTTTTCTCATCCTTTCTTGTACAAATACTGTTCATGTTAAAATACTGTTCACTTTTCCTCATGGAAATGAGGAGGAGCTGAGCTTCTCATGAGAACTGTGTGGTTGTTTAGCATGATGCTGCTGGATGCTTTAGTGTTCCTGGAATCCAGTGGTTTGCCCAATATTTCCAACAAGGATTGAGTGACCTTATTCCAGTAGGCAGATGAGCTTTGAAATTCCAGACTACTAAGAAAGTGTTCCAGAGTCTATCCAAGTGATGAAATCCCATATTCCAAATCCACAGCTCATAACCACAGAAAACATTATCGTGCCCATGTATATTTAGCTACAAGCACTGAAGAAAATAATCTAATATTTTCTTCTAATGAACTCCTTGAATATTTTACACTGTCCACATGAAACAAAATACAAGCAGACACCTGAGACAGGTTCACTGATGTGAATCCGAAATCTAAATAATACAGCAGAGGAAAAAAAAACACAACACTGGACAGAAAATGTTCTGAATATTTCAGAAACACTTGTAAAGCTGTTCAGGAGGTGAAGATTTATAAGCATACTGACTACAAGTGAACTTTTCTGCAGATAAATGATGAGCTCACCTGCTCCATAGGCTTTCAACATTTGCATTAAGACACAGAAGCAGGCTATTAAATTTTCAGCTGTAACAGCTCCTTGCAATGATCCTATGACAAACCTCAGAGATCTCCTATAAATGCTTAATTATCTTACAATCCAAGATACTAAAGTGCATCTTTGGCCAGTGTAGTGATTAAAAGCACAAGTGAAAAAATATTCACTTGTACACCTCCACCTCCAGGCATCACTCTTTTCCAAGGACTCTTGTCATCACTCTCCCATAGGTATTGAGCATAAGACCAAACAAAATGCATCATTTTTTTCCCTCAAGAACAAACACATACGACCAATACACTTTTATTTTATGCTCTACACCTTTATATTATGCTATTCTCCTGTGGGTGAGACTAGATCTTTTGCTACCCATGGTAGACTCCTGCTCAAGGCAGTCCATTTACCCATGCTTAGAGCTGGCACATCACAAAGAACACCAGTTATTAGGACAGATTGCAAGATCGATCCCAGTGATCACTCTGATCCTCCTCTAATTTCAAAAGAGGACAGTCCTGTGATAAGTGTCCTAGATACAGACTCATGTGGCAGCTTCCATCTTGTCCTAACCCTTTGACCTTAAATGAACTCACATGAACCACGGCATCAGTATAGCAGGTAGGAAGTCCATAATCTTAGAATCATTACAGTTGGAAAAGAACTCTTAAGATCACCTAGTCCAAGCCCAATTGCCCCCCACCAAACCTGCTAACCACATCCCTCAGTGCCACATCTCCACTTGAGCTCCTCAAGGGATGGTGACTCCCCCACCTCCCTGGGCAGCCTGTGCCAATGCCTCACTGCTCTTTCTGAGAAGAAATTGTTCCTAATGTCCAACCTTCTTCCATTTTGGCTACATTCACTGAAAACGCTTCACTGTGCACAAGTTTAAACACTGAATAGTTCCCAGGTTATGCATTTTTAGGAATGCTTTTCTTTCCTTTTTTTCCCCCATTTCTCTTGCTTTCTTATTCTGCTGAGATGGAAGACAGTGCTGGTTCCCACCAAACAATCTCAATAGACATTTACATGCAGATTGTACTCTGCCGTAGCTATGCCAGAGGTTTCAGCGCTGAAGCACATTTTATTTATCCTTTTACTAAGAGTGTTAAAACTGAAATAGAGGTCAATGTCAGAGTCTTGTAATCAGGCTTTGAGAAAGATTTTTTGGCTTGTGTTTTCATTAAAAACAGATTTCCATTGTCATTCTTTCTCTGGGCAGTGCTCAAAATATCAAATCTCCTAAGCTTTCCCCTCCAGCTCAGGAGAGATCAGGACTCACATATTTCTTTTTAACTTTACCATTGTGACATTCACAATCTCATTTATAAAAATACATCTCCTGCATTTCATTTGTAAGTTACCTATGGGTTTTTCCCTGTATTTGTTATTATCATTATTTATGTTCTTGGATGGAGAGGGAAGCAAAAAGGAGAAATAGAGAAATACGAAATAAAACAAAACTTTCACCTTTCAAAACATTTCTGCATTTGCCAGTGATCATCATCAAACAAAGAAAAACAAATACTTCCTTTAAAGGAGTTGCTACCATCCAGCAGAAAGCTTTCAATAAATAATAGATACTTATTCTGAATCAGCCCAGGCTGTATGGCAAAGCATTTTGCATTTTCCCTCCTTCTGTCTTTATTGTGCTTGTCATTAGCATTAAAAACAAGGCCTCTGCTTCTTGGAGAGCTACTAATGCCTCACAGAAACTCTTGAGAAACATACCATTTTAAGATAATACCCTGATTCACTATATAGATATTTTTCCCTCTTTTCCCTTTCTGTTTAAATGTTTTATACATTGAGAGGTTTTATTGAAAGAGGAGTTCTGTTCTACAGGAGCTCTCTGAATCCTGCTGTTTATGTTTCACCTGGAGACATGATAATCCCCTTCATTTTTCTCTAATTTGGCATTTCATTTTTTTTTTTTTAAATAAAATCAGAGCAACGCACTACATCCTCCACAGTAGCATCTGAGCTAATGCAATAAGCAGCTACAAAGCCTGCAATGGTTTGAAGCTCAATTTCTACATATTCAGTTAGCAGCACTTGGCTTGCACCGCTTTGAGCCCAGGCTGAGAATGTCGCTGGGAGGCTCACACACAACAAAACGCTCCTTCTAATCATGTACATCATGGGTCCCTGCTGCCATTAGCATAGCAAAGGTGGTTGCTGGGGTGGGCGTCACAGGAAAAGCTGGAGCAAGGGCTTTCCAATAAACTCAAATTTTCTCCCGAGTAAAAGGATGAGATCTGCATTGCCTGTGGGGGTATTATCAGATCTGAATATTAATTCCATTTTATGAGCAACCTTGTCTAGCTGTAGATGTCCCTGATCATTGCAGGGGAGTTGGACCAGGCGTCCTTTAAGGGTCCCTTCCAAGTCAAATGATTCTGTGATTCTAGGATTCTCAGTTCATTTCAACTCCATTTAACAACTCCACATTGCCATACTGCCTCATCTTACTAGCATAAAACATTTACAGCTGCCTTTGCCCATCACACGCTTGCTACTGTACTCACACAGAAGCT
The DNA here is from genome assembly GCA_013399175.1 of Odontophorus gujanensis. NCBI lineage: Eukaryota > Metazoa > Chordata > Aves > Galliformes > Odontophoridae > Odontophorus > Odontophorus gujanensis. The sequence continues at coordinate 643,082 of VXAB01002405.1, read as the reverse complement.
GATTTTACACGTTATCTCTTCATATCTTCCAAGCACAACCACAAGCCCACCACCAAGCTCTCCTCACACAACCCCATCAGCATCACTTAGTCTCAGTCCTGCAATGAGATCTTTGCGCAGAATTACATGCTGAGGAGCTGCTCTAGCAATGCACGAGCTCCTGCACCGGAAGCTGGATAAATACAATAGCAGACACAAATCTAAAAAAATAAAAATTAAAAATAAAAATAGATAATACATAACTGTTTCTGATATTCTTGACATGCAGTAACTTGGTAAGGATATAGTTACAAGACTCACCAGACTGAGTAGCGACATCTTTTACTACAGAAAACACCAGCAACCAGCCAGGGAGAAGAAACGTGTTACTCTTTTGGGCCAGCTGAAGGGAGTTAATATAACCAAAAAGCTTATAAATCAGAGACAAGTGAAGTTCAGTTACTTTCTAGGGTAGATTGTGCTACGGGTGAAAGGATGTATTAGAGCGCACAGGAGGGCTGGCTAGGAAGACTAAGAGCTTTCTATTTCATGCTGTCCGGAGTGTGAGACATTCATGTGATTTCACAGTAAAAAAATTTCTTTGCAGAAACGCTTTGTTGCATTTCTTTTTTTTCCTTCTCTGAGCTTCAAAATCTGGAAGTCCTTTTCCTCCTTTAGTGTTCAGTCTCTTTCTACAAAATGTAGGCTAAGATTAGATTCTCAAATGCTCTGGGCACAAGTTATTCAGACAATACTTTAGTTCTGGGTCACTGGCAGTCTTTGAAGGGAGACTTATGCCTGTTAGAGCTTGAATTTTGGTTAGTCACTAGGTCTTTTTAATCACTGCAGCTTCTATGCTATCCAAGAGGCACTCTTCCATTCTAGATGAAAATGCAAATAATACAAAGCAGCTTCTCACTACAGGTTTTAAAGCAAAAGAAAGGAAAACATCTCTCAAAATTTTCATTGAAATCTCTGTAGCTTACAGTACGTAAGTATTAAATTCTGCCAAATGTCTGAAGTTAATCATAATGCCTGCTGTAATACAAGGCAGTTATCCCCTGATGTCCTCATGACCATTGTACTGCAGCTCTCTTTTTAATTACATTTCTGACAACAAGAGCTATGCAGCTCTGATCTTAAAATGCTGAGTTAGTTGCCGCTGATGTATCACAGAAAGAAAACCCTTTTCTTTTACACATAGAAAAGAAGCTTCTATAAACAGAAAACTATTTAGCAATAATAAAAAAATATGTTTTCTCCTGCAGACAATAAAAAGTGATTTTTTTGGCTTGACACATTAAGAGGAATGAGGGGAAAGAATCTCTTAATCCCCGGAAAGTAACATTATTATGTTTTCAGCATGAAAAACTCCAAATAGTGTTGGAAAATGGTCACATTTCACCCCATATTAATGAATTCAAATAACAAAAATAACATTTATAAAACACCTATAGCAATGAACCAATGGGTACTTCTGTTTAATGGTACTCATATCAAAATACTAGAAGTGACTGAAAGCACTACAGTGTTTGGTTTTTTTTGAACAGAGGTGGGTGAGAAATTGCACACTGAAGTAGGAACTGGATTTCTGCTATGGTGGCAAAGCTCAGGTGAACCCTGTCTCCATCACAGCTTGTGTTTATGGGCACAGAGACATGTTTTCCAGAAATACTAGTGGTCACAAAGATAATGATGACCTTTGCCATCAGTTCCTGTAAATGTGGCTACTGTGAAACAATTATTGTTTACTAGCTGTTCTTTGCCTGTGTAAAATGTTTGTTGTTTCTCAGACACATCAGTTGACAGTTGGATTTCTCAGCACAGCTCTCAGTGGTCCAATAAAGGACAACTCTTTTCCAGAGATACAGGGCCTGCTGTCCCATATCAGGAGAAAAAAAAAAGTCTATAGCATATTATGTCTCCATCTGCTGAAGATCTTAAATGAGAAGTTCTGAGAATGTGACTTCTCAAGCACAGAAATTACAAACTGGAGAAGACAAATAGACCTCAAGTATATCAAAATGCCAGAAAGTTCTGGCAGGGAGAGAACATCATGTTACATTACCTGGTTAGAAAACTTATGCACATTTAAATTTCTTGTAAATAGGCTACAAAGCATATAAAGTGGGTGCAGCAGTACTGGAAGACTATTTACAGAAATTACATGGAGTCAGGGTCTGGTGAATGATGGCAGAGAAAAAATATAGGTGCATCTGGGTCTCTCAAGTAAATGAGAAGGGAAAGCAAGGATTTATATGAGCTCAAACTCATGTGACTTATTTTTGTGGAAATAAAATATGCAAAGGATGTTTTATGTATAAACTGAAACTACGTTGAAAATACCATTTTGGAAATCTGGAGCTCACTTTGGGCAAACTTCACTTCTAAGATAAAAGATCAAAAGCACCAAGGTTTTTCCAGATCTGGAAAATGCTTCAATTTTCTTCATTTCCAGAACATAAAGAAAGGCAGAATGAGAGAGGAACAGTCACATCAGTCTGCATTCAAACTATGCAGATCAGGCTGTCTGTTTTCTAATCTATCTCAGTTCTATGTTTCCTTTCCATGGGAGTTGATTCCCTCTCTCCAGTGCTCTTTCCCCACAGATCCCAGTTATCAGAGCATCCCCTCTCCATCTTCTTTTTCTTGCTTCTTTCTCCATTCCAGCACATGGGGAATGCATTAAACTGAAAGAAATCCAGCTTCAAAATCCCTGAAAAGAAGCACCACTTCCTTGACTTAAAGCACAAAATTGCTCGTACAAAATGCCGTCTGGTCATGGGTCATAGAAGGACAAGACACGCACACTGCATGAAACAAAAGCGAGCAAAGATGTGAACATATGAGATTTCCAGGTGCAGAACGATGATTCATTAAATTCATTGGCAGGTCCAATCTCTTCCACCCTTCCTAAACTGTAGCACCCATTAGAAGATCTCTCTTCTTTTCCTGAATGTAAACTCAGCAGGATAAAAATTAGAATTGCATTCACTATAGGTTTGAAAAAATCTAGACTGCGTGAGCTAAAAGAAAACCACAGTAATATTGTTTGATAACAGCTCTATGAGTGAGACATTGGAACTCACCCCCCTGCAGTTTCTCTCCCGGACAATAAATTGGGCGGTGAGTGTCCGTAAGCCACCAACATCACTTGAAATTATACAGAGATAAAATAATTCCTTTGTGATGCAAATGCATCTCAACAGAGATAGTGCAGCTGGCATATTAAATAGCAGGAGGAGAAATTAATCAGGCAAGTTTGTTGAGACAAGAGAGTCACATCCATTGTTGCTATCTTGGCTGATCAGCACTGTATTCATAGGCAACGTAAGTATATGAATAACATCTCACAATGTGACTGCCTCTTAATGTAAGCCTCTTAAATGTATACTTCTCCACAACATAAATGTCAAAAAGCAGTGAAGATCCTTTTCTTCTCTTACATATCAATAAAAATTTCATTGGATTAACTCAACAATCTCTACTGCTGCTGGGGAGCAGGAAAGTCTCGTCAAACCTACAGCTGTTTTGTATCAGTTTTTCAAATAATGGAAAACATCAATATAAACTTTCTTTTTTTTGCCAGTTTTCCGACCTTCTGACTGCAATTCCCACTCTGAATGACTGCAGCTCAGGAAAATCGTGTGCTCTGAAGACCCTCGTGGCAGCAGAGAATCTCATCAATTTTAATCCCTGAAAGGTTCACAGGGTTTGAGCCTGACAACAGAACAGGCCATTGCACAATATGGCTGAGCAAAGCAGACACCTCCCACCCTAATAAGAGAGCTCAGCACCTTTCTGCTCTGCATGGCCTCTGCCTCTGAGCTCTGGGAGAGGAGCAGGAGAACGATGCGGTTGAACTTCATACCTCTGTGTGAAGTTACTCATCAGATACGAAATACCAAATGGCAGCTCCCTGGACAGAAGGGGAAAAGGTCTGTTCTTTTAAAACAAAAATGAACTACTAGAAAGACTGGAGTTTGGGACTTATACATATCTTTTTTCTTCCTTTTTATCCATCTAATTTTTGTTACATTAATCTGATGGAAAGGGAACCCAGTTCTTACTCAGCTCTCCAGCATTCTGAGATCAAGCAAGATTCAGGTACCTTCATCCTACTGAATGAAGTGAACAGAACAAAGCACCATCAACAATAGCATAAAGTCACAGTTGCAAGAAGCTCAGCTCCTTCCACTCTCTCTTTGGTGGTCAGATATAAATGCAAAAGCTCAGCAAAACCTGAAAATCTTGTTGGGCTATGCACCCTTGTCCATGCCTGTCAAACAAAAGATGCAAGAAATAGTTGACTCAGTCCACTGTTGGTGACTTATCAGTGAGGTTCAGTTTCCAGACTTGAGCACTCAAACCCATACGTGCAAGCTTTCTTCTGGGGCCCAAGCAGGCTCAATGAGGACCAGGATTACATTTTAAGTTTTGTGTTTTTTTTTAAATGGAAACCTCAATAACATTTTACTCAGCTTTCCCATAAGCTTATTTTTACCATCCACAGTACTTAGTACCATAAAACTAAAGCAAATCCAAAAACAAACAAACCAAGCATAAACAAACAAACAAACAACAACAAAAACAACACCAAACCAAAGCAAGCACCAATTTATGGCCTTTTTCAGTAGAGACTTGTAGCACTTAGTCCAGGCATCCTGATGCCCACTGCAGCACAGACCACACTAAAAAGCATGTGATGCACATTCCTGCTGCCTCCAGAATTCTAGTAAAGACTAAGGAGTTTTATTGTGCTTGTGTTTGCTCAAAGCCAGGCTGCTTGCTCCATACTCTTGCTGCACAGAAAATAAGTACCTGCACAGCTGCAAGAACTCTCTATTTTTACACCTCTGCCTATTTGCACATCACTGGAGACACCAGCATTGTCCTGAGCCTGCAATTCTTTAAAAGCCATGGAAGCAGAAGCAGATAGATGAACTGATTAAGAGAACTACCAAGTCCTCACCCGCATCTGATAAACAGCAAAAAGCTCACTGCTATATCTCTGCTCTAATTATAATTAGAAACAACCAAAGGAAAACAGCTATGTGGAGAAATATCAAGCTATCAGTAGCAATACAACCAAGTGGCAAGAAGCCATAGACAACAAACAGAGGAGGTAACAGCTATCCATCAGACTGGAGGATAACCTAGTTATATGGGGAGTTGCATTGGGATATTCTCTAATACAGTAGCAGAAGATCAAATTTTATTTACTTTGTGGATCATGTCAGTTTCATTTACACAAATTGCACCAGACTCACTTGTATCTTCCCTTTGAACAAACATGGAGTAGATACAGCATTGCAACAGCTGGATTTTTTTTGTTTTTTTTTTTTTGTCTAGAAGAATTATTCATATTGCTTTCACCTTGAGTGATGAAGATTCATACATATTACAGACCTGTTGATGTCAAAGATTGGTAGCTGAAAATTTGTCCTGTGTTCTCTCCCACAATATTCTTTGGACTGAACTGTAGAAAAATATTTTTTAAATTATGACTCAACTTCTATATATCTCCTAGAGATGTATTCCTTCTTCCACAAGAAATCCTCTTTGGACAGGAGTTCAGCGGTAGATATAATATATCAGATGAGAAGCTTGATGTATTTCAGAAGCAGACCTAAGAGGCTGAGACCATGGATCCGTCAGGAAGGAACATAATATGAAATTGCTTGTACATGCTGTTCCTCCCCTTGCTGGAAAAGCTCTACTCTTGTGACACTTCAGGGGATTAAGCTGATGAGTGTGCTGTGCAACCAAGAACTAATACTGCTTAACACAGCCTTTCTTCACTTCTTTTCTTCCTCCTCATGCTGCTGACCTCTCAGCCAAGTTTGAGCCATCACTGCTTCCCTACATGTAATGTAAAAGTGCAAATAATACATGTACCAACCAGCTTCATCGTGAAGTCATGTCTTTAAGGAGTGGGAGAAGTGATGAGGGCGCTGCACATTTCCAGGCTGAAACTCAGCAGCTGACAACCTCTCCTCTTCCTACTCAATTGCTTGTAATTACCCCTGGAAACCACAGCCTCCTGTTTGAGCAGAGCAGAAGCAGCAACCAGAGTCACGATCTCAGGGCTCCGCTCTCATGATGGCTTTGGACCATTTTGCCTCTGATTCCAGTTGGGTCTGCCCAGAGGTATCCTCCCCCAGCTCTCAGTTACGTAAACCGTTTGATAATTAATAAAGCCGCTGACTGGTTTGCTTACATAAGATTGTCTAAATATTCATCAAAATCACAAAAGGTAGAGCTCAACCTCAACTGTTCTGCTGCACAACCACTGAGCACGTCTTTCAAAACTCATAATAGTGAATCATCATCATCATGAGCTTATAAAAGGAAATCTTAGCCTGGAAAACTGCTTCCCAGGAAGAAGGATGGTTGTTTTCATGAAAGTGTTGCATGCGGTATTTGGCAGAGCTATGGTCCTACAGTAAAAGGAGAGCAGAATTATTTAAAGAGTCACCCCTTACCTGGTTTAACAGAATGAAAATATGCATTGCCTCATTGCCTGCATGTCTGAGTGCTTTCTTGTTGAAGGAAGAGCAGAGATCAAATGGTCTTCTTTTAAGACAAAGAAAACTAAGTAGTATAAGGCTTTTTTTTATATTTTTTTTTTCCTAAGGACTGGAGAAGGTAATAGAGAATGTAAAGTGTTACGTAAATTGGCATAAACAGTGGTAAATTAAGACTGTAGATCATTGCTACCTGTAATCTTGCTTCACGGATTATAAAATCCCAGCACACATGAGATGATAACATTGCTTGGGCTAACAGCCTATTGTTTGACAGTGTTTGGAATCAATGAAACAGTTGATAAAGTTGCCAAAACCTGCCCTGTTGTGTTGGAGCATAGACAACTCGCATCCCCTTGAGAACTATCAATTCTGGGTGCTGGGCAGCAGCTGGCAAGTTACTTGTGTCCTCTCCCTGTCAAAACATTGAAGACCTTATCTGTAGAGGGTGCCAGACCCCATGGGTGCCATAGGAGTAGCTGCTTCAGCCCTGCCAGCTGGACTCATGCCTCTCCAACTCAGAAGCTGTGATTCCTGCCATGCACAGGGAGGAGGTGCATGTGAATTTATGTGGTTAAACATCAGCAGGATGCACACAGCTGTATTTTGCCCCTCACTGAAAGAAGTGCTTAACAGACAGGTATTTATTCTACCACAGGACTGCAAATGTGGGAGTGGTTTGAGCTTAGATAGATGCCAAATAACTATCACGTGGGTTGGAGAGAAGCATTTGATTTTTCTATAGGATGGTAGGGGCATAATGACAGCAACTATTGCCCTTCCCCTTACCTCCTTTTCCCTGAAACAACAATCCTGATTTTCCAAGTCTCTGGCATGGAGAAGAGCAAGCAAGCAAGCAAGCAGGTCCCTGCTGTTGTGCCACCCCAGATAGCAACTGCCCCAGGCCAGGGACTTGACCAGCAGAGTGGGAGATCTTCCTCTTTCAATTTCAGAAAGAGGAGTTCAGAACTTTAAATCTAGTACCAGTTGGCTGTTCTTACCCATCAAATTGCCATTTTATGGGATAGTCAGTAGCTTAAATACAATGAACTTTATTGCCAATCCGACATTTATTTGCAATGTATATTTACTGCTCGGAGAGCGAGGGCGAGCAGTATGTTTTCTGCTCTGTCAAACAGTAGAAAGATACAGCAGGCCTCTCCCCATTACCTCCAGTAAGAATCAGATTTATTTTCCTCGACTTCAGAGAGCCATTTTTACTGGATATCTCTGTACTTTTACAAGCTGAGTGAGATCTACCTGGTTCTTAATAAGGTAGAAATGCATCCTTACTCTTCGGCTGTGACATACTGATATGGAGGAATGTGCTGAAAGCAGAGGATGTTTGTTATTTTACAAGCTTTTTACAATACCAGTCTAATGAGATAATGTATTTATTTATTATAACAATAAACACAGCTGTAAAATGGACCATAAAAAATAATAGATGAGTCACAGATTTTTATACCCAACATGTCAGCTGTAATTGGGGAATAAATTACATGATCCATCTGCTTGCTGTCTTCGACACCATTTTCCCTAGTATCCTCAATATTTAAATACAGTCAGCATTATTTATATTAATTACTCACTAACAACAGCAACAACAAAAACTCTGCCTGGAAATTGATTGGCCTTGCAGTATAATTCCCCAGCCACATCACCACACACTACATTCTTTCCCTTATGTTTAAATCTAATGAATATGATGGACTTAGTTTTATTTATTAATAGTTTTCACTTTATCATGCTGATACTATTGAGTGTTCTCGTTATTAGTGCCTTGGAAACACTGCTAACAATGATATATCATATAAAAGCTTGAGAGACAGCTCAATCCTTTAAGATGGGAATGAAAACTTCCTCTCTATTCCAACAGGAGCAGCTTTAGGAATACAAAACTATGCCTCAATCCTAAGAATATAATAACATCACAGAATTACTCCAACAAAAATGAGATTTTGGGAGTAACTGACATCATACAAGCAGAGAAATATTTCCTGTCTCAAATGTTTGTAAACATATATACACAAATACTATCATTTATATAAACAAGAACAGAGAAATGTATAGGTAGAAGGTTACTGACAAAGAGAACATGAATTTCCAACACGTCTTCACTCTGTGTTAGATTCATCAGGGCATACTGCCATTGTTTAGGGGCATATTAATTGACAAGTGACAAGTTAAGTCACTGACACCCCATCAAGTTCCTTCACTCCTTATCCAGTACATCAAGTCAAGAATTAGTAGAGTATTACCTCAGGAGCTGACTGAGAAAATCAAACACAATGAAATAAACAATCTATGTTTCAGTAGATAAGTGTCTGGTAAAGAAGTTGCTATGTTAATAGCTCAGCCTGTGTTTAAATATTAATTCTTTTTTTAAATTGGACAATTACAGCAAATTAAAAGGCTTGAAATGTGATTCTCCCTCCTTCTAGGAAACCCAATATTATAAGTCTCTTAGTGATCAAGCATTGGTTTGGAAAGATTTAATAACACAGAATGTTAAACAGGACTCTGGGTTCATCCAGTTAAAAAAGCACATCCTAGACTGGACCCAAATGTGGAAACTGAACTGGATCTAGTCTTCTTCCTCTACCCAACACCTACAAAACAGCTTTGTCTTCTGGCCAGCCTGACAACGCTGAAAATTTCATTAGAATATTAGACTTTCTGCCATTCTGAAGACATTCAGAAAATTTAAACTGAGTGTAATAGTACAGTATAGAAATATAGAAGTCACTCACAGTTTGATATTAATAGAATACATTAATATGTTTAGAACTCACAACAGCTGTTTTTAGGCAATAAAACCACCTGTAACTTATTTTGAATTTCATCAGCTTCACATCTCTCAACGTTAGCTCTAAAGTGGAAAATCTAAAGTACTCAACAATCACTAAGGTAATCTAGTTAGAATTGTAGTTACCCACTAACATATTTTCTTTTTAATTGTTTTTCCTTACAACTCTCAAAAGTTCTGGCTCACATCTTCTGCAGGCAAAAAATTAATCACTTTTAGGTTTAACACACCCATTAAAAATACCTTCTCCATTGCAGTTCTCTACCAGACCTTTGTGTCTTCTGACAGGCTACGTTTTTCTATGTAGCTGAAACTTAAATAGTGTGATCAACAAGGTCTTTTTTCCTTAGTGGTTTATTTGGATGTTTTGGGTTTGTGGTTTTTTTTAATTATTATTTTTTTTCAAACACAGTATCTCTCTCAAGAAAAAAAAATAAGAAAACAAAATCCTCCTGCCTTCATTGAAAGGGTTTGACATGCAAAAAGCAGCAGGTACATCTGCAGTTAGCAGCATTCTAGCCTGCAACAATAGTGTCTCAGTGATGGGAATTCTGCTTGCAAACTATTAAGTCTCAGTAAAAGAGGATGGTCAGGCAGCTGTATTTCAGAACCAGTCAACAGCTTTTCTATCTACTTCCAATTTTCAGACTTCTCTCTTTCTCTCCCAAGCATACAGGAAGTAACCTACTGCAAACACCCGACATTAGTGTCTCATTCATTCACAGACACAAAACTATTTCTTCTCATCAACATTAGAAAGTCCTGAATGCCTGTGATTGTTTGTTAAAGTGCTTGTTGCTAGTTAGAGCTACTATGTGATTCTGTTTTCTATTTCAATTGATTCTCTATTATATTTCCAAAGCTTTCTGTAGCAAAACACTACTCAGAATTAGACAGGAAATTTGAACAATAGGCATTGTCCTAGTTTCCTAAAAAGAAAAACAATATGGTTTTCCAAAGAGGCGTAGTGTACCATTTTTATCAAAAATAATAGAAAGGATGTATCAGTTACTGCTCCATGTCCATCATTTCAGCAGTAACAACCCATTATTTTCAGAGTTCTTTACTTATCAATTAGCATTTTGGTGGAGCGCTCCAAATAAATGCACCTCTGTTGTAATTGCAGTTACAGAATTATTCGAGGAAGGAATTTTAATGAATTATATATTTGTAGATGTCTTTTCCAGTAGCTTTTCTTGGAGGATTTCTAAGCTTGGAACTAGCACAGAAATTGCACTCTTTAAATATCAATCCAGATCCTTACAAGAAAAATATGCTTTATATTAGAAAAAGAAACTCTTCTTCCTGCACTTAAATTATTTTTTACTAACAAGACCCATTCAAGATTGTTCTCCACTTTTCCCATGTACTTTAAGGTAAAAACTGTCTTTATGATGAACAACTCAGAGCAGTTGGGTCCTTCAACTGTATTACATCACCAAGCTATTTTTTCTCTAGTCAAGGTGCCTTGCTTAAGAGAAGCTCCAAAGCAAACAGAGCAATTTGGAGTAATCTGTTACCACATTATCTGTATGTAGCTAATATTACCCTAGGCAGATTAAGGGAGATTACTAACACCGTCCAATACCTTTCTTTTTGTACCCTGGTCCTATGTTTTCCAAGGGAATCATGCAGTTTTATTCCTCATTTCCTTCTTTTCTTTTTTTTTTCCTTCTTTTTTTGATTTATTCCAGTATATGTGGTATTGGTAAAATTGAGACGTCCATCACTTCCCAACCACAGGAACAATGAAGTTGGGTTTTTCCACCAACAGTCTTGCAGCATAATAAATCTTCAGTGATTCATTTTTATAATCAATATTGAGCTATCTTGTTACCAAAAACCCAACATAACAATTGCCATATGCAGCATTATCCCTCCACTAATGAAATATAGCTGTATCTAGGGGCAGGGACATAATGGCACTTTTAATTGTACAGAGCAGATGCAGTAACATTTTAGGATTGGAAGAAGAATGTTATACACAATTGGCCCTGGAGAAAAAAAAATCTGAGAAAGCAGCGTATCAGAGCTTGAATTTGGCTCATAGTCAAAGCAAGAATTATTCTAACGCCACTAACTCATACACGCAGATGTTTTGGAGTCTTCAGCATCTGCAGAAATTACACATCTTCTGAATGATGAATTCTTTTATTCTAAGATATCAACTGAAAGGTGTGAAAGTTCATCAGCTTTATAAATCACTCCATTTCTGCCAATGTCTGAGTGTCACTGCAAAAAGTCCTGCTCTTCTACAGGTGAAGGCCAGACACACGAGATGTGGAGGAATGGCCTAAATGTCCTCATTGTTATCAACCCTGTTCATGAATTATCTTATACAGTTGTTCAATGGCAAAGTGTCTGGAGAAGACTATGGAGGAGATGATTAAGTGGACACCTGTATGAAAAGTGTAAAGCTTCTTTTTCTGTATATTTAAATCTTTATCAATTTAACATTCACACACACAAAAAGATTATCGAGAGGCTGCAATATGCAGAATTTTCTAAGTATTTCAGTTATCAAGGGAGAAAGACATCAGCTACTGGACATGTTTAACTATTAACTTAAAAGACAGCAGTGTTAATTACCATGACTTTCGGAAAAAACCTACTAAAGAAGAAAATAATCATACAGCCATCCAAGAGGGGTTCACCATCCAAGATGCAGACATGTTACAGCCAGCAAATAAACTACCTTATGAAAATTAACGAAATTGAGAACAAAGTGACCATCACAGAGCAAGATTTACAGCAAGCGCGATTACTGTCCAAGTCCACATGGTATTAGCAATACCCATTCATAGTCACAATAACATTCCAAGCAAGCTAAGGCCCAGAAGGGATCACCAAATTTGACTAGTGTAATGGACATAGTCATTTGGTCCTTTCTTCCCCATTAGATTTGCCGGCTACTCCCTATATGTACAATGATATTTCATCTTATTATAGAATTCTAAGAAGCCTCTCCTACCACTTCATCTTTCCCTCATTTTATTCATGGACTAGCATACCTATACATGCAAGTACCTCTATCAACTCCTGGAAGGACATCAAGATTACCCAGCTGCAAATTTGGAAAAATTCAAGAACAAGGCTTTAGGACAAACAAGGAATTAAACAAGGGACCTGCAAATTCTTTGTAACTATCTCAACTATGTTGGCTACAGCCTAGTAATAGTCTCTCTTGGGTGTCTGAGTAGAGGATCTCTGAGCTGACCATCCATCTCCCTCTGATATTAGGGATGAATTTATTTTGTCCAGAGGAAGAATCAATCTATTTGGTGTGTGTTTCTTTCATCATAAATAGAACACACTTAAACAGTAGGATGGGAAAGTAACTTCGGTCACTGAGTCTCTTTTAGTGAACATTCATCAAAGAGAATTTTTGTAAACATTTTTGAACATGTAAAAATAATAAGTGAGGAAATTTCTCCATTTTGTTAAATTTGGGTTAACCAGATAACACCCTGAAGAATTGTTACTGCTACTTCTTTTTGCTGTTCTTAATTTCTTACACAAGATTTTAATTTTCACTCTTGTTTTTCTTAGATCACTTTGACTCCAAAGCCAGAACACCTGCTGTGTTAACATGACAATCTGACTTTCAGAGAGGTCTGAATGTCAGTACATGATTTGCTTTCATTTATAGCCTAGTGGCATCCTAGTTACAGAGACAATATCAGGTAAGAATTCAATTCAGACTCCAAAGCTTCTGCTGTGAAAATGAATGAAGTATTTTTGACAGCTGATATTAGATGACAGATGTGTCTGAAGATTGGCCTATCAGGGTTGGGTGTAGAAAAGGTAAAGAAAACACACGAGATCAGCTTCAAAAATAGTAAATATCAGTCCATCAACCTAATGCCACATGTTTTAGTTATTGTGACAGACAAGAATTTTGGGGCATATCTTGATCTAAATTCTATCCGAAGTCCAATAAAATGACTTAGCTCCCAACTCCTTGATGAACCAAACTGTGATAATGGGCATGGAGAGCTCTTGTGCAAAACAGGAGGAGAAAACCAAGAGAACCAAGGAGAAAGTGAGAACTTGGGAGAAAAAGAGAAATCACATTCTTTATAACAGTAAATACATGGAGGCAATACCAGACAGGAATGCCAAATGGCAGGTCAGAGAAGTGATTCTTATTTAGTGAACAGTCAGGAAAGCCAATGGTGTCCAGGGATAGAGGCTCAGTCACTGTTAGCCGCTTAAAACAAGCTTACCAAAACTGCAGTTTTCAGAGACTGGTTGGGCCATTACAATCACTTAAAAATACTGTAGTAATGAGTCAAAACTCCATAATAATTCTAAGTGCCCTAGAAACAGTGGGATGCTCTGTGCACAGCTTTAATTACTTTCAGTAAGGATGATCCCAAAATAAAGTATATACTAATACCAGAAAGGACACTATGAACAAGGCTTAAAAAAATCTTTAGCTTCACTTGTGTGTTTATGTACACTGGAAGATGTATCATAACTCAGTTTGAGTCATAGTTTTCACTGTTCCTGTACCAACATCTCCATATGCACAAACAATAAGGCTTGTCTCTCCCCAGGGAAAATTATTTTGTCAACACATCTTGGCTGAATTCCACTGTGATAATATAGCTGAAAATCCATGGGAGGTACTGATGTCTATCTCAGCCTGAGCCACACATCCTAATTCACTTCAACAAAAGAAATGGAGGCATGTCCTGGACTATTACTGTTTTATTTGTATAGTTGTCATTACCCAAGGCCATACACAGATGATGATTTAACCTCCACTGCAATTAGGTTAAGAATGTTGTTCAAATTACCATGCTGAATTCTCTTTGATGACCTGCTCACTCACTGATTCAAACTGTTTCTGCTAATGCGAGGACACTGCCTTGCACGACACTATAAATCTTTCATCAGTACATTTCAGATTCATTGCAGTTACAAGCAAAGTTGTTTGAATTCATGTTGTGCTGTTTGATGTATCTTTTAAAGATGCTCACAGCAGAGAGAGGCCAGAACTGGGACAGCCTCCTGAAACATGCAGATTCAAACTCTAGTTTTAATCTTTGAGGGTGTTGATTAAGGCTGGAAGCAGAATATCAGCTCTAACATTCCTCCAAAGAATTCAGATTCAACCTCAAACTTTGCTGCATGAACTATCTGATCATCTGAACTTAGAAAAAAATAGACATGGAAAATATGAACATGCTCAGAATTTGATGTCAGTTACATACGGAAAAACATACAGAAGCAGAAAATATCTATGATTTTATTGAATAGACATCTTCTTGTGATACTGAGAATCATCTTGTATTAGGGGATAATTATTTTAACCTTTATCACATATCACTGCGAATGTAAAGGGGTCTTAAACATCGGTTTAGATCTCTATCAATTACCAGGAGAATGACTGCCAAGGTGAATCAAATTTTCTAGGTGTTACTTGGCACTAACTTGACATTCACATTCCTGAGAGAAGCAATACAATCATTCCCTGTTCAACAAGACTCTGTATCCATTAAATGCCTACAGGAACTGCCCAGCCCACACCCAGAACGATGCTGTGTTGCAAGTCATACTACTATCTCCACAGGCACATGGGCAAGCCCATGGCAAGAGGCAGCTGGGAACGTTTGTTTTGCTGTTTTTTACTTAAAAACTTACTGAGGAAACCTTCAGAAGGAAGGTACAAATAAAGTGTCATTTTTCATAGATTCATAGATTCATTAGGTTGGAAAGGACCTACAAGATCATCTAGTCCAACCATCCTCCTATCACCATCCCTACCCACTAAACTACTAAATCAAATCCCTTAGCACCTCATCTAAACGCTTCTTGAACAGCGCTAGGGATGGTGCCTNCTCAGCCCAGCTATTCAGCCGATTCAGACTATTTTGATCTAGGTAGAGGCTTTCTGCAACACTGATCTCTCATCACAAGCACCAGTGATCTACTCCTTTATCCATTTGATACATATTCAAAGTAATCTTAACACCCACTGGAGTTGTGACAGTGATTGGATGGGTCTCTTACAGTATGCATATATCCCCCTTTTGGCATGGATACGTGACATATTTGTCCTAGATAATTACCTTGCTTTTTTCATTTTTCTGAAGTCTTTGTTCAGATATCAATCTCTGATTTCTTCTCTATGCTATATACCTCGCAGTATCCAGATAAAACTGAAACCCCCTTTTACCAGTCAGCAAGTACCCAATGGGAGATGAAGGGCCATCCCCTTTTCCTAACACTCTATTTTTGAGGACCAGAATGCAGAGCATATTGTCATTACATACTATCATAACCATAATTTTATCTACATATCTATTATATATATATAACTATATATTATTATATAGAAATTCCAATAACAAATATGTGATAAGTATAATCATTACCGTTACTTAACACTGTATGTTAAACTCAACTTTAGATGCAAAGACTCCCTGACAAAAGGAGTGACATAGCATTGTTTAATTAAACAATAGCTGAGTCTCACTGGCTATCTGGGATGAGAGTATCCCACACAACTGACCTCAGTAAACTGAGCAACATTGCAGTACCAACAAACCACTCTGTAAACACCCAGAGACACTGCCCCCAGAGCTGCTACCTGAGGGGTGACATCATGGAGCATGTAGTGGGAGCCTGGGAGCCTTAAAGAACTTACATGGATATTCTCATTGTCCATTTCCCAAGAGAACAAACTCATAGGAAAAGTAAAATCAGCTCTAAGCAGAAGTACTTCTGACCTTAAGCCTTGAACTTGAAGAACATTTCCTATTTTAAGCAGAAATTAAGGCGGAGACTTAAGGTACTGATTGTACTTGACAAAACTCAAGCCTCTGCTTTACAGCTTCAGCAGATCCCTAGTCATAGCTGCATGTAATTTCTTGAAAAAATCTGAATTCTAAGGAAAATAACTGGAAAAAATAAAGAAATAAAATCAGGCTGTTTATGTATAATCAAAATAATTATCATTATAGGTTTTTGCATTTTTTGTACAAGAAGTAAAGACAGAGGGATGCTTGACTGAACTCTACTGTTGAAATTTTACTTCTTCCAACTGATGAATAAATATGTTGAAGTAGCCAGCGTAGTCCATATACCATTACAGGTAACATAATCTTATATAACAGCCTTCTATTTTCCATTAAAACACAGAAGTTCTAGCATCTTACCTTCAATTTTCAGAAAGCTGCAAACTCCCCTGGGTGGCATTTCATCATTGTTCAGGCTCATTCAAACACTGAAGAGAAATGAAACAATGCCATAACACGCTTTCGGTGGAAAGAGTCGCTGTTCATGGACTATTCCACAGTGGGAACAATCCTGGTAGTTACAGGTGTGCACAGGCACCATTTTCTGAGGACAGTGAATGACACTAATCACTGTCAACACTGTTTTTATGACACTCTGATCAGTGTCCTTTCACCTCTGTGTAAGGACTCTGTTTAACTTTCATTCACAGTATCTAAGAGAACTCCTACAGCTTGGCCTGGTACCCCCTTAAGAATTTGTCAAGCTCTCCCAAAGGCCCCTCTTGCACAGTAGATATGCTTCTCTCAGAGAATCAGTAGTATCACCCCTCAATAAATACTCTCATCCTTCAGTCACGACCTACAGCTTGCTGACCACCTGAAAAGTGACAAGCATCCTATCATAAAGAAACCACTGTAGCCAAAAACCTGAAGAGGAAGCACTGCAAAGGGAAATGAGTGTGGCTGTGGTCACAGGTGAAGACAATTCCTACAAGAGCAGCTGTGCTGCAGCAGTGTGTAGCAGTTCCTCATGGGCCACAACAGGGAGTAAGTTCCCCCTATACTGTGAGTTCTTCCATTGGAAAGAGTGAGATATTTTGTTGGAACATTATTTGTACAGTCAGGCACGTGCAAGACATTTTCCCAGACACAAATAATGCCTTTGGGGTTTTTCTACTCCAAGGAACACAGCATATCTCTCAGAAGCAATACCTGCTCACGTTGGTTAATCTTCCTCAATAGCTTGTTTACGTCCTCACCATATGCTCACTGTCTGCTTGGAGAAGCTCTGTGGTTCTTTGTAATCCTGGCACTGTTTCTCTTTCCCAAAGGCTGTTTTATTACCTTTTATATTTTGAAGTTGACTCTCCCATACTTTCCTGTATGCCTCCAGAACTGCTCAAGCCCTCAATACATCCTTCAGAAAACCTCTTCCGCCACAAAACCTGTAGCTTCTTTTAATAAAACGCAGATGCTTGCTTGTATCTTTCCACCATCAACAACTTAAATCCAAATACCCCCTCAGCTATCAAAAGACTAAAATGACACCCACATTATATTTTGTTTTCTGTTCCACTGCCTTACATTTCTTAGCTTTACTAATTCCTCTCCTCTCTCTTTACTATGCTCAGTGTCTATAGTCAACGTACTGGACTCAACTCTGAAGTTTTTTCTTTCCTTTTCCAACAGATCCCATTACTCTCACACAGTAGAAGTTAGTCTGTTCTCCTTCACTTTGGCTTTCTCATTTTGACAGGTGGCTAGCACCCAGCTATGCCATAACCTCTTTTTTACTTTGATCTAGATCTCCTGAAATTTCACTCACTTTTGGTAGCAATACAACAGTTTTATCTCCTTAATGTCAGCACAGCAGAGGCAGTCTCCTCCTTTGCGTTCACAGTTCTTATTAACTGTAAACTTTCCATTTGTATGTTTAATGTTTCTAGACTCAGTGTTTACCAGATTATCTTCATGATTATAAACCTTTCTTCTTGTAAAGCCAAATGCATACTTTACTTTCTTCCCCACTACAAGATGATCTCAACTTCATTTCTTCACTGCCAACTGCAGCAAAACCTCCACACACTATAGCAAGATTAGGCTGCACTCTCACTTCATACTATTAGCATGAATGCTGGAGATGCAAAGCAATTTTCCAGCATTGCTGTACACTTGAAGAGATCCAGATGTGCTATTGCATTAATACCCTACCAGCCGCCTAGCAGGCATCATACACTGACGCAGTCAGCAGAGCACACAGTAAATATTGAAGGGCATGTTAAACTCCCCTCCTTTTGCATTCACAGCCCTGGGTTATGAAGGAAGTGACATATTTAAGTTTTCTTCAGAGAAGGACAGAGGAGCAGCAGAACTCTGGGTAGTAACTGAGGGACACAATGCTGAGGCAAGGCATGAATCTTTTAATGAGATTAGCAAGCAGAGGAGAAAAGAGGCAAGCAAGTGCTAGAATTACAGAGAAATCCCTGTACTAGGAAAAACATTCACCAGAATGTTGCTGAGGACAACAAAAAACGTACTAGGGAGCAGTACTTTGCAGGTGAACAGGCGAGATTTAGACTAGCACAAAGAACCATCAATCAATTTTTGTGCTAGCAGCAGTACCAGAAAAGTGCAGAGCGTAACTGAACTTGGTTTACTTGTTTTATGGAGTTTTAACAGGCTTTTCCGAGCAGCTGGCAGAAAGGACTATGGCAGATTTTAACACTATTCATCATTCTTAAGGAACTGATCAAGCTTATAGCTAGCTCATGTGTGGACGGTAAGAGTGGGGGAATTTCTTGATAACACATTGCACACAAGTATCTTGCTTCATTATCTTTGAAATCTGTACTAAGCAGCTGGAATTTAGAAACGTTACAGCTGTAAATACACTAAATATCTGAGGTCACAAAGAAGTTAGTTCCATAAACAGGACTAGGATATGGTTCTTCTGGACCCATTATAGGTGATATGATATTAACAAGGAAGAAGATGAGCTCTTTATGAATATTAGCAGTATTCAGTGTGGAATGCACAGTAAAGCACTTTAACATAAGCCATGGAGAACAGAGAATGTTCACAATAATTTCTACAGAAAAAACATTAGAAAGGTGAAATTCTGTATACCCAGATTATATCGCAAAAAAAACGATTTTTTTTTAAGAGGGAATAAAAGCATAATGGGAGCAGGTCTGCACTTTATTTTGTATTAATACACTCATTTATGCTATGTAAAGCTAATATAAATAGGTTACCAGATGCTACAGCTAATATAAATGACTAGAAAAATCTGACCTAATGGTGTTATATACCTACATTGCATTCTGTTTGTATTGCTATAAATGACAAGACACCAAGCAAGTGGAAAATTGAGAACAGTATTTTAGGTTGGAATATAAAGCAGTGATATATGCTACCCAAGTGCTGTTCCATTCATTTAAATAGAGTTCTGTTGCATACTTATGAGGGGTTGGAATTATCCTGCTTCAAAATCCTACTTTTGCTTTTTGCTAAACAATGGCAAAAGTTCCCACAATGCAAAGCTCCTAATGCACAAATAAATATGCATCCTTCACCTTATCTATAACCCTGGCATGCATCCACCACAATTATTTTTTTTCTCTATTAAAAAACAAAAAAACCTGCTCCTAATGAGATGTCTGGTATTGTAACTTGAATTCCCATTAATATGCACCTAATTTGTCAAGAGAAGTGTAAAACGTGACAAAATACTTGCAGAGAAGCACTGAGAGTATTTTTAGATAATAAAGAACTTCTAACCAGCAGGAGGACAGCCTGACAAGAGCTGGTGGCAAAAAGATTGGCTAAAGCCAGGAGTTAGACACAGAAAGGAGAGCTGTGGGCTTCTGGGAAAAACAGACAGCTCCCCAGGTAAGTTTTATTTTATGAAGCTTTCCACAGACTAGCCCTTATTGGAAATGAATGTGGAATCAGATATCTTATCAGCTTCTGTATAGTAGTAAATAGGCAAAGCTCTGCAACAGGAGTCATGCAGAATCACACAGATTCACAAGAGTGAGTTCAAAAGAAATCTGTGTTTCCTTACTGAAATATCTCAGTCCACTAAACCCACTCCAGTTATCCAGTCCTGATTCCAATAACTTGTATCTGACTAAAATGCTCTTTGTCTTCGACTAAAGCTTGTCTCCTAAAAAAGCTTTTAGCCCCTACTGTAAAAACTGAAGAGACTTTGTCTCTATCCCTTTCCTTGTAATTTGTTCCAGCGGTTAATCACCATTACCATGTTTGCTGAAAAGATTTTTTGAGTATTCAGTCAGTTTCTGCCTTCCATTCTTGTGGTGCCTCTCTCCCCCATGCAAAAGAGGTTCTCAATATCTTCCATTATATTTCTTTTTGTGAGTACACTTTATAAAGCACACAACAAATTTCCATCTGGACACACACAGAATATTTCCCTACATAATTTCTCCCTATTAACTCCCTAAAATTTAGTTAATATTGTCTCTAATTGAGGGCATATATATTGCTGTCTTCTCAGTGCTTATGGCCTGAAAACTTAGTCTATCCCTTCCAGAAGTGTACCCGGAAGCCGTGGGAGATGAGCTAAGCAGATTAATAATTGCAGCTGCACTTTCACTTTCCATCACCTGGTAGTTTATCATATTTGTCTTTTTCTGAGTACCAGTCCAACATTAGCACTACCTTTGCCTCCTGCAGGTTCCCTAGAAAGCTAAAGTTAATTGCTCTCCAAGATCAGGTGGACAGACATCTGTTCCTCTATTTCCCCTCTATTTGTGAGGGAGTTAAACCCTTAGACTTCATTACTTGATGCAAAACATCCTCTAGGAGAAATTGCCCAACATCCTCATTTTATTCATAAGTTGAAAAGTTCTTCATCTTTATGTGATAAGTTCATCACCTGAATCTTTCCGGCTACAGGACAAAAGTGTTCTCTGAAAAATTTCTGCTATCCTTGCACCAAAAAGTGTTTTATTATCTCTCTACCATTGAGAGGAATATGTTTTGCAGAGACTTTAGCTCCTAATAACTGCAAGGGAAGAAGTCTGTATGACTTACAAGCATGGATTTTTCTCTATTTGTAGCCTCCTGTTATTTTTTCTTCTGCACATCACAATTTCCCAGAGTTATTGATTGCCATCTGTTTACCTTTTCCAATGTAACTATAAATTGCTTTGAAAAAAATTAACTACCTTTCTTGCACATTAAGCTAGAATCAGCTTTTAGCCAAAGTCATTGTTTTTCTTGATTTGTCGATTCTTAAAATTAAAAAAAAGCTCTCAGTTCTCTCTCACATTCTTCTTTCTATTCCCTCCCCTTCACATGGCTCAGCTAATGATTTTCCTTTAGCTCAACGGTCTTTCTTGTGAAGCATCATGTATCTGCACAGCGAAGTGTAAAGTTTGCTTCTACTCTCTGTTTGCCTGCACGTGTGTAACAGGGCCATGAGACTGGTAGTCAACAACCAGCTTCTAGACCAGGATTGATTCACTTTATACATCACAGTGAAGAATAGAATAAAATAATTTTGCTCCTTGCAACTGTGCTGATATTACAAAATAATTCTTTTTTGTTCAAATGGTGACATGACAGGAGTGCGTGAGGAATCTCATGTGCAACTCTACAGTATTTCTTCCTACCCAAATACCAGAGTGCATCCATGTACTGAGTGACCTCAAGCCTCAGCTTACCCTGGGGCAAACTTAATGTCTCCCCGTACCTGATTTGGGATACATGGAAGCAAGAAACCAGGAAGCATTCACTGTGTCTTCAGAGTGTAGGAAAAGGTGATTACTGAAGATGCTGGAGGAAAAAAAAAGAAGAAAAAAAGGAGTTAAAAAAATAACATGGGAACATCAAAAGATACATGCTGGCCCTATTCTACTTAATGACACACATAGCCATGTAATGTTAATCTTTCACTCTTATTTCCAACCAACGGCCTAAAACCAAGCTGCATCTTGTTATCTCCTCAGTTTTCTTTATTTAAATTGATTTTCTTTTACCACTTTAATTATGATTCACTTTGGTCAAATCCCAATAAAATCAAACTCCTTAAGTGAAAATTACACAGGCTTTTGGGTTTGTTTGTTTGTTCAACTAAAATCCTTAATTGTCGCTTTTTTAACCTTTTTCCTTGAGAAAAGAGGTGAAGAACACTGCATCTAATAAATTCAGAATAACATCAATTGATCTCCTCATATTGATGTCACCAATTTGCCCATGAATGCCATGGATGAAATCTTAGTTCCATTAAGGATCATTAGTTTCTTGAATGCATTCATTATTCAAAACCATTTTCTAGCTCTTTTCTGCAAATAAATTCACTTCTGGAGCTTGTTGGGTGCGTGTGTCTTCTTTACTCACCTAATGTTAAAATGCCCTTCCTGCCCTAAATTAGACAAAACTTCCATTGATTTGAGCAGAGATTAATTCTCTCTTCTGAATAACTGCTCTCCAGCAACCATCTCTGTACCTTGACAACGCCCCCAACAGAGTTAAGCTGGGCTGATCCATTTTATGACATAAACTAGTTAACAAAAGATTAATTTAGTTTCATTAATCACTCAGCTCTTCAGCAAAACCAGGAAATCTCTACTACCATCACTCACACATTACTAATTTTTCAAGCTACTGTTCTCAAACACACAATGTGATCATTCTGCTACTTTGGAGGTTTCCAGCTGAGAATTTTGGTAGCTGCATTTCTAACCTTTGTATAAAAAAGTATCTCTATGACGAAACTATATTTTTCAAATGACTTCCCTTGCATCATAAAATAAATTTCTATATTTCTCCATTTAGCTAGTGGGTCATATTTTGTTCTAATTTATGGCAGAACCAGTGAAGTAACTTTCTCTCTCAGTAGTTACACTCAGTATTGAAGCTAGTACACACACAGCAAGACTGAGACAGGTGAATTTCTTGGGAGGAAGATTTATGGCACTTTGCAATTTGTTACTGTTCCACATTTATCAGTTTCCTGAAATTGGTTATTTCTGCTTCTTACTTTAAAAAAAAACTTTTTAAATTCAAAATAAAATCAAATAAACATAGCATTTCTGTGTCTTGGTGTGCAGGTACAATTTAAATGAACAGACAGATGTTTACAAAACATCAAACCTAGCTGTAGTCATTTTCTTGCTGGATTAGGCATACAGGAAGAGTCAGAAGATGAATTTCTTCCTTGATTAATGTTTCTGGAGTTACACCAGTGTAAATTTTGCACTCCTACCTTATTTGAAAATAAAAACTTCGTGATTTTCTGCTGAAATACACACTGACTAAGCATGATTTATAAAAGCTAAACTAGTTTAAAGCTGTCATTTGAATTCCTTCCATCTGCCAGGGTGCTGTACAGGGCTGGTCATCGAAATCTGGAGCAGCCTGAGGATGTTTTCACTTCTGGGCACTGAGATTAACCTTTGCCTTTCCATGGAGCAACATGCAATGTGGACACCAAGGAGGAAAACATCCTCTATGGGTAATAATGGCGTGGTTCACCTTCAAGCTGCACCAACTCACCCTACCTGTACAGGCTTGCATTTAATGACAGGCAGCCCTATGAATCAAATGTGAAGGGAAACACAGATTCATAGATTCATAGATTCATATAGATTCATAGATGCATTAGGTTGGAAAGGACCTACAAGATCATCTAGTCCAACCATCCTCCTATCACCATCCCTATCCACTAAACTACTAAATCAAATCCCTTAGCACCTCATCTAAACGCTTCTTGAACAGCGCTAGGGATGGTGCCTCAACCACCTCCCTAGGCAGGTCATTCCAGTGCCTGACCACTCTTTCAGAGAAAAAGTTTCTCCTCAAATCTAATCTAAATCTTCCTTGGCGCAACTCGTGGCCATTCCCTCTCGTCCTGTCACTAGTAATCTGGGAGAAGAGGCTGACCCCCTCCGCACCACAACCCCCCTTCAGGAAGTGGTAGAGTGCAATAAGGTCCCCTCTGAGCCTCCTTTTCTCCAGACTAAACAATCCCAGCTCCCTCAGCCGCTCCTCA
>VXAB01002405.1:479246-618493 GCA_013399175.1 Odontophorus gujanensis | reverse complement strand
TGATAGATGGTAGAAAGCGGCTTGGCAATCACCTCTGCCAGCTCCCTCAGCACCCTTGGGTGGATTCCATCTGGTCCCATGGACTTGTGGCAGTTCAGATGGAGAAGCAGGTCTCTGACTGTCTCTGCTTGGATCACAGGGGGTGCATTATGCACTCCGTCCCAGACTTCCAGGTCAGGGCAAAAAGTACAGAAACATATGCTTCTCAACACAGTTTGAACAAAGATTTGATATCTTTTGTTTTGCACGGCAATGCATATTATCAGGATTAAATCTGAGAGAATAATGCCATTTCAGATTACTAGTGAAAATAAAGCAGACAAAAATATCATCCTCCACACCCAAACTTTTTGGATTTGGACGTTTCTTTATTTGTATCTTTGACAGGGAGGAAGGTCAATGATTTTATTCTCTTTTGATTTTCCACAAACTGAAAAAAAAAGATGGGGATTAAGGGGAACAAGACCCTAGAAGTGATTTAGTTTGAAAATCCTCACTTTGATGCAATTCCTTTTTACTTTGAAAAAGTGTAATTATTTGGTGGTTTTTGTGAGTTTGTTGTTTGTTTTTGTTGGTTTCCAAATAAAACTCAAGGAAATCATAATTCAGTAGGCCTGTAGCTATAAAATTCAACCAACCAACAGAAAAAGGGAAAAACAATTTTGTTTCTTGTCCTCTAAGAAGTGGAATCACCTGAAATGTGGAGAGGCTTTTTGAACCAAGCCATTCATGGAAATCAGCATGGAATGGCACACAGGAACAGGAGCTGTGCTGCCAAACTGACATTTTTCTCCTAAAACAAGAGAACAGGTTGCTTGGCAGAACCTGTGTGGCTGTATTCAGAGGTTCTTCAGGGCACACACAGATCTCTAGTGGATAAATAACTGCAGAGCCAAAAGCCAAAATGGTAACAGTAAAGGGGTAGCAAGCCATGTGCCTGGATCCTGCCATGTCTCGCCTTCCCTGGAGCTCGATTATTTCTGTCCTTCCAATCCATGGATGCTACCAGAGAACCCTACTGAAATCCCTTAATAAACCTTTCATAATTCAGAGGCTTATCATGGCCTTTCAGAAGCTTTTGAAGTTCCCTTGTTACTGATTTTCATATCAAGAGGACAAATGAAGCTGTTCTCATACAGATTTTACTAAAATCAGGTTGTTTAAAGGAAAAAGAAGTCTATAATGAAACAATCAACCAAGAAGCAAAGTCAAATTTAGCTCAAGACTTCAGACATTTAAGTACTGCCATGTCCTTTGGGAACAATTTAGACAAATGCAGCTAGTTTAGAATATGTGTTAGAATAAATGTGATCTAGATCTAAAAACTTCTTTAAAAAAAAAAAAAACCTGTAGTGATGTTTTCTTTGTTTGTTTCTTCTTACAGTGCCCCATCTTAATTTCCTAAATATGAATCCATAGACAAATTGAGAAGGATTATTCACAAAAGATTTCATCAGTCAAAACTAAGTTGGAAAGCCTTTCTCTGCTTTATTCTCTTTCATCTCAAGCCCTTAAGAACACCTCGTAATAGCAATGCTTTTCATAACCTTGAATTCCTTCTGTAAGAAATGGAAAACTAGTAAAATATCTCAGATTAAATGCAACCAATTCTTTGACATTTCAGTTTTGCCCTCCTGTTGTCTTATCTTCCAGTATAAAAATGTCACCAGTACTTTGTCTGTTGGCAGCAAATTTTTCCTCTTCTGTTTCAGTGTTACTTTAAGTCTGTTACTGAATATTTCAATGTCCACATCATCAGAAACAGGCAGGGAGATAGGAGATGGGGTGTTTTCAACCACTTGGTGCTCTGGGTGGTTTTTGCTGGAAGGTTCTTCACAGGTGGGGGCTGCAGTGACATTAGCACCCACCACTTGCAATGATCTGCTCTACACACACCTTCCAGCATAACAAATATATATATAAATACAAATCAAAGTAAATAATTGGAATGCAGCATAGTTCCTCCACAAATCTATATACTTACCACTTTCAGAAGGCACAAATCCTAATTCCTTTGAAGTCCATGAGAGTCTCTCCACAGACATTAGCAATAGAGAAATAAAGGCCAAATTTTGTTGATGTTGTGGATACAGACTGTGATGACTATGGGACAGAAACTGTCAGTGACTCTTGTTTCTGGAAATGAAACAAAAAATAAAATGCATCTGATATTTTCCTAGAAGTAGTGGACATTTTCATGGTTCCCAGAAAGGCCTGACTATTTTTCTTTATTTTGTTTTTCCTAAATTAAAGTCTCGAGAAGAAAATAATTTCTTTACACAGAGAGAGAGATAGGTTTTCTTTATGCAGACTGTGACTAACGGAAGAAATATTTATTTTGTTTTCTTAAGGTTAATAAACTTCATCATTTGACACACACAGAGCAGTTGTGTAAGCTTTGTAACAAATCGCAAGGAGCTCTTCCTTGGGGCCAAGAAAATGTCTCTTAGGTTTCAGTTTCTGGTATACAAAAAAAAAATTAAGGAATTGGGGGATGTACATTATTTGATATTTGTTTAAAATTAATTGATTCTATGCATCTTCTCATTCCATAGTCATTTACTAGAAAGGAAACACAAATAGGCAAGACCATAATAAAATAAAATACCATTTTTTATACTCAAGCAAATATTTACTGTGAAAACAGTTGCACTGTTTACACTTTTTTCAGAGTCAAACATTACCAGCTTAGATCTGCTATTCTGCATTCCAAGCAATACCTATCCTAAGCAAAAATGACCTTCAGTGGAGTCATACAGTAAGCCTCCTGATTAAGCTCCCCACTATTGTAACTGATTGTAACTGATGTTACAATCCCAAACTGGGAAATGCAAATTGTTGTACCGGTAGCGTGTTTTCTGTTATCTCTGTGAGTTACTGCGCTGCGAGTAATGTTCATTTTAATATAATAAATCTCCTGTGAGCTGGAATTTAATGTAGTCCATTACCTCAACGTACTGTAGGTATGAATAACCTAGAGTCCCTGTGCTACAAACTGCAGAAACAACGACACTGACGTTACACGGCTATGATACTAAACAAGGTTTTAATGCAGAAATAATATCCCAAATTAGTTTTGGTGTGAACATTAGAACAGTTCTTCGTTGGCTAAATGGATTTAACTTGTTTTCGGAGCAAAACACTTCATTCGATGTTTTGTGATTTTTATGGGTGTTACTATCAGCAAGGAGCATGTTTTGGGCTGTGACTCAGAAGAGCCTGGCTCTGTTCCCCATCACTACAGCATCCTGGCAGTCTCAATGAGTCGGTAAGAGTTGTCTCTTTGGCAGCCACAGAGCTCACAACCTAAGGTTTACCTGAACTTTGATCTTCCACAAAGGGTAAGAAATTGCCTCTTTGCACTTAGTTGCAGAGAAGCATCCCAGCTGGTCACCTCTTGTCTTATCCAGAAAGATCAGATTCTTCCTTATAATTTGCCAACAGGATGTAGTTTTTGTCTAAGAGTAGGTCAAGGCACAAAAGCCATTTAGGATGCAGACATGAATCTACTTCAGCCATTCTTTCCACCATTCACCCATGTGACCTATGTGACAGCCTTCATGCAGAATCAACAGGTTGGGACTTAAATGAGGTGGAATAAATTTGAATTTTTATATGGCTAGAAAGAAAAACTGAGGCAAGAATTCATGGAATTGGAACAACGTGTCAGTGGAAGTGGTAAACCGTATCAGTGTGGTCCAACAAAAAATATGACTCTGTAATTCCCTCAAATCTGAGAGTAGAGTTCCTCTATTACTCTCATAAGGAAATTCGCAGAGAGCATGGGGAGACCAGAGGTGATCTGTGGGTGATGTCTACCTTGAAAGATCGCTGGGATGAGACACAAAACAAAATATTGGCACCATGAGACTCATTTCACATCAGTCACTAAATAGAGGGATAGGAAAATTATTTTGCTGAAGCTGAGAGTTGTTAGATTGCCACTCAAGTAAAGGAGTTTTTAAATTTATGCTTTAACTTCATGGTTGAATTTTCCTGCATAGCAAATACCACTGGGATTCCACTGCACTGACATTGAAGGATGCCCCATTTGTTCATAGTCAACATGGGATGATTCAACTTTGTGCAGTCGAATGTCATAACACCCTATGCAGATGCAACTCATCTCAGCAAAAGAGCCTTTTGGTTAGCAGAATTTATGTCACTTTGGGAAGTGGTTTTACTACCAGGAAAAGAATTATCTTGGTGACACCAGTTGTTCCTCTGTAACTTTGCCACTATAAGTATACTATCCAGAACTTCATAATGAACAGTGAGCCATGTGTGGAGGAGAGACTTTGGAGACAGATAACTTAGGAAACTGATGAGTGACCACCAACACAGTGGTTCCGTAGACTTAACTGTTTTACATACCCTGTTATCTGTAATTAATTGTATTATCCCTGGTGTTGCAAATGAATATCTGAGGCAAAAAACACTCCCAAACCATTATTCACCTGCCTAAAAAGAGAATAAATTCCTCTGTTATAATAAAATGGAGGTTACACTTAGAAGAGAATGTGAGTTTAATCAGTTATGGGTTGAATGAGGCATGATTGGGGGAGAAATATGTTTTGTGAAGGGCTGTTGTGAGTCAGTCTCTGGAATTTCCTACATCCAAAAAATGTCTTTGGATACGATACAGTTTGGTCACGCATGCTTAACATAATGAAGTGCATTGTTCTGCCTCATACAGTACAAACCCACGCTTATACACATTCCACCTCTCCGTTTACCAAAATTTAAATGTGAGACACAACATTATCTATTGAAAAATTGAGAAACAAGAGGAATAAAAATTCCATTCGGGACATGAACTTGAGATATCAAGGGATCCTTTCTACTAAGGAAAACAGTTCTGGTAAACTGGAGCTGATGATTCAGCAACTGCTGGGGAAATGGCCTTTCAGCAGTGAAAACTGTGTGTTGTAAAGGTCATGGAGCCAGGCTGCCTGGGGATAGTGCTGACTGGTAATTGACCTATTTTCTGCCTGTGGAAGGGTGCAACAAACAATCCCTTTCTTAACCCAGGGGATGGTTTCTGATCTACAAGTTATCTCCAGTCTGAGATGAGAAGAGGACGCTTTCCTATCCCGTTTTTGAGACCAAAGTCTCTGGCAAGTTGCCTCCGCCTGAAGATGAACTCTTCGCTAGGCATCTTCGCCAAAGAACTCAAGATTCCCCATATCTCATTTTCCTCCCAGCTGCATGCTGATTTGTCTGCACACCAGACAAATTGGAGCTGCATGGTATATCTGTTTTCTATTAAATCTGTGTTAAACAGTTGCTGGCAAAAAAACAAGGAATCCTCAGACTTGTTCCTTTCAAACTCCAGAAATTTGGCCATTTGTCTCACACCCTGAAGTGACACGAGAAAGACCCCTTACATGGGAGAAACAATGGAAGAACAGCAAGTAAAGTCCCTCCACTCTGCTGTTAATCAAGAGCAGATAATATTTCCAGGTCTTGGGATACCTCCATGACAGAGATAGACAGCTTTGGTCCTTAGGTTCTCATGGAAAACCCTAACCCATTCAGCTGAAGAAAAAGTCCTTGAAATCCATGCTTTAAAGGAACATGCCCCATCTAGGACAGAATAGGTAGGTGAATGTGCCTTGGAAAGGAAATTCGGGAATCTGTGTAAAATAAGGCTGAATACTGAAGAGAAACGTATTCCTGGCCAAGAGGAGGAAGGGAAGCCTTGTGAACTGCTACAAGTACAGGAACTTTTCTTTCCCTGTGAGACTTGCAGCTGTGTTGTTCATGCTGCCATACATGTGGCACTGAGTGACAGAACACAACATGTCCATCAATCCAGGTTCACCAGTCAAAGTTTTGGACTCATCTTCTCTGCTCTCAGCTGGCATTGGTTTTCATAGTAGTTCACTGGCGTACTGTAATAGGGAATCTTCTTTGTGGCCTCATTTCAGCCCAGCCCTTTTTTTTCTTTCCCCAGAATATTCAGCAAAGGGCACACAGCTGCTTTGCAGCCTGGCAATTTGGAGTAATTCATTTCACAGTGTGCCTTGTACAGTCCTCTGGGCCCATGGGCAGCCTGTGTCTACCATACTCAATGAGTGTAAAGCCTGATTCTACTTCCTCTCAGCTGAAATCACCAAGTGCAATGCACAGCACCTCAGCAGTTCAGTAGCTGCTGCCTCACTGCATACAGATTTCTGACCACACCATATATGTTTGTTATACTATTTTGATAGATAATATATCAGGTAAGGTTCATCTGGGACAGGTTTACTGTGAACTTCATCAGCCCCAAATGCTACAGCTCTAACAAGGGAAATTAAGGTCCCACTGCAATCTTACTCTCTCAGATCATTGTTAAAAGGAAAGGGTGGGCTGCTGCAGTTCAATAGTGATTTCAGTCTGAGCTTAAGCACTGGTTCTTGTCAACATAGTAATGTTGGGAAAAAAAGATGGGCATTGCTATAAGAAAAATATGAATAGAAGGAGAGAAAAATAGCAGCTGTACAGGAGTAATTCATCAGATGCAAAAATCAAAATGACTTTTCAAGGAATTTATGCGTACTCAAACAAGAAGCTAGTAACAGACTGGAATGTTGCCCAGCATATAAATTAAATAACCAAATTAGATTCCACAGGGACCTCACAGAGAGCATGTTAACCTCCGTTGTGCCAGACTTTGCACCTCTTCCTTTGAAATACAGAAATCAGCCCTTTACGTCTTTGTCCTACAGAGCTCAGAGTCAGTACATGTATACATGACTGACTCTGAAACCCAGTCTTGTGGCAAATAAGAGTGGCTCCAGGAACGTACTGGGAGCCCCTGAGCTACCCCTGAAATGGTAGCAGCTCAGTTCAAGGAAAAAATTTCTGTAAACATGCTGGATACCTCTTACTCTCACTGAAGAAAGCAAGCTGAACATTTCAGTTTTGATCTACTTTTAGGACACAGTTTCATATAAGATTTAACAATTGAGATGTCAGTCACTCAATTGAAAGGACACAAATTCCAGCATGCTGCCTTTTACAGTTGCAAGTTTTAGAGGTGTAGTGCAGTGAGCCGTTATGACAAAACCTGCTTCCCACAAAGTCTCACTCAATCATTTTCAGATAAAGATTGGCTTAAACT
Organism: Odontophorus gujanensis; assembly: GCA_013399175.1. Lineage (NCBI taxonomy): Eukaryota > Metazoa > Chordata > Aves > Galliformes > Odontophoridae > Odontophorus > Odontophorus gujanensis. The sequence goes on along the minus strand of VXAB01002405.1, from coordinate 611,385 downwards.
CCGAAGTATCATCTCCCTTTGGAAAGACTTGACCAGTACTGCTCTTTCATTTGTCTCCCCCTGGGCCAATGCTGCTGTGTCCTTCCCAGTGTCTCCTGGAGAAGTACTCAAATCTCCTTTTCATTAGCAGAAGCAGGAGCAAAAGGCAGCCTAACTTTCAATCATTTCTGTGGAACCTAGTGGTAAAGACGTAAATACTCAAAGTGAAAGGATGCAGAGGTGACTTTTCACACCCTGAGCTGGTGGTCTCTAACACATGTTGGCTACACCTGATGATTGTAGCATGTTCAAGGACACTGTAGTACACCGTGTTTCCTCGAATTAGTGGTGAAAATGCAAGGTGTTCAAATCTTATTCCTCAATATCTCATACCTGCAGCTCACTTCACTGAAAATAAGACTTAGATCAAACTGTCAGATTCTGCAGAAGGGCAGATTTGGCATAATGGAGGTTAACAAACAGGTTGATCCCAGATAAACTTATTATCCATATAAATATCTAATCCCTTTTTGAATCTTACTGAGCTCCTGGCCTTAAGTGCTTCCTTTGTGATTTGGATTGATTCTGTTATTATTAGAATCAATTTGCTTATTACCAAATGATCATCTCATTGAACTAAGCACGGTTAGGTCCAGATTCTCGGTTGATATCTATTAATCTTCCTTGAAGCCAGCAGGATTATAATTTCACACCCATACAAAGTGAATACAGACATACTAAATCAGAATGTTTGCAATTTACAGACTAATAGAAAACAAGACCCAATAGCTATATAACTTTTTTCACATTATCTCCCCATAATCGGTGATCTAGCCTGAGTAAAACCAGAACTGATCTGATGATCTGGAATTTGGCAGGACTGAAGGATTTGCTTTGTTACAGTTTTCAATGGCATCAAAACTTGCTTTCTCAAATATTTTACAACAGATCAGTCATCTTTTACATTTACTTTACAAGAGAAGGAGAAGGGGAGTTGAGACCTGTAAAAGCATTTAATAATTCATGAAAGGTCAAATCAAATATTTTGTTGGTTAAGACTGTATAGAAGTAAGCAGGAATAACAAAATTATGCAGTCTTTTTGGTTGATGCTGACTTCAATTTAAATTATGATGCTAAACCAGAATGCATAAATGACTGGGGATGGTAGTGACTCTGATCACATTACTTGGGACAAAAGTCAATTACTTGACATATTGTTCTGTATGCCATAAAACTCCTGAGCCTGGAGCAAAGCATGGAGATAGTTCCAGAACATACACCTTCCCCAGGATTTTAGAACACTAAGGAAATATTTTAAGGAAAGGCTAGAAGAAAAAAAAAAAAAAAAAAAAAGATTGCTTTGATCAGAAAGCTGTGTACCAATTATTAAAAATCAACCAGCAATCTTTTTTTTCACCACAGGCCTTTCTCCACAATACGCTATTTTCAAAGAATGTGGGTAAAAATGAAAGCGACCCTAGTGAAGGTAGCAAATGCCTTGATGTTAAATCAGTGGCTCTCACATTGAACAACCCATACACAATTGACTTGAGATATAAAATTCCCGATAAAGAACAGAAAACAGGTTGATAATGGCAGAGATGCATCTGCCCACAGTGTCACTGGAGGTTAGATGTGAACCCTGTGGTCAAATGTAATAACTAAAAATAATCAGTAGTAAAGGTTCTATTTCTTGCTACAAGAAAGCAGTTCAAAAGAGATTAAATTACGTTTTTAACCCTCAAAAAAGCATTATCCTTCAACCTAATGAAAGCTAAGAAAAGTAAATTGTATTAAGGAGACAATTATTTCAGATTTGCCGCCTTAAGATCACTGGATTTCCTGGTGAATTGTGAATAAAGTCATTATAATACATGAAGAAATTTCACGCCTTACCTGGAAAAAGTATACAGTATTTTCAAAGATAGTACAGGCCTTTAACATAACCTGTAGTTGCTAGAAGAAAAAAAATGTTTCTAAAATGATACCAACATTGTTGACTTTTAAGTCTAGACTAAATCCTAGTAATGAAATTTAACTCTTAATTTAGTCACTACATATTATAGCTACTTCTTTGGACTCAGTTATGCCACATGTATGTATGTCCCTGTAGGTCTTTGTATATTCATACACACATATGCGTTGCATAGATGCTAAAACCTATTTGACTGCCATCAGAATTTAGTTGCCACTTTTGTTCTTTGCTTTGTTGGTAGATCTTTTGTCATTGTTCATTATGTTCTTGAACTGCGGTTGCCTGAGGTTTTGGGTTAAGTTTTTGTTTTGTATATATCAAAAGAAATGTCCTTACCTAACAGGCACTCTGAGACTGATTGATTGATTGGTTGTCTCACAAGTCCCCCCTTCTATGCAAGGGCAAAACATTCAATATATTCAAAATCTACAGTTTAGGACAAACGAGAAAGATGATACTCAGGCTTCAGTATGTCACAGTAGGATATAAATACAGCAATTAGAATTCAAATACAATCCCATTCTAAGGAAATGAAAGCCCAGCACACATACCACTAATTACCTTAAACACAGGCTTCAAAACACTTCACTAGAAATTTCTTGGACAATAAAGCAAAAACTATTCTTTGTCATTAGGCAAAAACCCTGTTGTGTTTCTTGTTGCGTAGGGCTAGGTCTTCTGCTTCATTTCCTAGTTCTGTAGATAAGGAAAAGGGAAAGCATTTTGATTGTACAAGGTCCTCTTTGGCCAGCAGAGATGGTGAAGACTGCCCAGCTGGGGCAGAGCTTCAGGAAGATAACAGCTCCGAGTACTACATATCTAAAAGGAGTCAAAGAAAGAGGATGGGCTTACTCAGTAGATTACTGAGGTCTAAATTCATTTTCCTCAACTCTTCTTATTCCAACAGTTGGGAACCTAAGCAAAGCCCTGGCAAAGAGGAGATCTCTCTCACATCTGTACAGATGAGATTTAAGACCTGTCCCACGAGGCTGAGGGAAAACAAGTCCTTCAGAGGTTTCCTTCTCTCCACTGTAATTAAAGGAGACAGATTGCCACGACTGTCCATGCGAGCCTTGAGGGAGACAGCAAAGAGGAATCCAAGCCAGATGGAGGAAGATGAAATACAGAAAGATAAAATCCTGTTTCTTTGAAGGAACACAAATCCCCCAAGCACAAGGTAAACTGTCCTTGTACACGCATTAATAAAAGTACTAACTCATTTTTCTTCATGTGTGTTTTCATAAAGAAAGGATCCAGCTCTTTTGGGGTGAACAGCTTCCAGTACAACTCACATCTCTCCTCTTACTCTGTGCATATAAGGGCTGGTTGTCTTACTCGCTGTTTTTTCCATATATTTTCATCAGTGAGTTGTTTTTTTCTACCTTAACTTCTTTTGTTGGTTCTCTCTTCTTACTTTTCCCTTTCCCACTCACCCTCACCTTTTTTATGTGGAGAGACTTTCTTTGAAGTCTCAGTAATAAAAGGCCAATAACCACTTGCCTGCTCCCTTTGTACTTACAGAGTCAAAGCTCAGATTTGTCTCTCTTTTATTGGCATTGCCTGCACATCTTTAGAGAGTCGTATGTTTTATCGGTCTTTGTTACTGAATCACAGTTGCAAATGTGCTGAATGAAACTGGAGAGGAACTGAATCCTCTTGCACATGCATGTGCCCACACACACGTGCTCTTCCAGACTGGCAGTAGTGCAGTCCTCAGCAGCCCACTAGAAGAATGGCCAAAGTACTATCAATTGCAATAGGACATTGTAATACCCAAATGATGATTATCACACATAGCTAGGATATACACACTATGGAACAAAACATGGAATTTTTGCACACAGACAGGTAAACCTCACTGAGAGCTCAGAGTCAAGTCTGAAATACAGTCGTGGGCCCATTAGGGTCCATTGTAGCAAAGGAGTTCAATTCCCAGCAGTCACCTCATTACTAAGCCTCATGCCCCAAAGTGTGAAAGCCAAGAGTGAAAGTCTGTCTTCCTTTCCTAATGTGTAACTTCTCATAATCTTTGTTTCAGGTAAGTCTAGTCCTTGTATGATACAAGCCAAGGCTGCACTCCTGTAGTCTGGCAGCAGGAAACCTTCCCTAGCACCAAGAGGGGAGAGACAGGAACCTCTAAAAGTTAATCCATAAGGTGTGTCATACAGAACAGGCACAGACCCACTTCCCAGCGTTTGAACTTCATGAATGCAAATCATCTTGAAAAATCTGTAAAGGAAAGAACATGTAAAACTGCCCTTGTTCTTCCTTCCGCATATATCAAACTGGAGCTCTGGGTTTTAACTAGGCTTTACTGTTTCATAGTGCTTCATGAATTTTTCAGTGTTTACACTTATGCTTAATATAATAAGATTGATAATGTAGCTGCCTGATAGATTCTCAGCTAGAGAGATGTTTATTCTTTCTCCTTAATTTCTGTAATATCCAAAAGTTCATTTTCATCCATTGCATTTTGATGCTGTATTTTATCTTTTGGATATGCATCTCCTGAAATAATGTGCTCAAGGTAACAATGTTTGCCTAGTGGATTTATATGGTTGAGACACAGCACGCCGTCTGCACTGCTGCAGCTAGGCAGCTTCTTCCAATCCGTGGGTACACTGGTGGAGTAGGTGGAAGGTCTCACTGCAGCAATGACAAGTTCTGCTAACTTCCACTTGCAAGGCAAAGAAAAAAAAATGAAAAAAAACTAACAGGAAAAAAATAAAATAAGGCAGAAAAGGGGGAGTGAGTAAGTAAACAAGAAATTTACAATGCAGAATTTACAACGCAGAAGATTGCATGCTCTGCCTCTTTCAGCCTTGTGATCCAAAAACAGAGGTCAATGAAAATGACTGACAGCAAAATTGAAACAATATGTAAAAGGGAATAAGTCTTTACTGCATCATGTGTTGACTTTGCTGCCATGGGAAATCAATGAGATGCACAGATTAGCAAGATCAGAAACAGGAACAAGATCTTCACACAATCAAAGTGCAGAATAAGCACCGGGCGTATGTTAACATGCAGTATTTCAGGGATCAGCATCCTTTCAGTCTCACCACCACCCAATACACACACCTATTCCTTCTTTCTTTATCCATTCCTTCTTGTCTGTTTATTTTTATGCTTTTTTCTTTTCTTACTCATTTTCTTTCATTTCTTTCTTTTCAGATTAGTTGAAATGAGGAAGATATTGTTTATCTTGCAACTAAAGCCTTTCTGTAATGAAACAGAGCGAAGGAAAACTCTGTCAAGAAACAAGATTATTTTCTATATACATTTACTGAAACAGGTACTTCCTTTGCTTGAACATTATAGATTTTGCACTGTGATCCATGAGAAAAAATTACATACAAAAAGTATACCACCAGGCATAATTTTACATTGTGGTCAATGGGAGAATTCTGATAGAATAACTAAATCTTATTTCTCTATACTTCTTACTGGTTTTTGGCCAGAGGAACACTGTCTGACTCCTGGAACAGCAGCAAAACCAATGCAGATCATAGTGCATTGTTGAGGTTTCCTTAATGACGCTACTCAATTGGTAAAATTACTTATGCACCTATCCTGCTCTTGGTATCTTGGGACTGTCCTCTATGTCAGCATGACTAGTTGGTCAATGAATGTTAAGAACATGTTTGTGTGAAATGCAGCCTGAAAGCCCATCAAGTAAGGAGATTTCAACTATATTTTTTCAAGGAAGCTCATGACTTTTCATGGTCACTATTCCTGGAAACCATGCCAATTGAAAAAGAAAACACAGATGGAGCACTTGGATCTGGGATCCTTTCAATCATTTATGGATACACAGCACTTCCTCCTCTTGCCAACAACACACCTGTCACCACAACACTCTTGGAGTCTGAGAAACAACTGTTTCAACTTTTCTAAGCCCAAAAACTATTTGCTGTTTTTTTTCTTTTCCCGACCCAGTCACCAACTTCAAAACTTCTGTAGTTCTTTAGTTTAAGAGAACTGATGGAGACAAGAGTTGTTACAGAAAAGCATTAAACAAGACTAATCTTGTTTTAATAATATGTTATTAAGCCTTAAATATTTTGAAAGGAAGACAGGTAGAGATGTGGATTCATTAACTTTAAGAACTAGCGGAATAAAATCAGGAATTGTTTGTTTGCCAGAGCTGTTATGACACAGGATTCACCCTTTCCTTTCTCTTACTTTACAGTTAGGGCTTCTGGTCCCATGCTATACAAGTGAAAGCAGAGAAGTGTGCTGTGACCACTGATGCCTGCACATGTTCTGTGTTCCATGGTACTACTACATGGCTTCTAAATGGTAAGGCAAAAATCTCCCGAGTCCCTTTCAAAGCTCAATCGCACAGCCACTAAACTCATTGCCTCTTCCTTCAAGCTATCAACAACTGATCTTTCTTTGTAGAAGAGAAGATGGTCTGTGAACTGACAAATAATAAACAGGAAAAGATAAACACACCATGCAAGCAAGAGATGGAAGCAAATGAAACATATGGAGAAAGAAAGCTTATGTTTCATTTGACTGCAAAGAAAAACCTGTGCGTCAGATGCAATAGATATCTCATGTTTTACCTTAATTTTGTTTAGGGGGTTGGGTGTTTAATTTTTATTCTTTAGAAGTTCTGATGCGCTGTATATCATTAACAGCCTTGGATGACTTTGCTTCTCAATGTCATATCTGTGTCAGGGACTGAGTTAAGAACTTTGGAAAGCTGCATGCAAAATGCTTGGTGATCCTCAGATAAGTATTGATGTGTGCATAAGTATTTTGTCTCCATGCTGCTTAGAGGGGAAAAAGAAAGATTAAAATAAGCAAGTGTTTTAATTGCAAATTTTATCTCTGTATTTATTCTTGTCATAGTGAGCTTGTAGAATCAGCTTAAGATGTGCTTTTAAAGATTGTATCTGAGAGCTGATATTTTCTAATATGTTTGAGGATAATTGAAGCTGTCACCTATTATTATTAATCACACCCTTGGGTAAATGTTTTGACAATACAATTGCAAGACCAATTAAAAAACATAAAAAGTTGCAACTCTGACACTTTCCTGTCACCGCTGTTAATGATGGTATCACCCACTAATCTAGTCATTCGGGTCTCCAAATATTTACAGTGTTTGCTTAAGACTGTGAGAAGAAAGCTCTATTACTGGGGTGAGAAATGTTGAAAGGAAAAAAGAACATTTTAAATCCTCCTTGTTGTATAAAGACTTGTTGTTGGGAGACTTTTGGAATGTTTCCCATCCCAGTAGGATATTTTTTATTAAGCACTGGGTTCTTGCAGGCAAAAAGTAAACTTTTCTCTTCTATAAGATTCCATTTTTTCTTAGACTCTAACTTTATTATTATTACCGTCTGTATTTTAACAAAGAGGATCAGTTACATGGCTCATTCGTGACTGTCTGGAAGAATGGATAGATTAAAACTATTCCAGGTAGGAACATATCTTTGTTCAGAGTATTGCAATGAGCAGTGACTCTTCTTAAGGGAGTTGTAAATAGAATTCTTGTACTAAATCAGTAAAAAAAAAAAAAAATCTTGGGAGGATTTTGTTTAGTTGGTTTGTTAGCTGGTTCTTTTGGTGTATATTTACGTGTGCATGTTGGGCCATTTTTACAGTGAACAAACCTCTTAAAGGAAAGAATCATTTCCAAGAAATCAGGTTGTTTTAGTAACTATAGCACAATTCATAGTATTTTGAATTACAAAGACAGTGGAGCTCGTGATAACTAAGCTCAAGTGTCAAACAGACTTTCACTCTGACGCAATAACATTGTTTGCAAGATCAGAACATGGTATGTTGGCAAATAAAAACTAACATTTCCCAAAATCTGCCAGGAAAAATTCTCATGAACTACTGTTGCTAAATGATCGTTATGTCTAAGCATGCCCAGAGGAACGTCATGCTGTCCCCACAATACAGGGCCACCTGTTGAGGGAGGCAGTGGTTGTGCCATGCTCTTCTCTCTCAGCTCAAGGCTCACAAAGCACAGTTGAGTACAGAGCATCCAACAGTACATCCTCATTCAACAGACAATACTCAGCTAATACCCTGCCTAATTCTTATTCCTTTCCCCTTTTCTTTGCTTTCTTTTCCTTACCTTTCCTTTCTTCTCCTTCTCCCTCTTCTCTTTCCAGTTTCCTTGATCTGATTTACTTCCCTGTTACATTTTGTTCTTTTTCTCAAATTCCATATGTCTTGTTCCTGGCTTCTGCTCAGACTGCAATGGGATGTTGCCCTTATCTCAAGTGTGAGCACATGAAAACCTCCGGTGAGGCAGACGATCAAGTATTTTCATTGGAAATTCTTGCCTCATTGCCCTGGTCACTAAAGGCAAGCAGGTTTTATCCTTTCTTCCATTTGATTTCCACATCACCTCTCTTGTCCTTATCTCTTCCCTTTTCCAGTACTAAAGAAGACCATGACACTTTCTTTTGTAGCAAGCTGTAGTTAAAATTTACAGTTGGCTTCTCAGCATGTGGTTCTGCTAGGAAGACTTAACTGCTCTCTGGGGCCAGTTTTTTGCACTGGTGCATATGTATTACTTGTACCACGAGCAGACCTGGCCAAGCATAGCCTTCCCTGCTGTTAGCTTTCTGTTCGCATTACGACTTCATTTACTGCTGAAATGAAACCTATGTGTGCACGTGTGTGTGAGCTCATGATTTCCCTGGGAATATTAGCAGGTGCTGAATTTCAAGTGTAACTGTGGAAAGCTTTAACAATTCAGTCCTGTCTCAGAACTTCTTTTTCCTTTTCCTTCCTGTCCCCTTATCAAGTTCAAATAGTAATCACTAGCAGCATCTTCTCCTTCCCCCGCATGGTGCTAGCCCCAATTCACAGCAGGCTTGCTCCAAAGTCAGTTGAAAGACACCCGAGAATGTGCACATGCTTTCATTTGGGACTACCTATGAAATATGGAGATGAGGACATAACACTGCTGTCATTCTCAAAGCAGATGCAGCTACTGACATTTTTTGGGGGGAGGCATGACGCAAGTCCTGAGCATAGAGCATCACAGAGATGCTCCATGTTCTGCATTACTTCCAATCTGCAAGTGGCAAAGCCTAATGAGTGGGCGTAATAGAGACAGTACACAGAGCTGGCACGATGTAAAAAACAGTTATAAGAATGAGCCCCACTGCTTTAAAGCAGCAGGAAGAAAATTCAGTGCATCAGCTGAATAATAATGGGAAATGATGAAGATTTAAGCCAAGTTTTTTGAACCAAGACTCAGTTACATGGAAGTTGCTCCTCACCTCTATGGTGTCAGCATTCCACATCTTCTGGAGCACCTACACCTTGCTGCAAGCAGGTCCTTGCTTACTGGAGTAGCTGAGCTTCAGGCCAGGCTTTCATTTTCAAAGATCCCCCCTCCTGTGATGGCAAAAATGCAATTACTGAAGGTACAGACAGTAGAGTACACAGGCTGACTGTCACTCCTCCAAATCAGACTCCAGGAGACATGTTCTTGGAGGCCTTTCAGGTTACCATTGGAAATGGAATTATCTGACGCACAGCATGGTACAAATTGCAGTTCCTCTATTGCAAAAGACCCTGCTGAAATGAATGTTAGAGTAAAGACCAACTTATCCTTCTCCTTCCAGGCTATGCAAGTCCCTGCAATACTCAGAAATGTCCTTTGGTACTGGATCCCTCTTCCCTGTATCTTGCAAATAAAATGGGGCTGCTTGACCCAGGGACTGTGAAAGTGGGGGATTGAGAGGCAGGGGGGACTCTGGACTCAAGGCACTGAGAAACTGAAGGTTCAATCACTTTTTTTCTACAGTCTTTTTAAGTGGGAACAAAATTACTTCCCTCCCCTTCTCTATTTCAAGGAATTAATTGTATTTTCTCTCCCGTCCATCCAGAGAGAGCAAATAATTGGAAGAGAATTGATCTTTTGAAGTAGCAACATCAGCACAGCTTTCTTTCTCCCCCACGCCTTCTTCCCAGTTCCAACTTTGGCACAAGGAAGGTTTATGAAGAAAATTAGTTTCACCATTTGCATACACCAATATATTTAGCTGGTAGCTGTGCAGGTCCAATTAACTCAACTAACAATATGGGTGAAATGAGGTTATTGGATTATACTTGTAGCCAATTAGAGTTGCCACGGTTGAATTATTTCTTTTTCTAACCTTATTTAAAGTTAAGAAAACATGTTGATGGTGAGACTAGATGGTTTTCTCCCTCTGGCTCCAAAAATAAAATATTTCTATTTTCCCCCAGCGAAACCTTAGAATCAAAGAAAATCTGCATATGTGGACGGATATGTTCTATGGTCAGACATAGCTACATCTGTGCATTTGGTCAGAGCAGGGCTGAAGTCTGAAGGCAAACTGACCCTCCTTGTTGCGCTTCTCTGGATTTCTTCCAGAGATAACAAAACAGGAGGAAGCAACCACACATCCAAAACGGCTCTCTCTGCATGGGACCTGAGGCAGGACGAGTACTGATGTCAGCTCTCTACCATCAAAGGCTCAGTGGATCACCTCCTAATGCAGTGTAAGCATGACTTAATATTTTCTTAAGAGAGTGAAATTTTACGTCTCTCCTGTATGTGGTAAAGGCCATTATGGTTCACAAACCCATTTTCTATCTTGCAAGGAGATTTTCCCTAACAATATTAAAGTCTATCCAATTTGCAAGAATAAAGACAAACTACAAACTGTCAGTACCAAGCTCTGGGTGCATTCATTCCATATTTCTGAAAAGGATTTTGTATCTCTTAAGGAGACCTCCTCCCAAGTAGTGTATCAGTTCTTCAATGGTTCTGCTTAGAAATGCTATAGAAGATGAGAGGTAAAAGAAAGGCCTCTTCTGAGAGAAACCAAAAGCTTCTGGTTCTGTGCAGGGGCAGTGGTTGTTCCACAAAATAAACTGGTGATTCAAAAGGGAAAAAAAAAAAATCAGAAGCTGATTTGCTGAATGCAAAAACAAATTTTAAGATGAATTTTTATGTCAAGTTTTGAGAAATCTGCAAATGATTTCAGAGTAAAGCTGCTACTTCAGGAAGGAAAACTGTGGTGTGTCTTGGAACGGACCAGACTTCCACCTTGCTAAAATACAACCAAGCTTTTCAGTGTCTTTCAGAATGAGCAAATTAGATGAAACTACCATAAACAGAGGAAAGTAGTGAATGTCTCCAAACTCTATTTCACTGCTGTTCTAGAAACAGAACAGAAGAAGGGTGTTTTTTTTGCTAACATGTTTCGACTAAGATTTGTTCTGGAGAATGGTTATGAAGCTGTGACAGGGAAATGTCTGTTCACCTTGACCAAGAGCTCCCCACACAGTCAGGGCAGGTTCACCAGGCAGAGGAGGCGGAAGGCCTTCTCACCTTGACCTCTTCACAGGGATGAGTAGGTGCCATCACTGCCCCTCTGGCACCACCTTACATCAGATTTCATCTCATCAGTACCTCACTTTCATATAGTGAAATCCCATTCCACCAGTGACAGACAGGGGCCACCGGCAAGGCCACGTTCTCCTCCTCTCTGCCACACACTGCCATTGTCTTCCGCAGATGCTAATGGACTGGGAAGCTTCCTGAGCCACAAGCCCTCTCATTGTCTGCGGGAAGTATTTTCACTCATCTTTCTCTTTCAGCTGGAACTGCCTGCACACCATTCACTTCCCAAACATAATGCTGCCCTTTGTGGTCGCTTCCAACACGGTTTGGGGAATGCTGTAATGGGGAGAGGCCCAAAGAATGAAAGGAAGGGACTGTGTGAGCCAAAGTGTCTGGCTCTCTGGGAAGGCCAGGGGGCCAAGAAGGCGCCAGCCCTTAATGAGCTCCACAGACATCATCACCCTCCTCCAAGGGTCTTCCCTCTTCTCCCAGCCCTAGTGCTACCAGCCTGAATAAAAGAGAGCTTAACCCTAGATCTAATGTATCTCCTGCATGTTTCCGAGCTTCAAAGTGAATTGTCTACGCTAACCTCACTTCAGAGATTAAGACAAACTATGATCTATCTTTGCTATAAGCTGAGTGGCTCGTTAAATCATCAATGCTCTGAGCGGAAATGGTTCTCAGCAGGGAGCTTCCACGCTCCCTGGTTTTCCCTTCCTAGTGCTTGAAGCTCTCCTGGCTCATGGGCTGCCAGAACCACTCCTGTGAGGATGCTAAACTGCCTGTGTTACAGCTGATATGATGTCCTCCCCATGAGAAGGTGGTCTCAAAACACTTACTGACTTCCCATGCGATCCAGACAGATCCTGCTTTAAAGAGAGGCTTCCATCCACAAATAATAGAAGCAAGATTGGCTCCACTGTCATTTCCTAGGAGAAATTCTGCTCTCTTGATAAGCAAAATGACTCCAGTAGGGTGAATCAGGACAGGGAAGCGCACAATCAACCATCCATCTGCACTACTGACACACAGCACATTAACTGGCAAATTTCTCACTGCATTTTCCTCAATGTTATCCAAAGGGAACAGCAAGGACACCAGAAAACCTAGCTCCCACACAACAGTTTATTAATCATTCACAGTAATGGCTCCTGCAGGAAAATAAACATCATGGAAAATAATGCCTTTTCCCAAAACCTGACTTGATTCAGTACAGCTTGATGGCCACATAGCATAGTCATGCATCCAAATTCAGGTATACTTTATGAAGGTGTTCTGTATTTGTGAACCCTGACAATAACAAACCCTCAGGTTTTAGAAGTTAAGGTAATGTCTGAGAAAAGAGATGTGACTGTCTGATGCAGGAGGGACAATCAGAGCACTCCTCTTCTGCTGTGGCAGTGTACCAGTAAAGTACAGCTCATAGATACCTCTGTGCTGGGGAAAACAGAGAAAAGGCAACGCCAAGTTCATAACAGCTTAGGACACCCCCAAAGCATTTCAGTATGTTGCTGGTCTATTTGCATTTGTTTGCTTGGAATTTCTTTTTTTAAAGTTTGCTTTCTAAATCTGAATGTTTTCCCCCTTTCCATTGTGCCAATGCAGACAGCAGCTCATGAATGATAGTGCTGGGGGTTCCTTCCCAGGCACGTTTTGCTATGCAAGGCCTTAAAGAGCTTTGCTTACTCTTCCTTCCCACTGTGAGCCATTCCATTGGTATTAACATTTCTCGGTAGGCTAGATCAGCTCCTGCCCTTCAGAAGTAACCCAAGGGGGCTTCTCACCCTGGAGAGAGTATTGTGAATACTGAAAGCCTTAATGAATGCCATTTTAGCCCAGTATTTAATATAACCCCTATTTGCCATCACTACCTTAGTTTTGTGGGTGTTCTTTGTTTGTTTGTTTGTTTGTTTCCAGTAGCTTAGTTCAATGATCCAAGTGATCTCAGCCTCTTGCTAAAGGAGATTAAGATGGGATATACATGGTAAGAGAATACAAACTTGAATTCTGGGCACGCTTTATTTTTCCATCAACTTAAATAGTGAAAAAATAAAAAAATAAAAAATAAAAAAATCTGGGGCATTATATATTCATTGTGCCAGCAAGAAGTTTGAACCCATCTGAATAATTCCTTCACCCTGAGGGATATGAGCAATGAGACTTGGAGCAGCACACTACTCCCCAGCTACAGCTTCCCATCTGCTGCTGTAAAGGCTGTGGCTCTGAAGATCCTTTTTTTAGACACTACACTTAAAGAAGGAAGGTAAAAGGGAATTAATTCCCACTCCCTCATGTCCCTAGAGTGACTCCTTAAAAGGAAGCCTGAAGAGGAGGTAGCATGTTCTTCCAGCTGACCTTGGGAAGGAGCCTTGCTCAACTAGCCTTTGGTGGTGCCTCCTGCCTTTACACTGTGCCAAGAGTAATCACACTTAGAGCTTTCTTGCAAGGATGGAGACTGATTCCAGTTTTAATTTCAGTCCAGAAGGAAATACAGTTCAAAAGCAGAAGACCTGGAAGCATCTGTGAGAGACAAGAGAGCAGCAGGTACTTCTGAAGGCTCCTGTGGTTGCTTCACAGGATTGTATACCCAGAACATTCTGATGCGTGATAACTCCAAACTTGCCTGATGGGTATGAAGGTCTCTAAATTACTAGCACATCCTACTGACATTGTAGGAACATCTGTGAAGCTGTTCCATTTTCTGTTCTAAGGACACCAAGATATTCAAACTGAAAGCACATGACTCTCAATCTTCATGTAAGAAAAATATATATGAACAGCTGTATTAAAAATTGCCACCAACATCAACGTAAATTGAAGGAAAATTGAAACTGTGATGTGAGGTTTGATAAAGGAGATAAGAAATGAGCTCTTTTCTTCTTTCAACACGTATGCAAACCTTCCCTAGATTTCAAAATGTTTTACCATGAAATTAGTACCGACATATTCAGGAGTTGATTGCTTCAGAGTTGTAACTCTTTACATTGAGATCCGAGGCTCTACAAGGCAAAAATGATCTGCCTGAAGTCTGCTTCTGCCAGATGCAGAAACAGAAATGTGTCTCTGTGGTCCCAATTTGCCCTTTTTCTCAAAATGTAACAGACTGATTTATGTGGCTTTTTTGAAGCAGGCAGTCCACTTCAGCTTTAGGTCTTTTGTTGTTGCTGTTGTTAAATTGTTCAAAATTATGGGAATTTGCAATCCATAATGTAGCAGAAAATAGAGGGGAAGGCAACACTTTTTATGCCAACCATCAATCCAACAATATTGTTGCTTTATCCAGCACCAGGTGTTGTTTTTCTAAATTGCCAAGAACGTGGCTGCTTGGAGGGCAGATGCGTGATCCGTGTGTTTGTGTCCGAGGGCAGACAGTGAGTGTTTCTTCACTCTGAATACTTTCATCTCAAGAGAAGAAAAATGACAATTTAAAGAAAATCATGGCTTTCTGAAAAGACCCACAGAGCATCTTTAATTCCCCAGTCCACAGAGGGATGAGAGAAAATGAAGAAGGAAAATGGCATTTCTGGTACTTCAAGTAGTAAAAATTCCCTGTTTTGAGGTTTCTTATTTACTCACAGATGTTCAAGGACTGGGCTGCTATTTGCACAGACGCAACAAACTGACAAAGTTTTCCATCCACACATGCATCCCCCATCATACAAAAGCATAAGATGTCAAAACACAGATAATATATATCAGGCAGGCCAAAGTTTAGGTGATGCTCATTCTGGACAGTTATTTGGGAACTGGTTGGAGCTAAGATCTACAGAATGTAATCTTGCAATGAGTGAAGAACAGGTAAAATTTCCTAGGATGGCATCTATACTGAGCTGGAGACCACTAGCCACTGCATATTGATCCATTCCCTTGGTTACTCCAAGTCAGTTACTTAAAAGAAATCATTTGCAACATCAAAACTGGAGTGAGAAAACATGCATCAGGATCAAAGACTATTATTCACATCAGAATTAAGAAAACACTGTCCAACTCTTGAAGGAGGTTGAAACTATCAAATTGCTTTAGGAAAGGGAGTATATACTCCCGTTCACCTGATAGACAAGTTCATGTTCTTTGAAGTTCACAGTATCAGGGCATGGAAAGTAAATGCCCCAAAGTTTGCTGTTGATAAATGATTGTGCTTCAGAAATGGTAATATAAATGCACTGAATCGTGAAATGCAGCTAATATAATTAATCTTGCAATATTGTAAATCTGTTGGAGACAGATAACATGAGAATTTTCTTCTACAGTTTCACACTACAGCAGAAGCCAATAAAGTGGTGTTTAGAAGGAAGCCTGGAGCCCAAATATTTCCAGGTGACTTTGGTGATTTAAAAAAAAAACAAAAAAAGCTGTTTACATTACCTTCCAAAAGTGATACATAATGCATAACACCAGTTTTCTCCACCTGAGGAGAAAACTACCTGAAGGATAAAGCTATACCCAACATAACATTCACATTTTTTAGAAAAGTTAAACAATTGCATCAACATTTGAGGGCTTTGGGGGTTCTGGGATTTACTTTTTTTTGTTTTTTTCCTCTGTGGGGAGGGGAGAAGTTGCTTGTTTTTTAATCCACTACTGCCAGAACATTTGTATCTCAAGTTACAGAGCTCAAAACCAATGACTATTATTTACGAAAACTGGATTTTGGGATACCTGAGTCTATTTCACAGTCAATAAGTTTCTTTATTTTGTGCATTGCAAACTGCCTTTCTGCAGCTCTTCTTGCTGATAGCCACAAGAAACATCCACCTACCAATACCAACACTGGGCAACTTTCCTTTTTTGGCCTTTGATAAAACTTGCTCAGATCAAAGTCAGCATGAAAAAAACTTTCATTGACATTGCAAAGACAGCCTCCTAGAAAAGACTGTTTCAGTGCAGTCTTAAAGCTCCAAGCAGCTGCAATGTGGGAATAGATGAACTATCTATTCATACAGATGTTTCATAAGGCTTTCTGAGAAACCCATGTGCCCTAGCTATGAGCAGACAAGGCAAGGAGATATGGTCCACGCCAGGAATACACTGTAAAAGGAAAAAAAGCTGGACTTGTCTGGGACACTGAACTAAGATATTCTCTGAACCAAAATATCAGTTTGCAACTGCTCCAGTGAGGAAAAATTCAAGCCCCTTCGGGCCAAACCTTAATCACAGGGCTTTTTATTTGTTGTCAGAAAGCAGGGGTAGCTCCACTGCTTGCCATACCTGTGTTCCAACATCTAAAATACATTTTGCCATGGAGAGCAGAGGAACAACATAGTAACTGTGGCACAAGCTCCAGGGGCAGGACATGACAGAAAAACAAACAGCTTTAAAACATCTAACATATGGTTGACCACTGTGATGTCATAGATTAAATTCTTATTTACAAATACTTTTACTTGAAAAGCTTTCAGCTACTTGGAGCCTGTCAGTTATTACAAGTGAGAGCCACTCAAACAGCATGATGCAAAGTGAGGGATTATTACTAATTGGATTGCATGGACATGAAGTCATTACTGACAAACTACTTCATTTCAGCAGCTCCAGACCCAAGAAAATGAAGAGTGTCTCCTGTGAAGTAGGACTCTGTTAAAGGAAGGAATTGCCTCCATAATGCCTCCTTAAGTTCTGCTCTGAAAGTAATGCCTCCTATTTTATTATGTTGTCTTGTGTTGTTACTTATGATAAAGGGGTTGTCAGCACTGACTGACCTGAAGTGTTCTTCTCAGTTATTTCTTATTTCTGCAGGTGAATTTTCCAACTTTTGTAAGGGGAAGCAGACAGATGCTGCACCAGCTGGTTTTCTTTCTCAAAGTCATGGTTCTTGGGTATCTGAGCCAGGTAATGATACAACTCCTACTAAGAAACCTCTTTCCTTGCATTTTCTTCTTAGTTTCATGAGATCACGGGTCTTAGCTCTACAAATAACACAGAACAGAACCAGGCCATTTCTAAAACCAGGTGAGCTACATTCTTCAAGAATCTGGTGTCTCTGTCTACTACCACTGACAAATAAAATCTTCTCCAGCATAAACCAGGGCATGTCTTTTGAGCATACAGATATTCCTGAAATGGCATCAAACTGGCTGGTCTTTGCTCCCCGTACACTGACTGTATGCACAGAAACAAGACTACAAACAGAAACAAGATGCCAGATTGGATCCACGCCTCTCCATTTCTTAGCTCTTGTTTTCTTTCTCTTTGTAGTTGGTAAAAGATTAGCAGCCACATTTTGGGATGGACAACAGATTTCAGAGTACTGCCAAAATGAGCTTCATTATCAATGCCAACCTGTGTTATCCTCATGCCTGCTGGAATGAATACAGCCTTTTCATAGCACAGTGGCTGGTACCCAGCAGGAGAGCTAGGGGTAGGTAACTCATTTAGAAAATTCACCATGAAATCATTCTGCTGTTTAAATGAAAGCAGCAGAATATATTTTCCCAATTTCTCCTTATTTTTTTAAACAGCAGTGTATTAGATTAAACAACATAAGTGGTTTTTGGAGTATATAAAAAGATTCCAGCATGGACACATCCAGATCTACGGAGGTAAAGGGGGTGTCTGATTCAGTTGCAAGCAACATCTGCCATACACTTAAATGCCAGTGGATTTCAGGAAAAAAAAAAAAAAAAGAATCTGATAGCTTTAAGCAAAAAAAAAAAAAAAGACATTCCTTTTAACATTTTATGAAATGTGCATATTCAATTAACCAACGAGAAGATATACAAAACTAGTAATAACTAGAATTAACGTCTTTCAAATTTAACTGACGTACTCATTTTGAAGAATGTAACACTCCTCACAGAAGTGAGTGCACTCATGAGACTCACAGCGAGCAGAAAACTTAGCCCAGCAGCTTCTCAAGACATCCAAGGAAACGTGGTGGTGACATTTCCTATCACTGTGAACCTGTCTCAGTTTCTCCCACTGATGGTGTCTCTGCCCAGTGGCCAGATGGGTAAGTCTAGCTATGCAATTGGTTTCTCTGGTAATTCTGTTGCTCTTTCCAGTTACGCCTCTGCTTAGTAGGAAAATGAAGAAATGTAGGTCCATGGAAGCATTCAGACCTAATTCTGTGCCATCTCCTGGAAGGCCAACAGTATCCTGGGCTGCATCAAAATAAGGGTGGCCTGCAGGGCAATGGAAGTGATCGTCCCCCTCTTCTGTGCCCTTGTGAGCCTCATCTGGAGCACTGAATCCACACCTGGAATCTGCTTTCTAGAACTTTTTCCTCTGTAAATGGTCTCTAGAAGCCACTGCCTCTGCCACTACTTCACCCCATGCTCTGGCCTTTAGAACTACACTCCAATACAATCTTCAGCCTTTCCTCCAATAAACTTTCAGGTGATGGTGCAGGGGCAAATGCTTGTCTATGAGGTTTCTGGATCCCTAAAGAAAGAGTTTGCATGACCTTTCTTGCTAGCACTGTATTGCCAAGCTGCCTTCCTCTCAGGTGCTGAACTTCTCTAGTAGAGCAAGGTAGTTCTAGCAGAGCAGACTATTTGATTCCCCCACCCCAGAAGGAACAGAGCACACTTAAGAGAAAGCTGTGTAGCTAAACAAGATTACAGTTCATACAGGGAAGAGAAGAAAAAAATGTTAGATCTCTTTCTCCTTCGACCACCACTGCCATCTTCTATTCTCTTCACATATTGAGGTTTTGGAGCATGAACAGCTAGCTACCAGCAGAAATGTTATCAGTGTCATTAGGGCCAGCAAAAAATAAAAGAATCTCAGCATGTTTTGTTGTCAGTCTTGCTTGTATCACATATAAAGCAAACTTCCTGTTGTCATTTTTCTTTCCTGCTACACTAGCATTCTTCAAGGAACAAAATCAATCTAAACAGTGCAAATTTCAGGACAAACATTTTGTCAAATAGTTGCCTTTTGATCTAAGCTGCTGACACTTACAGAAGCAGATTTAATCAGAATTGTTTAGGGAAATAAAACCTAAACTCCTCATTCAAGCTCCAGCCCTTCTTGTCTTTATTCACGCAGAGGTCAACTGTGCTATAATCAGTCCCACAACAACACATTCCTTCAGTACATAGTTGCTGTCCATCACAATCACGTGGATCCAACTAACTATTTAGCTTTCAATGCATACCAACACCAGCCAAAGCTCAAGAAAGTTGAAAAGAAACAAAGTGAGGTTGGTTCAGACTTTTTGGAGCATGTTCAGAAGGGATGGATCCAAGAGATGGAACACACTTCCCTATGAGGACAGGTTGACAGAGCTGAGGCTATGTACTCTGCAGAAGAGAAGTCCTTAGGGAGACCCAAAAGTGGCCTGTCAGCATCTAAAGGAGAGCTATGAGAAAAAAGAGGGCAGATTCTAGCAGGATCTGTTGTCATAGGATAAAGATAAATGGTTTCCCTCCAAATGAGGAAATAATTGGATAGAAGGAAGAAAATTTTACAATAAAGGTGGTGAAACACCAGAACAGGCTGCCCAGAGAGGTGGTGGATGCCCTGTTCCTGGAGACATTCAAGGTCAGGCTAGACACAGGTAGGTATCCCTGTTTGTTGCAGGGGAGTTGAACCACACAGCCTTTAAATAGCCTTCCAACTCAAATGATTCTATGATTCCCTCCCAATGCTTCTGCAACCTCGAGTCAGTTCTCGCAATTGTGCCTGTACTTCTTTCTGAATGCTGTGTCTCAATTAACATCAGTGCAAGGATGAAAACCACAGGAAGCTTTTACTACACATAATAACAGCTAAAATGATGTGCCCCCCATTTTCATCTTTCCTACATTGCTACAAAATGGTGACAGATCTTCACTGCCGATGTTGAAGCATTCTGAGCCTTTCCCATGCAGCAGCTGAGATACAGTTCGCCACAGAAAGAGCTGAATATTCACAACTCACCTTTGCTTTGCTTTACAACAGTCCTCAAAGAAGTGCTTTTGCTAGGCACATATTTTGGATGGCAGCTGTTTCAAGCAGACATATTTGCTCTTTGTCTTCCTTTCTCTAACCACAGTTCATGTATGGTACAAAGACGCTTCCCCAGACACCGTAACTGATGAACTGGGATCCCTAAGCAGAGATAGCACGTGTCTGTATTTTAGATTCACCTTGCATTTGAGACTTACGTATAAAACAAGGAATACTAACAAAATACTCTGACTTCAGGTCACTACTTTTCTTCTGAGGTATGAAACCAACCTGAAATGCTTCAGTGTGAGCTGCAATTTAGCAGTAAGACAGCAAAGTGGTTTTGTAGGAAAATGACTTGTTCATTTTTCTAAGAATTTCTGGAACAATTTCTTCTGCTGATAAGAAAGTTGTCAGGGAACTTCTTTTAACCTATCACTCAGTCAAGAACCATAGTTGCAAGATGCAGTCATTTATCTTCATTGGAAAGTTGAGAACTTCAGGAGAAAAAAAAAGTTTCCCAAAAGCAACCCTGGAAGCAGATTCTACAGATAAATTTTCACTTCATGACAGCAGGAATTGTTTCACTGGGAACTTATGGGGGGAGGTATTGAAAGAAAGACAGAAAGACAGACAGAAAGACAGACAGAAAGACAGAAAGACACACAGACAGAAAGAAAGAAAGAGATTGCAAAACCTCATTAGGAATGTAGGTCCAGAGGAAGAGCAATCATGTTGAAAGTAAAAGCTGTAATTTAATACATGCAGAAGATGGAACATTATTTCACACTCAGAAAAGGGAATGTGCTGCTAATGAAAGTATATTTTAAAAGAGTCAAAAAGGTATAAAGGGACTCCTTTACATATGTGTTGAATATGCCTCACCGCTATTGAAACACCCTGTTAAAAGCAGCAGCAGTTCTCTCCTTTCTCTGTTCTGACCTCCAAGTGCTTCAGAGTGGTCCTTTTTTTGGCAGTTTAATGACAGAGAAAAAAGTTATCAGCAAAATTCAGTCTGACTAACAGAGGCAACAATCTCCCCTTTCTGGCTCAGCTGCTTCCCCTACGGATGCCCAGGTACCAGCATGGAGGATGCCCTATCACTCTTTGAATCCAACCAAACCTGTATTTATACACAGAACTTCTGGGAAAAAATGATGGATTAGCAATAGGGTCACTTAAACGTGGGGTGCACCCTGGAGATGCTCTCCCAGAAAAATGCAAGGCATGTTAAAAAAGCAGTCAAGTTACTCATGCCTACAGGATATGCAGACCTCAAAGGCATTAAGCAAAATACACATGGATATCTCAAATGCCACTGGACACCTGAAATGGTACAGTCAACACGATTTCAATGATCGATACACTCATCCAACAGGAGGCGTTCAGGTGGAATACTTCATGCAAAAACACTGATAATTGAAAGCTATCCTAGAATTACTGGGTTTTCCTCCAATCACTGTCTGTTGTGGAGAAGCAACTTAAAAACTCTTCATTGTATCTCTGCCATGAAATCTGCTTTTTTTTTTTTTCCTCCACCAAAAGGTTTGTGTTTGAAAAACCACCCCTGGTATCTACTGCCCCAGTTATTCTCCACCCTGAAATCCTAAAAAATGCTTCATTTTATAGAACCACATCATAAAATAAATACTACTGCCTCATAAAGGCCAAAATTATATTTTAAGATATAACACAAACAGCTTCAGCTGCTTGATTTGCTATGTGTTTGCTGGCAATCCTTTTGCTACTGTAGACTAATTTTCCACAAAAAACTCTTCAAATGAAGATTAGTTAGATTCGTATTATGTCAGAAGACAAAGTATTTCAGCTGGGAGAGAACACAAGGTAGAAAATTATTATAATTTTAAACAGAAGAAAGAATAGAATAGCAAGGCTTTCAACTTAAGAGAAAAGTCTGCCTGCTGCAAGCAAATCTTTTTAGCAATAATTGCCTATGATTAGTGTTTTAAAATCTGCAAAATCACTGTCTTGCTATTGAACAGAGATAATGCTGAGCTGAAACAGAAATGCGTAATGGAAAAAACACGCATTTGGATCATTTTATTTCTAAACTTACACCTGGACGCATCTCTTGGACAGTGTTGACAGAGGACTCTGCCCACTGTGAAGGCATCTACTGCTCCAGCAGAGCACTAGCCACAGCCTGGTGCTACTGGATGGCTTTCGGAAGGGAACCTATAGATGACCATGTGAATCTCCTCTTCATTTGCCTTGATGAACCAGAAGAGTTAATCACGGTATTGCGCTACTGAGAGCCCAATCACCTTACAATCCTTGCATGTTTTGCAGGGAGCACTCATACAGGGTACTGAAAGGTTATGTGGGAGTCACTGGCCCCAAAAGAAAACAGCAGTTTAGAGGTTGTTCCAAGGACATCCCCGCCCAGTACCCTGTCTTTGGCATTGCCCAGTGGTGGACATTCAGGCAGCAGGTGAACGAGCTATCACTAAAAGCTATTGTTTCCTGAGAGCATTTTTCATCTTTTAACAAGAGTTTCAAGAGCAGGAATGTGCCTCAAGAGCAGTATAAATAAACTGGTCTCCAGGAGTATCTATCAGATTCTAGAGACGTTCTTTCAATGGATATTCACACTGCTAAAACAACAACAGCACATACTTTTATTTTGGGCACATTCTCTACCATAGTTTCACCACTGCTCTCTCACACCACCCACCATGGTATCCACCAACGTCGCAACCTCCTCCAGAGGAGTTTTTGAGTGTTGAGATGTAAAGCTGTGGCTTAATCTGATGGGTTAAGACTTTCCCACTCGTTTCCTTGATATTGAATGACAAACGTATTTTTCATACACTATTAAATGATGATGTCTGCAGTAATGACAGACTATTGGAATCTCAGAGTCCTCTGGTGGCATTTGTGGTTATCACATGAATTTTAAGTAGCACCAATACGTGCTGAAGTAGCAACTAGCCAGACTGCATCACGAAGAAAAAGCAGCTTGACTGTATATATCTAAATTCATATGCCACACTGGGCAGTGCTAACGAGAATCTACAGCCCCCTCATCCCAACTGTTACATGCCTTACTTGCAAAACCACAGAGCAGTTATTCTTTGTTATTGTCCTGACAAAGAAGAATCTGTGTATAACGCGGTAAGGGATCAAGAGGGAAAATGAGCCACAGTCAGTCTGTTGAGTCCATAAACGTGTCCAAGCAGTGAGATGGTGAAGAAGAGAAAGTGACAGCTATAACAGCAACAGCACGGCTGCGCCTCTATAATCCAGCTCCATCAAACTACTTATTGAACAAACACATAGCAGGGAACATAACAAGATTTTGACAAGTTAGCTAGCACTTTGGCTTTCAGCAGTTAATAAATAATTGATACTGTTCCAAATATGCAGATAAGCTGTTGTTAAGAGTGGAAATTCCTTCTTTTTTCCTGTATCTCCAACACATGAATGCAAGAGTGTAAAATTGTATGTTTCATTTATGCCTTTATTTTACTGCAATTATAGCAATTATAGCAATCTCCTTTTTTTCCCCACTCTGTATGGAGTGCTGTCCAGTTGATTAGCTGAGATTTATTCACTTCATTCACGCGTTTTATTGTTATTTTTAGTTCAGAATCAAAGCTGGAATTGTTAATTCCACCAAAGGACTGCCAGAATTCATCTTACCATGACAACACTCTCTTTTATCCAAGCAGCTCCTGAAACGGAGAACTATTTTCTCCACAAAGGCAAACCTTGCACAGCACACATTCATTCAGGAGTCATGCAATGAGTAATGGAGTGCTATTTCCACGGTTTTCACAGCAAATGAGGAAAATGGACAGTAGATCCCTGCCTAGAGGCAAAGCTGCTCAGTCAGACTGACCTGAGAAGTTACGTTTCAAAGTCCTGATGAGCTGAATTGACCTCTCAGTTTAAGTACGCAAGTAGTCAAATGGATGTCAGTGGGTCTCACAGACATTTTTGTGTCTCTGCCAGCCTGTAAAAGGTCTGCAGGCAGGTAACAAAAACACACAGTGAGAAATAGGTTTCCTGGCATCGTTCACAACAGTAACTTAGCTTACAAGCTTCCTCTCCTGTGATAAACAGCTCTTTCCACACCCTGAGTTTCAGATTTTGAAGTAATCACCAGCAATCAGACACTATTTCAGGGAGCTTTGAGTCTGACAAAGGCAATGTCTCAGCTCAGGATGAGTAGCCCAGCCCAAGTACTGGGGTGTAGCAGGAAGGAGTGTACCTGGTCACCATGGGCATTGGAACTCCCATTGCACATTTCTGAGTACAGGAAACAGCCTCTGTGCCCTTTAAAATTTCCTGTTTGGTTGTGGAGCTCAGGATAGGAGGGAAATACAGGAGCTGCATAAAAATAAAACAAGAAACACTACTGCCTTTGTAGTTAAAGGTATGAAGATCATTAAAAGCAGGCGTGGGCGATGAGACTTTTTTCCCAGGGCCATATCATAAATTTTATTTTTTTTTTTTTACATGTAAGAATGAAAGCTGCTAAAAAAAAAAGAAAAAGCAAGCAGTACAAGACAGGATTATCTCCTCTTTAATCTTCTTGTAGACAAGGGTTTCCTTGCAAACCAGGTGGTTGCTGGCTATGCTTTCATCAATTTGCAGAACCCAGTTTAGCATCATTATATGGTATCTGCAGATACCATTTGAGAGGGTGGGATTTTTAACAATCTGCAGCATCAACTGCTTTCCCAGAATTTCTCTTGTAGCAGAGATGATTTGAGGGAAGAACATTTATTAAAAAGAAATTGAAGGGGCTGACCCTAAGGTTTTCTTGCAAAAGGAAGAGCTTCAGAAGCGCAGATCGGATTTGTAGTTGTGGAAATAAAAACTCACCACAAGCAGAAAGGCTCACATAGGTTTCACTAGTGCAAAGCAATGGGAAGAAATGAGACTTCACAAATACCTGTCAGCAGTATCTTGTTCCTTGTCTGATTACTCACCCAGATTGTGTTTTGTTTGGGAATGGAAGAAAGAGTAATTACTCAACAAGCCTACGTAGGTCACCACATATTTAAAACCTGTTCCTCTCTGTCCCCTTCTTCAGTGTCATTTTAACCAAGATGAACTTGCTGTTTCACATCACCAGTCCTTTGAAGCACTGCCATCAATAGCATGGGCCTGAGGGACTACAGAGACTGGAAGAGCAGTGGGAGGTTTGCTGTGGGCCAGGAAGGTTGTGTCCTATTCTGAGTTCATCATCAAGCAAACCCAGCAGCAACAGGAAGGCAAGAACCATGATTTTAGACAATCCCAGCCCTGCTCTGGCCTCTCTACAGCCTTGAGGCCCTTTGACAGGACACTGATAAACTGGGAGAGCTTCCCAGGTCCCACCTGCCAAAGCTTTTACTTGGGTCAGGCTTAATTCCTATGGTCATGGGACAGCACTATCCATCCATATAAACATATATATATTTTAAAAGCACTATGGGAAAACGCCTTCCTTGAATGTAATCCTTAAAGTTCCAAATACATCAAGCATCAGGAAACAAAGCAGCCAGAACTGATCATATTTTAACCTTAAGAGTTTAAGCTGTAGCTCCCAATTTTGATGAGATCCAAGCCATAATTTCTGGAATATTTTCAATGAGTAGTACCATAAACTCACTTTCATTGAAAGAACATGGAAATTATCAAAAACACAAAGACGAGTCACATCTGAAATTGAACCATGAAGCCTGTCTGTCTTCATCAAGCCTGCAGCACTTCAAGTCCGCAATGTTTCTGAAAGGCTGAAAAGAACGGAATGGCTGTAGATAAATTACTCTGAAGGCACTCTAAAATGTCAACACCCACCAGTGAAGAAACTAAATTCAATCTAATAGCACGATATGAACTAGCATTGCAGGTTAATGACCTTCTACTTCACTGTCTAATGGGGCACACATCTTACAAGACTTAGAATAAATGGATTGTAGAACATAACTACGTATATTGGAATTTT
This sequence comes from Odontophorus gujanensis, assembly GCA_013399175.1. Lineage (NCBI taxonomy): Eukaryota > Metazoa > Chordata > Aves > Galliformes > Odontophoridae > Odontophorus > Odontophorus gujanensis. The sequence continues at coordinate 585,248 of VXAB01002405.1, read as the reverse complement.
ATAAATAAATTATTATAACACTAATTGGGACTAAATAGCACACTTTAAAGTCATCTAGTAATTAAACTTTTTAGTGGCTCGGTGCCTAGTTCACTTCTGTTGTGGAAAAAAATATTGTCTCTGATTACAGTACTGGCAAAACAATACTGACATAATTTCTGCCTAACTGTTTTGATCCCCAGAACAAATTCCCTCCAAATCCATTACCTTACATTGAAAATACATGGAGGATTAAAGGAAGAGATTGAACGCTAACCCTTTATGTCTTCACAGTGAAAGATGAATTATCCTAGTTTAATACAGCATTAAGATGTCAATTATAACATCGTTCCTTCAAATACTTATCCTGTGTGGATTTTAAAATTCAGAATATGCCCAGTGAGGCTGCGAGTGCCCCTACACTGGAAGCATTCATAGCCTGGATGGAACTTTGAACAACTTGGTCTAGAGGGAAGCATCCCTGCCTACAGCAGGGGGATTGGAACTAAATGATCTTAAGGGTCCCTTCCAACTCAAACCATTCCATGATTCTACAAATTCATTCCTGTTTCTCACAAGGCACAAACACAGCACTGTTGACAGCACAGGAGTGTCACAGACAGTATGGTCGTATCTGATGGGGGGGCACCTGGGAGCTGATACCTGGCTCCCTCCTTCTTTCCTACTGTTAGGTCCTGCTAGCTCTGTCTCCTTCAGCATTCAGAGCAGCTCAGCTTCAGCATTTGCACAGAAGCAGCTGTGCAGCTCAGCTTTAATGTCTGTATATTAGCACAGAATTGATCACTCTGGTTACTTAGGCAAGGTCTGCTTGCTGCTCTCTTCTTTAAAGACCACTTTAAGAAAGCCACTGTGCAGAGCAAGGTGTTCAGCTCAGCCCAAGAGTTGATGCTTTTTGCCAATAGACGTTTTACTCTGTTTAATCAGTAGGAAAGGATTTGGAGTTTGTGAAATGAAGCACTAGGAAAGCCTACACTCCATCAAGACATTTCTGCCTGTACCACCTGGTTGTCCTCAGATGCCCTGGAGCAGTGCTACCCCTGGGACACGTCCTTCTATCCATGGTCTCTTCCCCAGAGAGTCCCTTCTGAGCTGACACTGCACACAGTGATTAAAAAGCCTTTACTCCTAAACAGCAGATAAAGAGAGTATATAGACTTCTGAAGCATCCTTCATGTACAAAGGGAAAGTTCAGGCAGAGAGTATCCTCCATCCCCAGTGGGCCCAAGAGGGATCAGGGTTTTATCTGGGGACACACAAAGAGAAATATCTTCCTTATGCTGACAAATGCTGTGCAATCACCTGCACTTTGCAGGTGCAGATGTGAGCCTGAAAGAACAATTAATCTGGTTTCATGACAAAGCCATTACCAGACCATTTTTCCTCCAATTAACGCAGCCTAGACTTTGTTAGTTTTTTCCAAAGTCTTTTCCGAACACAGAGCAATAAATCAGTGGCTGCTGTGTAAGCCTGAGCTGCCTCGGGGCTGCAGTTCCCCCAGCAGCTGGTCCCCTGGGTGCTCCCAGCCCAGCTCTGCTCCAGTGGCAGCAATGAGATGGAAGCTTTCAACCCCACGGTGAGGACATCTCATCTCCTTGGTTCTGCAATTCAGCTGATGTGTTTAGCCAAAATTGCCCACTAACAGCCCTTAAAGAAGGCTTTTTTTCTTGATTTCATTGTCTTATTTTCTCAACCCCCACATTCCCAATTCTTTAGAAATAGATCAGGAAAGCACCAAACACCATAAAGATCTATTTTCTCATACTTGTTTCAGTGCTCTATACCTGATGAAAATGCAAGCTTGACAAACCATAGCATCATAGAATTGTTTGAGTTGGAAGGGACATTTAAAGGCTATCTTGTCTAACTCCACTCCAATTAACAGGGGCACCTCCAGCTCCATCAGCTACTCACAGCCCCATCCAGCCTGACCTTGTGTGTCTCCAAGGATGGGATACCACCACCTCTCTTGGCAGCCGGTGCCAGCGCTACACGTTATGGTAAGAAACTTCTTCCTTCTATCCAGTCTAAACCTCCCCTCCTTCAGTTGGAAATCATTTCCCCCTGTCTTACCACAACAGACCTTTAGAAATAGCCAGTCCCCTTTTTTCTTACAGCCCCCTTTAGATATCGACGTTAGAGGGCTTATTGGGTAAAATATTCCAGAAGCTTGGAGCCTTATCTGGATTTCTGGAGTGTGGAAAATTGAAGTCTGAGGAGAGTAATCCCATACAGGATTCTCTAATCCTTCTGTTGGCAACCCCAACCTGCTTGTGAATAGGAGTGGAAAGCTGCTCACCCACAGCTATTTAAATCTTGAAAGCATCAACCCCTACCAGCACAGCTATCTCTGAGAACAACCTCCTGCTGGAGCCACCAAGCATCTACACTGCTTCATACAAAAACACAGCTCCACCAAAAACAGTTACAGCTGGCTGCAAAATGCTGATTCACCACTCACCTTCAAACAGGAGTGTGTGTAAAGGTTTTATTGGGAACAGGGCAACAAGAGGGATGCTGGGCTTTTTTCAGAAAGCCTTTCCAGACCAACATCGGCTGACGCTTGCTGATTTCTGGTCCCTCATTTATTCAAAGCCATTAGCTCAGAAAATAAGACATTTTCCTTGAGCAAAAATAACACCTTTCCTTTGACAGTGAATAAGCAGAAGTTATGCAGTGATCCTTCAGGACAGAAGACAGCTTTAGGTATCTATTTATTTCTCATTATTTAATCGGTATCAAGCAACTGAAAAAACAAAATCCCACCTCTCCCCTTACAAGGATATAATTCAACTCTCTTGAAATAATTAGCAAATTGCTGCCTCCAGAGAGGTGCAATTCCAACTAGGCGAGGCTATTTTTCTTCTACAGTTTGTTAATCACTGCTTTCCACTTACAAGCACACAGCAATGCCTTGGATACCTAAGCATAATGCAGCTTCAGGCCTCAAATAATGCAAGCAGGAAAAGTATCCACTTGCTCATCTGAATTTTGCCTGCATAGCTCCCTGCTCAGTGGAAACTGTCAAGTTCTTCCTCTCCTCCTCCCACCCAGGAACAAATAATGAGCAAATCAACAGCTAGTCCAGACAATGGAGTTGTAGTTAATGACATATTTTTCTAAATTAAGCAATCTAGCGTTGGAGCCATTCTTTTTTCTTCTTTCTTTTTAATAAACTATAATAGGCTTTATTTTGCTGTTCGGATTTTCAAATTAAAATGGAGATGTATTTCTTTCTCTCGGGGGTGAAATACAAGCTCTCTTCGGCCTACTAGAAAGCAATTGGAGTCCCAGGGGCCTGGGGGAGGCAGTACTTTCTCTAAAGCCCTACAACACTGGTTTTCATTTTTGAATTCGAGGTGATTTAGGGCCATGTTTCAGTTATTTGTAGGAAATTAGTAATTCAAAGAGGAAGAGACACAGAAACAAAAGAGAAAAATAAGAGCCTGGGTGAGGTGCAGCACCATGTAACAGAGGACACTGCATAACCCTGCTTAGCAGGGTGCTGCATTCACAAGATCCACAACAAGGTGAAGCTCTGGAGCCAGACTGTTGTAAACCATAGCTGATGAGCAGAGTGGAAGAGGTCTCTCCCAGCCTCTGTAATTCCAATAGCTGGGTAATTCAGGCCTTTTATGCTAGATATTTGGGAAAATGCTGTCAGAACTCACTGATACAAGATCCCTTAAGTTGTACTCCCTCATTAACTACAGTATAGCATCTTCTGTGTAATCATAGCAATATTTTTCTCTGAAAGACGAAGCAAGGTTTTAACACTACCAGAGGTAGCTCCTGAAGATGAATAGAGGCAGCTTTCACAGCACTGAATTCATGCTCCACACCTGTGTTAGCACTTTGGATTAACGGTGCTTTAACAGAATGTCAGAGCTGTACTTCAGTAGAGGTTCATAATGCCTTAGACTGAGTTTCAGGGCCTTTCTTCAACTCACTGTAATTATAATCAGCAGGGAGAACGCTCTACAGATGACCCTCCTCCCCTAGTGACATTCCCACAAATAGACCTCAGCTTGGCGTAGTTTGCAGCACTTAGACAGGGCTCTGAGCTGTATCACAAAGTCTCCTTTAATAGGGTCTCCTCAGCAGATGTAAAAGTCCTATTGAATCTTAAAGGAAAGATCAGCTGAAAAGCTTATAGGCATTTCACTGATTGCCTGTCACCTGAAGGCAGCACGCGAAGGATTTGAGTGAAAGGGTCCCTAGGAGACTGAAATCTGTAAATCTGTCAGGCTATATAGTTCCTGGCTATTTAAAATTGGAGTAGTTTAAAGAACTCTCTCTCTTAGAGACATTGTGCATATTATTCATAGCATCCTCTGCTCTGTTGCTGGTATCCTGTACTCTTTCATGACAGTATCTATTCATTTAATCCATCCCCCTCTGATTTAGAGCTTGATAGCATATGGCAAGTCATCAAACAGAAATTATTGCTAATGGATAACTGCCAATCAATTTCCATTATGCCCAACAAGATGTGACAGAGCTTTTATTTTTTGTACAAGACTTATCGATTCATAGAGCCGATTTCCTTGTCATTTCAAACATCTCCACGGGATATTTCTTACTGAGCTTGCTGCATACATTTGCCACAAAGAACCAGATGCTTATTTTCAATCTGGCCTAAAGATTATTTATTTTGCTTCTTGAGCTAATCTGAAGGCCATATATCAAAGGTCCCTATCTGTTATGCAAAAGTTAAATCCCAAAGGATAAACAAAGGAGGACAATACAGATTTAGTACTGAAATAGATCAATACAACATCATTTCATACTTTCCTATCCAAGCTGCAAGTCACTTCTGTGGGACATGAGATTCTGTGGTCGCTGCAGTATGGTCAGGATGTTACGCAGCCACAAGCGAGTGGTGGATACCTTGCCTCTGGTGTTACAGGGCTTCAAAGGGGTTAGGGAGATCCTGTCAACTGTTCATATCCCATTATGGGACCAAATCCACACAAAATGCCCATTGGAGTTGGGAACCAGAATGAAGGTGACCATGTGATGAATATTTAAATTGATTTCTGACTGGAAATCGTTCTTACTCTGTTTCTCAGGAGCACAGCTGGTGCTGTGCATATCACAGAATCATAGAGATTGGAAGGGACTTCCAGAGATCAAGTCCAACCCTCTGCCAAAGCAGCTCCCTAGCCCAGGTTGCACAGGTAGGCATCCAGGCAGGTCCTGAACATCTCCAGAGAAGGAGATTCCACCATCTTTTGGAGATTCCACCATCTTTCTGTGCAGCCTGTGCCAGTGCTCCGTCAACCTCACTGTGAAGAAAAATCCTAAAAATGATAAATTGGAAACAAGAGAGTCCTGGGCAACCTGATCTAGCTGTAGTGTTCCTGTTCATTATTGTAGAGGAGTCAGACTGAATAGCCTTCAGAGGTCCCTTCCAACAGTAAGGATTCTATGATTCCGTAATGTCCCTAAATAGATACAGGAATAATACCCGTCCACAACAAGCATTCAGGGTAGAGAGGTAGAGTGCCCATCTTCCTTCCTGGAATCCAAGGAGCACTTCAGTATACTGAGGACAAGCATGAAAATGATAGAAAGAGTTGCTGTTACTGCCTGTACTAGCAGGACCCTACCGTATAAGGCACTGGAGAGAGATCAAGGAAGGTGGTCCAGCCCTTATCAGATGCTGTTTGAACAACCCAGAGGAATGCTACTGTGACAGAAAATCTTAAGTGGATTGTGAGTAAAGCTTAGGTTAGTGAGTCTATGGACTACAAAAAGTCCACTTCGTCAGTTGTGCAAGGTTTTTCCCACCAAATACAACGTCCTTTCTTTACCAAGATCTAATGCTAAGTGATTCTGACCATGAGAATAAAAGGGGAAAAAGAATCCTTCAAAGCTCTCAGCAGTGGAGAATTTCACCTTTGAAAAGGAAAATTGATTTAATTATTCTCTCCAAGTAAACATTATCCCTGCTCTTTTAACATGGCTAACCCTATCTCTAGCCCTTCTGAAATCTACTAACAGCACTTGACTCAGGGACTCTCTTAGGGAAGTGAATTTCACAGCCTGACTACTTTTTAATTCTTTGAAACCTGCAAGCCATTAATTTAATCAAATGAACCATTATTCTTCTGTTCTGGGACTTAAAAAGAGAGGACTGATCAGTTTTCACCCTGCCCATCAATCTTGCAAAGGAAATTACTGTAGAATTTCAATTAGAGGCAGCCACATATGCTTGGGACTTTCTAGAGTGAGAGTAGGGAAAACCATGATGGATATGTACCATGGGGATATACTGGATGAGGTGGTGGTGGGAATCCTCTATCGTTTAAATTAGTGGAAGCAAAATCAATTTTGAAGATAATTATGCTTTTTCTTTGACTTTCACCATATATTTTTCTATTTCTGACTGCCCAAGAGTTTTCTTACACCAATAAATTACTTCTAAAGCATAGACATGTTTCTATCATCTAATCACATCGATGCAAAGACATAACAGTCTGAGCAAACAGACCCAAGAATACCATGGGAGATAAAGTAAAAAGCCTGATAAAAAAAGAACTCCAGCAATGGGGAGCAGATGGAAGAACATTGAGTGAGCATGCTGCAACCTAAGTATGCAACCTAAGTACAGCAGACCTCTGCTCCCAGGAGAACACGTCAGGAGAAAAAGCATAAGAAAGGATGCACTGAGGGCTGTGCACCAGGACTAAAGAAATTGGTTACAGTGGAACAGCCACCCTAAATTGTAATAGCTGAACTTCATACTATCCTCTAGTTACTTCTGTTCCATGTCAACCTAGTCATTACTTGAACATGGCTTGATTTCTTGATAAGGAACTGGCAAGATTTGAACACAAACCACCTGTTCTGGAGGGCTTAAATTATGTTCCTGGTGCTTTAAGAAACCACAGAAAACATGACCATTTCCACAGAAAAACCTTTGTGTTGCAGAGTCTAGCACTAAGAAATACCAGACTGAAAAACCCAGCAAGAGTGCTGTGACCTAAAAACCCCTCCTTTGGATATATCCATATACCTACTATTCCGTAGCTCCTTACCTAAATATCCAGATGGCATATTCAGCAGGTAGTTTACCATGTAGTTTATGTCTTAAATTAATTTGGAAAATATCTTTGCTTAGCAACAGGTTAACCTTACCATGTGCATGCCCTGCAAAAACTGAAACATCTTTCAGGACTCAACAGTCCCAAGTACAAAAGGTATCTCTGATAAAAGCTCAAGACCCAAAAATACTAAGAATGCATCTTCAGGGGCAAGCTCTCAGGGAGCTGGTACAAAAGATGTGAAATTACTTCAAAAACTGAAATGAAATATTCTGTTTCAGTTCAGTAGTGGGTTGTTTTTACATGTGGATACATATGCACATTTACCTATATTTCAGCAGTGCAAAACCTAGAGGTGGTGCAGGAAGGAAGACTGCGGTAGAAGAAAATTGGAAATGAGTTCTCTGAAGAGAACAGTAAAGGAGTTGAAGTATTAAACAGAAACTTGGTAAATGTCCTTGTACAGAGACACACTGAAAATACTGCATCTAAAATAATGCTAGCTGGGCCTCTGCTAATGTAAATAAATTTAGGATGAGTAAGGCAGGTACTTAGTTTAGAAAGTAATGCCAAACAGTAAAGTCACTAGGACTGGGGAAGTACCTTGAAGTAATGAACATGTTGCTAAGAAAAAAAACCTTGCACTCCAGTGTGCTCCTCCATAAGGAGCGATGGGAAAACAAAGTAAGAGGATAGATTTATAACAGCACAGACAGACTCCAGGTGTGATGGATCCATCTTCGGGTTCCTGTTTCTCAGATATGATTTGAAGTGATTGAAATATGTGGAAAACAAATCACGGGGTCCAACACTTTCTCCTAACTTGAAATACCAGGGAAGAGACAGACCCAAAATCAATTTGTGCAGGAGGAGTAAAAGCCTGCAAGCAAGAATAGGGCGGAGGCGGGAGATGCTCTCTGAGTGGAAGTCACTTCAGCGGTTTTTTTTCATGGATTTTCTCTCATACACCTCAAGCTGTTAACAACAACTTCGGACACTCCATAAATCCATAACTGAGTGGATTCGGGAGATTTTAAATAAGAACAAATACAGCTGAGTCTGAAACCAAACAGTTACAAGAAGTTTCATCTGGTTTAAACTGAATTTTCTTTCCAATTACCATCTCTTCTTCCAAATAAACAATGCAATCATAATTTGTTTTCATATGTGCATCTATAGAAAGATGCTGTTTATGGTTTTCCTCAGTCTCAAGTGATAAATTTTGGTTGCGAGAGCTGTTTTTTCTTTGCTTTGTACTGCTCTGGGAGTCACTATGAGGCGAAAGTGTGGGACGTGGGGAAAAAAGCAGCCCTTTGGGATAACAGCATCTGTCCTCACCCTCCTATCCACCTCCTCAGCTGACAGCATTTGCTGATGTATCAGCACTGGCTGATGAAAAGCTGGAAATCTCAATCCCTCACAAACAGGCCCAGAACAAGCAAGGAATTAGATCTGGTTCTGAGTTATCATTTGCTGGATCCAACTTTAAATTGGATATGGCTTCCCAGAGATAAGATGGTGGTGTCAGCTGCAGCTAGGTTGTGATTTGTGCATTAAAATGGTGGCAGACATACTTTTTCCTATAATATTTAACCAGAGATTGAATGTAGTCCTCTGAGGACAAGGATGTATTGATTCTGGTAAGCTCTTTGCTGTCTTGCTTTGAAAATTTTCCAAGAAACAGACTTCAGGGAGACGAGATGAATCCAAAACTCCCAGGAAGAAGTGTCTCTCCCACAGATCTCAAACCACGTACACAGCCTCTTTCTTCTGTCATATTTCACATGAAAACACCCAATGGGTTCTTCCTGTCAGCTTGGTGAGTTATATAAAGGAAAGGCAGCAGGTACCTCACTTGTTAATTACCACTTTTCCTATAGCTAAGTACAGGGCACAGGCTGAATCTTAATCTAACATATACACAGCTCATTCTTCACTTCATTTGGGCAACAACAGCTGCTTCTATGATGGTTCTCTTCACTGCAGTGATTTTATGTTATAGGAAATTACTTGAAACACCCATATAAATGGGATTTCTGAAGTCACGACTGTAGTGAATCACATCTTACATCTTTCACAGTCCAAGGCAAAACACAGTGGAATGTTTTTTTTCCTCTTGTATAGCAGATGTTGTGTTCCTATGGTCACTGTGCAGCCCTCATCTTATCCTTAGGAACAGAGATGCTCCAGATAAGGGTCCTAGTAGGGCTCTATTTGAATCTTCTCCAAAAAAAAAATATTGGAAAATGTTATGGAAATGCTTTGTCTGATATGATGGCATTTGCATTTTTATGGACATCTCATTGTCTCACAGCAACTAAGACAGTCAGGCCTTTCTCTTCCCCCCTCATTTCTCAGCTGATAAGCACCCTGCTAAGTCCATGGAAAGACAGACAGTTTTATTATCCCTCACAAACATGACCCTGCAGCCTGAAAAATTATGTTTCATTCCATTACCTTGTTCCAGTCCAGTTGTTCTAAAATACCAGTTCAACTTCCACCACACTGGCAAAGCCTCTTTGTTCCACCAGCACAGATCACTCTACACAAAACCACTATGAAAAATACCAGATACAGTCAGTCCTCAGAGTGATCCATGACAGACTTCACTCTGACCTGATCAGCTCCCCTTCCAGCACAATTTGTTTTATTGGTTTCTTTAGCCATCTGCAATTCACTCATTAATCCCCCCCTTTCTCTCTGGCTCACCTGCCCTTACTGTGCACAGCCCTGAGTCCAGCATTTTGCTGCAGTCCAGGCAAATTAGTTCTACTGCATTTCTCTGGTTTAAAAGTTCAAAAAAAAAGTTTCACAGAGCTATCCCCCACTACTCTGCAAGTCTCTCACAGGGGCTTTCTGTATTATTCCCCCTCCTTACCTCCGTTTCCTTAAATTACTCTATCCTTGAGATTTACCCTTCTGTTCTTGTACAGGGTACCAGCTGCTACCCCCACACCTTTTCCCTCCTGCCCACCCTCATTTTGTCACTACATGTGACATAGCTCCCTATTTGGCACTGAAATAGTCTCTTCCTTTCGAAGCCCTCGAGTTCGTTTTCTGTGCCAAAATCTGTCTTCTCTCTGAGAGAGAGACTGCCAGATGTCCCAAGGCTCAGTTGTGCTGGGTCCCTCTGAATTCTCACTTTCACCTCTGATGCAATAATTTCCATTTCCCATGCACATATTCTCCACAGGAGCCCTAACCTTGCCTCCACACTTTGCATCTTGCAAAGAATTAAGTCAAAATAACTCCTTTACTTGAGGCCATATTCCAGTTCTCTAATCTCAGCAGTATCCCTGTTGTACCAAAACTCATGTCCTCATTCTTCGCCATCATTTATTTACAAAAATTTACTTCACTGTAATGTGAGGGGGGAAAAAAAAAAACATTCTGAACAAAATAATTTATATTCCAGTTTCAGAAGACTGAATACAAGCAATCCAGTTAAAACTCACCTCAATTACTAACATTTAATTTCCAGACACCTGTGAATTCTGATGCTTAAGAGTAGTTTGAAATACTTAATATCTTTTTATTTATTTAAAGATACAAAATCTCTCTTTCAGGGGTAGAAAACCTTATTAGAAAACACCTACAGAAATACTAGATAGGGAATGTACCCCTTGGAAGTGTCCTGTTTTTGAGTTTCCAGACACATCATGTACATACCCTTGGTACCACTCCACCTGCCCTACTCATTACCTCACTCTCAATAGCCAGAACCTCTTAATAAAACACATTGCTCCAGCAAGCTGCTGGGTTTCACCTGTGTGCCTACAGCCCATGGGGCACTGCTTTCCTCATCCACCTTCTCCAGCACTGTTCCATTGGTAATTCTTTCCTTTAAATCCAGTTTTGAGTCACTTTGCACATGACAAGAAAAGAAAGAGATGCTTCTAAAACTGGAAGGCCTGCATCATGCTTTATTCATAACCAACACACAGAAAAAGGCCAATTCCTCAAACCCAATTTCAGTCAAATTCGATTTATAAATAAAAAGCCACCACATGGGAGAACAGAGTGGGGAGAGGGCTCGGAGGGAGGTGAGGGAGCACCGCCTCTCTCAAGGGCTGCGATTCATCTGCTCCTTCTGGCAGATATCTGATGGTTGATAAGAAAATAGAGCTGACAGCAAAAAAAAAAAAAGGGTGAACACAGCTTGTTAAGCTGAAGCCCAAATGACACTGTCACAATTTGCCAGCACCTATTTAAAGCAGAAGGTACAAAGGTTTGTGCAGTCCCTGACTGGGGATGCTGGCACACCGCCGTCCCTGAGCATCCCTCCTGCACTTTCAAGAAATGTCATTCACAAATGCTGAGGGGTGAAGGGAGACAAAGGTTGGTGTTGTGAATCAAAACTAGAGGATGGGGTAGTTTCCTGAGCTGTGCTGCCAGGAAAAAGCTTCACGGAGAACACAAGAACCTGGTACTTGGCTATAGCCCTTAACCCAGGACGGGCAACAGGAGAACAGAAACAGGTGAAAAGGGGGGGAGTGCCCTCCAAACTTCATTAATAAAACAGACTCCTTCACAAAGTCCCCTACTCCTTTCACCCACCCGTTCTTTCAGAGCATTATAATTTCCTCTAAACTTCTGGTCACCATCCCAGAAACCATTCTTGTCTGATGCTGCGGGTAACCTCCTATTCATGCTACCTCATGTAGCTAAAAGAGGTTCTTTCATCGCCCCCTACTCCCCACAAAATTAGACTTCTACCATTTGAGCCCTGTTCCTCTTGTGAAAAAATAAGTATCTTCTCATATCAATTTTTTTCCCAAGATGATCAGTCCTCATCTACGCTAGGGACTATTTTCCATCAACTCGTGGAACAGCAGGACTTTGTGTCTCAGCCTAATTAAGTCCATATTTTCATTTAAGTGGGCCAGGAACAAGGATCTTAAGTGCCAGGCACCAGTGGGAGCATAGCTCACAGTGCTCACTGCTGCACAGCCCAATACACAGAGCATCAGGGCTCTCTGTAACATCTCTGTTGTTGAGTTCCATTTGGTCTTAAAATCAAGAAGAACACTTTATTCTCTCCCTGCCAGATGTTGAATACCATAGGTCCAAACAGGCCTGCAGATACAGCCATAAGACACTGGATCATAGAATGGCTTAGGTTGGAAGGGACCTTAAAGCTAATCCTCCCCAAGCCTCTGTCATGTACTGGTAGTCCCTACCGGATCACGCTGCCCCATTCAACTTGGCCTTGAGCATTTCCAGGGATGGGGTATCCATCATATCATGCCTTGAACTTGGCCTAACTTAAGCGAATCCTGGAGTTGTAATGAAGGTACTACACTACACACCCATCTCTTCAGAAGAGATAGTTTCAATCTTCTGTATTAAGTTCTTCCCTCACTCGGGTTCTCAGGTTCTGCTGGTGTTTCTCTTAGGGCCAAAATCCTTGTAAAAGCGAAGAACCAATGTCTTTTCCCTTCCTTCTCCTCTGTTTATCACTGAGTTACTCCAAACCTCAAATTCACATTCAGCCTTCAGCTTTCAGGAAGTTTTTCTGCTCCATTCACCTGTACAGTTGACAGCAAGAGCAGCATTTTGCTGGGACTCTTCAGCTGTCTCAACAACATACAAAGCAAAGCACCCCAAACCAGCTGGGAAGGGACTGACCCAGGCAACACAGAGCCCTGAGCCACTTGAGGACAGACTTGAGAATCCAGACGCACAACCGAAGCGAGAGGTTACCAGGCACCAGCTGCATCAGTAGAGGTCAGCCCATCGTTCATAGTATTTCCCTTCACATTCCACTCCACATGCAAGGTTTTGAAGTATTCCTGCCCCCACTCCTTGAGAAAGATTCTCAATTTTATTTATTTACTTGCATGAACCTAACTAGACTGTCAGTATAAAATACTGGAAATTAAACCCATGTTTGTTTCACAGCACCAGCACAGACTTCTGCAAGACCAAACCTTATTTCCTTTACCTACAGGAAAATAAATGTATTTCAATAAATTAATTTCAATAAGTTTACTTAGAATAATAATACGTAGCTCTCCAAAGGAGCCTTCAGGTGCTAGTTATTTGCTCTGCGCCCTTCTGAACTAGATAAGCATTGCCTCCCATTTTGCAAACTGAAACGCTGAGACAGAAACATGCATTGAACTTCCCCAAGACACAGGGGACCTTGATAAAATGCAATGTGAAAGCAAGGGTTAGTAGGTTGCTGTGAATAACAGACCAGGGACAAATTTTCTAACTCACTATGCTACGCATAATGACTAACTTTATTTTTCACATGTGAATTCCTTCTTTCTGACTCATTATTCCTATAGCTGAAGAGCTCATATACTTCACAGTCACCACAGTGGGCTGCTTGCAGACCTTGATCACATGCAGCCCTGATCTGTAAAGTGTGACACTTGTCTTCAGAGCCTAGCCTTAGGATAAAACTGTTTTCATTTATTATCTGCAGGTAGCAAACAACAAATTGGAGCTGTGTGACACGCTGAGAAAAGGAGAACATTGATTTTTCCACCCAGCTCCACATGCCATCTACCCTTATGCCAATCCCAGATATCTTAATTTTACCAGATGTCCTTCTCCCAGTGTCTCCTTACACCTCACCCCATCTCTATGGTTTGCTGGTAAACCAGTGTTGCACTCCACAGCATGGGGTTTGCTCATAGTGTTCTTCCTCCACTGTTTCCCAGTTTTTCACTGGTTTTCCTTTTCACATAGTGGCTCACTCATTTCAAGGCCATTAATAGAACAGTGATCAAATAAAAAGACCTTGGGCATAAACATGACAAGAGCTAAAAATAAGTACAGAAAGTTTCTAATATGTTGTTCCAGTGGTCCTGTGCAATTTTTGACCTTAAGCAAAGGAAAGTTGATGACTTTAATAGTTTCCCCATAAAAGATTATTTACTTTCCAGGAGGAAAAAAATAAAAAAGTAAATAAAAATCCTGCTATTAGCACTATTTCTTCTTATTTATTTATTTTAAAGCAAGACACTCTTCTCCTGCCCTATCATAGCAATCACATCTATGATTCACAGTGCTGACTTGAAGCTACTAACCACAGCACTAGGTTGCACTCGTAGGAAATTAGTCTCATTTCACTTCACAGGAAGAGCATATTTTCACTTTTTTAAATTAAAGCAGGAAAAGTGGAAAGAATAGGGAGTAAAGGGGAAAGAAGAAGGGTGGGGCTCATTATGAAGCCGCAGGGCAAAACTGGTTCACATTAGAAATGCTTCAGAGCTCAGCATTAACTTCGTTCCTTAACAGTAAATAAGCCAGCGAGCAATAAGAAATGCATAAGCACTGCCAGGGGGGTGTAGATTGGTAGACATAGGGGTTTATTTAATGTCTCCCTCTACACGCATATTGTAGTTGATATTAAAAAGTGGATATTAGAGTTTGCCTTGGACTATTCTATTTATTATTTGTGCTGTGATAGAGAATGAAATTCTGCATCCTGTGTTTTATGGACGGTTAAGCTAGATAATCTAATCACCCCTCCTGGCCTTGCACTCTACACAGCTGGAGGTTGCAATAAGGATCAGGAACCTCCATCTTATTAAATACCAAGGCAAACTCACCATTGTTATTTCTTACTCTGTAAGAATACATCAAGAGGAGGTCCCTGTTGAGCTAGATGCTCTACAAACAGAGCCAACATACAATTTCTGTTGAGAAGCTTTTACAGGTCAAGTAAATAAGGAGGTCAGAGGAGAGGGAGGGGACAGACAGACCCTCTGATGCCAGTCACTACAATAAGCCAATATCCTCAACCCATAGAAGTCCTCTACCCAAAGCTCTAACCATTCACCAGGCAAATCTCAATAGACTCAGGATGGCCACACTGTGCTAACAAGGGCTACATTTGGATTTTGGGAGAAAGGGACTACACCAGTAATGAGGCTGGATGGATGCTAGCTGTTGTCCGCAGAACCACGCAGGAGTCTCTGCAACTAAGGGATCTGCTGGGCAAAGCCCACTCCTCCTTTTCATTGTATTTCCAAGGGTGGGAGACGGAGCCATCCTGTTGGCCTGTCCTGCCTCCAGAGGGCTTGCTGAAAGATCACAGCAGAGTCTGATCCTTGATCAGGGACAACAATACAGATAAGGCACATCTAAAAGGTCACCCACCAAATTATATTTCATTAGAAGTAAGCATATTGTCTTTCAAGCATATTGTCTTTCAGCCCAGGTTGCCCAAGCACAGATTAAATGGACAGGCTTAAACTTCGAAGCAGCAGCCAGGGTGAGGGAAAATATCACAGTAACACAAGCCTTGGAAACAGGCAAAGCTTCCCTAGAGCCTGAGTCAACTCTTCTCACAAAGAACTGTAACCTTTACTGGGGCTTTGATGTGTGCTGTCTAGTTCTTCGTAATGAATTTATGATGCTGACAGGTGATTTGAGCAGTTTTTCTGTGGCTCCATGCAAGTCCACTTAGGACTGTGAAGGACTCGAGTACAAGATCCAAACACTGCCAGATGCTTAATTTGGGGATTTCAGATAGTCACAGTCTGTGTCCCTTACTCCATTTGGGTCCTGTGACGGACAACCAAGACACAGAGCTCTCTCCTGTCCTGCAGCCTCCCCTGCAGCCTTTCCCAGGCTCTATTTCAGTTCTGCTACCAGGGGAAAAAAAAAAATGCCCTCTGCTCTGCATTACTCACATCTAAGCAATGACCTTTTAGAGGACTTAATTTTACTAAGATGAAGAAAAAATAAGGAAAAAAAGGTTTGTTTTAAATCTCATTCTATTATTTTACAAGTTTCACAAATGGAGATAGAATATGCTATATTAACACTTCGGAAGGAGAAGGGCTGAAATTTGAATAAGGTTCTTGGTCTTTTCTCTACAACAACAACAACCCCAAAATCCAGATACTTGTGCTGCTAAAGGTCAACTAGCTTTAGCACACAAAGAAAACACCAGCCACCAGACAAGCCTTAAGGGAAAAGTGAAAACGGGCAATTATATATTACATTTCCTGTGAGCCTCCCATGGTTTGCCTATTTAATAAGTCCTAAAACATTCCCTTCCAAGTACCTGTCTTCTTTTGAGCCCATGTAAGCCTGCATCCAGAATATCTCCAGGAAATGAATTATACAAGCCTACTACTAATCTTGTGAAGAACCATCTCCTCTTGTTCCATTTCAAATCTTGCTCCCAACTGCCCTGGGGAGCTTGGACTCCTGCTTCTATTTCAATGTAGATAGTGAATACAAGCTCTCCCTCCACCTTTCCTGGATATTTATGCTCACTTCTGTTGATATTTTTCTTAACATGCTTCTTAGTATTCCAGATTTGGAAACTTCTGCTTCGGCCTCTCCTCCATAGATGCTTGATAAGCAGTGCCTTAAAACACTTCCGACAGCTGAGATTCTGTAGTTTCTCTCAGATATTGGCTTACTCCCTTAAGAGTTGATTGTATGTTAATACCTTACTTTCCTTTTTTAAAATTGTAATTATACATCCCATAGGACAAACACTGTGTTTATATACACAAAAACATCCTGCAAATTTAATGCCAGCATAGCAATTGGGAATTCAGAACCTAAATACAATCATGCATTCATTTCCCCTCCACTGATCATAAATTCATATAACAAAAACTGCCTACCTTAATGTCACCTCCTCTCAACTCTCCCATTATTTTGTCATGAGTAAGGAATCATGTCCTGACTTTCGGGTAAGGAAAAGTCTCTTCTACACAAGGAAGGATGGGGGGGTGTCTTCTCTTTTGTTTTAGATGCAGCAGAGAGCAGTCCTGCTTTATGCAACAGGTCAGGACA
The DNA here is from genome assembly GCA_013399175.1 of Odontophorus gujanensis. Lineage (NCBI taxonomy): Eukaryota > Metazoa > Chordata > Aves > Galliformes > Odontophoridae > Odontophorus > Odontophorus gujanensis. The sequence continues at coordinate 568,428 of VXAB01002405.1, read as the reverse complement.
AAATATGCAGTGCTACTCCTTTCCCTTTTCTCATTTGTGCAAAACCATCCTGGGCACTACATTATCCTAAAAGCAGAACAGACTTATCTGTCACACACAGAGCTTGGCTAATATATGTTGCAGTTGTCTCAGGAACACTGTCTCAGCAATATAAACATAGTAAGGCAGTACAAATGCACAGCATTAAATCAAACATCAACTCTCACCTTTAGAGGTGAAAGAATCAAAAGCACAGAGCTGCATATGTTTTTTTTTTTTTAAGCTCCCTGAAGATCCCCTATACCACATACAAGAACAGCTGGTGATACTTTGAGCATCTGTATTCAGATCATGGGGTGCTCAGGGCTTAGCCTTGCTAGCTCCTGAGGGAGCTGCAGGATCCCCTCAATTCTGGGGCACTGACCCCTCACTGCCACTTGAGTAGTTAGAAGTTTACCCTTACCACAAAAGAGAGGAAGGAGGTTCGCAATGTTGTGTTTCAGCGATGAAACTCACAACTCCTTTTGTTAGACAAGATGCTTTTTTTTATCAAAGAGCCTTGTGGTATTTTGTAACAAGAAATAGTGGTGCCTTGAAGGAACCCCGTGAAGCAAGCTGGTGTTTTGCAGAGAACATGCTGGAAAAGGGACTGACTTAAACACAGGGTGAGATCTTTAGTTCAATGAATCCCTAGGCAAGAGTTGAAAAGCCCAAACTTGCTATAATCGCCGCATCAATCTGTCTCCTGAAACAGAGCACGCACTGTTGACAGCAGCTAATCTCAAACTGCTCAAGTAGTTCCTCAGCTGACTGAAACACTGGAGAGAAATGGAACAAGGTCATCCAGAAAAGACTCCCCAGACTGGGGGATGTCTTGGGACTGAGTTGAGGCTTGACTGAGCCAAGATTAATTAACCCCACCAGTACAGTGATACACAGTCCTGCTCCATCTCACTGTACTACTGGACAACCAGCTCATGTCCAAATGGCAGATACCATTCCTACCTGAAAGGTGGTCCAGAGGCAAGAGAGACAGACCCGAGGGCTGAGATGGCAGGGAGTAGTCCCATCAAGGATAAGTCACACCCTCATCAGCACAGCCAACCCCAGGTGTTGCATCATTATTTCGTTTTCCCACTGCCAGTTTGCCATCAGGTCAATAAGCAGAAGTGGTTTGCTGGACTGCTACAAGGGAGAAGAAGGACAGAGGCACTGGAGCCTGACAACCCCTACTGGCATTGGCCCACATCATTTTAGCCAGACAAGAAACAGGCACCACACAAGTAACAAAATGAAATTAAATGCTGGATTTCCCAGGAAAGTTTCTCATCTGAGTGCAACATTAATTAAGCCTGACCCTGCTTACCTTGCTGAAGTAAGAGATGTGCCTGGAGGTGTCAGGTCTTCAGGCCTAATAGATTAACAGACAGGTCAGATAGAAAATACAGCACAGCCCAGAAGTGCTAATACACAGTTTGATGTCAACAGTGCCTTTCCAAAGCAGGTTAATTAAAATAATAGCTTAGGGTTTCTCTCCTTTTTTCTGTAGCTTTGTTCAAAGCAAATTATTTCTTTGAATATTCCCCTGTATTTTCTTTAATTATGCGACCCATTAGAACAAGGAATTAATTAGGAAATACATCTGAGTTTGGAAACAAACTGCATCAGTGCATTTTCACAGAGGGTTTTCATCTTCTTGAGACAAAGATCGCTTTCAGCTATAATTAAGTCTGATAAACCTGGTAAAAAGGAAATTAACAAAAAATCACAACATGCTGAGCAGCTCAACAGGCTTATGAAAACACACTTCTGAAAGGTAAAAAAAAGAATCAACACAAGTGAACACTCCTCATGCCTCTACTTAATTATGTATATATACATAAAGTCATGGATTTCTGATGAAAGTGAGCATTCCCTCCAACTCAGTTCAGTTTGATGTTTCATGCCATTTAACTGCTGCAGAGTAAGAGTGGGAGTCTTTCCCCATACGCATTAAGGACAGCAGCAATCAGCAATAAATTCCTAGAAAACAGTCTGTACAAATCGTTTCCTTAATCAAGAGAACTCAGAAGCACTGCCTGATTTACTGCTCCCTTTTTAATGCGTATTTGTCTTTTGGGAATAGGTGCCAGCACCCCAGGGTCTTGTCCCAGGTTCTGCCCATGATTTATTCTCAAACTGTGGACAAATCACTTAACCTCTTTCAAACTCACTTTGTCTTCCTATAGAGTGGATTAATGAATTTCTTCAGCTAAATCCTAGGTTGCCTCTGCCTATAGAAAAAGCTAAGAACCTAGCACAAAAGGTGGAATATCATACAAATGACAAGTATTGAAATATGAGGATTCTTCAGATGCCAGCCAGGTTCCCACGTGAAGCTTTTCCCATCATCCATAGTGACAGATTTTGTGCCACATTTAGCATTATACATGAACTGCACATGAAGAGTACTTCCCAGGTTCAGTCTGCAATCTTAGAAAGTAGATTTGGGTTGAAAAGTCATCTTAAACCAGAAAAAAAATTAGACTGAAAATAACATCAGATCAAACATTATAAGTCTCAAACAAGACATCTTCAATGCACTAACAAGAGCCATTCTGTTTCAGTTGACAAGATGGGATCCCACCAGTCATTTTCTACTCTCAGATGAGCACTTTTCAGAAGACCACAGATCTTCCATATAACATTGTCAGCCTCTACTCTTAAAAACATATGGACTGAATTTAAAATGTTGCAGCTGTCATGTTCCAGTCCTGACAAAGTACTGGAAGTAACACACTGGGATGAGCAAAGAGGTCCTGGAAAGAAGCAGAATTCTTATGGATTCAAGGACCATAGACTTTACCAGCACCTTAACTATTGAAGCAATGCTTGGGGTAACAAATGGCACTACTACAGGCCCCCCATCCCCTTGCTTTGCATGGGTGGGAAAATTTACAGATCAACCCCAAATTTTATCAAAAGGCTAAATCCAAGGAACACCTTACTCATGACTGAGTTTGAAGTTGATCTTAACCAGACCCAGAAGGTGCTGTTGCCTGTTTGGAAAGATAAGAGCAGATGGTTTCTCCTCTAATGCTGTTGAGAAGGTGGATCCCATTTCCCTAAATAGTAACTGCTGTTGAGAGGAGAGTGAAGTCACACTGCCTTGGGAACAATATGTTGAAGTTCAAAATTAAATTTAGTGTCCTAGATCTACAGGTTTGCTCTGTGGAAAGTGTACCTTTACACAGACAGGCCAACCCAAGGAGCCACAAAACAACCTTAGTGTCACAGGGGAATAAGATCTGGTTGTGCAAAGTGCACTCTTCCAGGTCTCCTAGAGACCACTTCTGCCACTCGATATTATGTCAGGGATTAGTGGCTTTCTGCAGCACAGAGCACCCCCTGATCTTAGTAAACTCCTGCATGGTCTGCCTAAGAAATGTTGAAAACAGACTTAAACTGCACCCGTTATTTTTTTTTTACCCAACTTTCCAAATGCACAGAAATATCAGTGGACTTTGGAAACAAAAAAATAACAGTAATTTCTACCCTGAAAAGACTAGGACAAAAAAAATAGTATGTCTTTTGCTCTTTTAATAGTATATTTCAGTCAACATGAAGGTTATTAACTACCTCACTGAAACTTTTTTTATGTCTATATTTAAAAGGCTGCATGAGTTGATCAAAGGATGACAATTAAATGTTCTTCAAATGCCTGAATCACATTAGCTGAAAGCCTCATTTTGTTCTTATTGTTTCTGCATTGTATTTTAAACAAATCAAGGGCTGATCAATTATTTAGCAAGCACTAACCTTCCAACCATACCCTGTACACACAGCAATTCTGACTCAAGCAAATGTCTTTCTGACAAATGGTTTCAACCTTCCTGATTTATCAGCATAACTCTAAAAAGAAAAAATGTTATCTATAATAGTTTGGAAATGTGTATCTTTGACAGCCCCTATCCCCAAAAAAGCAGTAATACAACATACAATTTTGGCTGTGCTCTCAGCAGTGAAAGTCATCTGCTGACTCTAAGGCAGGGGAAAAAAATTAAAATTAAGAATACCACTGCAGCTAAGTGGGACTATTAAATCACCATGCAAAATAACTTCTCAAGTCATGAACCTTTTCTGGAGAGGCTAATGTGAAGCAACACTTTATATAGAACATCGCAACATGAAAGTAGGTTAGATTTCACAAGCAAGCCCCTTCCTCCTCTTGTGCAAGAAGAGATAGGAAGTGATTTTGTACCAGAACAACTGCTTATGTCCAAGAATCTCTCCTCTCTCATTCTTGGGTTTTGAAATGGAATCATTAACATTGGAAAAGACGAGCAAGATCACTAACTCCAACTGTCAATCCACCTACTGAGTCATCCACCTACTAAGCCACATCCTTCTATGCCACATCTACACATTTATTGAACATCCCCAGGGACAACACAACCACAGTGGTTGAGATGAGTACCCCATGGACACAAGACACAGTTTCTGAAGCTGTGGGTGAAGTGCAGCATGTCCAAATCCATCTATACTGCTACAGATCTGTACTGACTCATGCAGGAGACTGTGACAGTCTCCTTGAAAATCTCAGACCACAGCCAGGGCACACAGCACTATGCCTACAGGAAATAGAGCTTCCTTCCTGCTTTCACAGCATTCTCTAGCACCACCAACCCCAGTTAAAACCATTATACTCCCCACTTGGGGGTTTCTCAGCAAGTAAGAGACATTAGGCATGCAGAAGACTAGAACCATGACTAAGGGAGTACAAATTCCTCTCATACAATCTGATTGATTAGAAATACCCTGCCTGTTGAAGTATTTCACGCAAGGTAGCCTTCTACTGGGAGAAAGAACTCATGAGATGTCTTCTTCTGTGAGTTCACTTCCACACTGAATGAGGTAGGGAAAACAGACAGCACAGTTTGACATGTATAAAGTCTGTTGTATCAACACCAATTTACTTGGCAAGTGGGAGATGAACTACCTGGCACACACTGCAGATCACGTTACTCAACCTTTGCTCTGTCCTGTCAGTAGCTGAGAGGTGAAATCAGACTCACACAGTCTGAACTAAAACAAAACAGCAAGCCTACAGAAAGAGAAGCTTCCCTCTGTGAAGAGGATACAGATGAGAAATCTGCAATTATTTAGTCTCATAAGTGAATAACTGAAACAACACTTGTTTAGGAACATGCTTTCTATAGCTTCCAAATACTCAAAACAGACATCTTTCAGTACAGAGGGTAACTAATGCATTAAAATGGTCAATCCACGAGAGGCTGAATAATTGGAGGCCTCATTCAGTTGGCCCCTGGGCACAAGGTAATCCAGAACTCTGAAGCTTTCTTAAAATTAACCTAGGTTGAATTGCAGGAAACTCTGTTAAGAATTGGAATTGATTAATAATGTTTTCCCTTCCTTCCACCTCACCACTACCTTCTCACAGATCTCCTCTCATTTCTTAAGAGAAACTTGAAAGAGTACAACCAGCAGTCATCCACACACAGCCACTTTTCACCTCTCTGACTGCCAACACAAGTTCAAATGGGTTAAAGTGGTGCTCTTTTTGCATTCTCCTTGACACTCTTCTTCTCAGTTACCGCAGACCTCACAGCTGCACTGCCCGTAAGTGCAACCAAGAATGTGAGCATCTTGCAGTGTCCATCACTGCCCACTGGAGAATGTGTCTTTGTATCATGAGAAATGGGCCAAGCCCTGAAACTGTGCCACATGCACACAGCTGAAATGCACTGCTCCCCAGTCCTTGCTGACTAGACAAGGACCCAGGCCACAGTATCAGCAGGGAAGGAGGCAGTTCACATCACTCCTGATCATGGAAGCCACAACTGTAAACCCAGCTACATCCCCACATTGACCTCAGCTGAGACTCCCTCCTTTGTTATAGAGTCCTTTTCCCCCCTCACATGGACATAACATCTAATTTGGATCCACACAGTAGGAAAGCTCTTTGTTCTACCTTTACTGTCACCCAGTACAGACAACTTCTTCCAGCTCAACTAGCAGATGCAATTAGGAAAACAGAAGAATGTATTTGATTACCCTGAAAAGAAAACACTTTAAAGTTCTGTTTCTTTGTCTTAAATATACAAGAATGGGTTTCTGAACTTCTGCTTTCCCTGTTTCCATCTGGTGTGCCAGATTGTAGAACAAACGTGCAAGGAAAATAAAAGACTCTCTTAACCTTTCAGGAGGCTGCACTTTTAAATACAGAAAACTGAAAAGGAACTGCACTGTACTCCTTTGTCAAGTTACATGTATTTTACAAAAACTACTGCCCACATTCATACTACGAGAACTGCAAATAAAAATCTCATTCATGCCTACAGGTGAACAGATTCCAAAGTTTAACATGATGTACCAGAAAAGATTAAAGAAGAATCCAAAAGGGCAGATTGTCAAAGGAGAAAAACAGCAACAACAGGAGTGTAACTAGCCATCCAAAGAAATCGTCAACAAATAGTCTGCATCTTTAATAGAGATATTGTAAGGACCACCTCAGATCAAAAAGGGAGACCATCCCCCCCTCCTTTGAGCAGACAAGACAAAGATGAGAAACCCCACAGCAGATGTCCTATCTGCAAGACCTGTTTGGCTATTGTTCTGTTCATCAGTTCAGAGCTAAAGATATGAAAGGTCAGGTAGGGATGTGAGGCTGCAGGGAGGTCAGGTAGGTTCTGCAGGGCACTACAAAGGGGCAATGCCAGTAGTTTTCTCCCAGGAAAGATGCTGAACTGCCCTTCAACAAAGCAGTTTACTGCACCAAGTTCTCTCCAGATAATGGAAACATGCTTATTTTATGACACTGTTCCTGGAATCACCTAGGGATGACGTGAAAAAAGGAAAGGGCATTTTCCCTAAGTTCCCTGTTCAGATATTGATAGCTACTGTTTCTATAAGTTGCAGATAACCTTATTCTTAAGCTCTTTAAAAGCAAGTTTTTTTTAAAGAGTTCATGAAGCAAAGCTGATCTGCAGATTGAGACACACAGGATAAAAATTTCCTCAAGTTCATGTAGTGATACGCTGAAAAATTAGGGATAAAATACCATATTCACTGCACAGCATGGATCCACGTGGTAAAGGCAGAAAAAGATAACTGAGCTGGCAGGGCATTTGAATCGCAGATTTTTCCATTCAGGCCTATCTTTATTAATAGGATAAGTTATTCTCTTCCTTAATGGTCTAAACATAATCAATGGAGCAGTTTTTTAGCATGCAAACGTCTTCCTGGAAGCAAATGTTGCAGAAACAAACCCCCATTCCATACCATTTACATCTGAGAAACATATCCCATTAGGTCAGGACAAAAGAAAATGAGAAAAAGAAAAAAGGCAGAACAAGCTCAAAAGGTACTGCTAGTTCTGAGATACATGCTACTGTTCTTCCTAATTATTCTTGTTGCAAACATAGTTACTTGCAAATGCTCCATTCCCTGGAGTACAAAAATAAGCAAGTCTATGTTGAACAAAAGCAAAAAAGAACAACCATATATGAATTACACTTCTTGAATTCCATCTGCATTTACTGGCAACATTTCCATAAGCACCTTTATTTTAACTTCTCTAATTTTCCATTGGGAGAACAATACAACTGAATGGACCTGAATGCATTTGTGGGATTGGAGACAGTTCTTCCCGAGCAGACACCTAGCTGCTTTGAAAGTGTTGCAATCAGGAAGAGATGCTGAGGAAGAGAAGTACAGGTTCTACAGGTTGAGACAATAGTAATGTGATTGAATTTATATTTCTTGTTTCTGTACAGGCTCAGCTCCATCATGCTAAGGGAATGGGAATATCCACATGTCTCTCTCAGTACAGTCTCAAGCTCTTAGTTTTTCATCTTCTACTTATTTTCTACAGCTTGCCAGAAGGACAGAAAAGATGTTTTACTGAGAAGCAAACCGCAATTCAGGCCACGAACTGCAGTTTTGCAGACAAAAAGATTAGCCTACCACAAACAACATCCATTGAGCCTGGAAACATATCAGTGAACTGTTTGAGGTATGCTTTGGTTTTGAATGGATAGGTTGCATGCGGTGCTCTGAGTTTCCATAAACCTTCCTTGAAATAACTTACGCTGTCAAAACCCTGACGTAAAAGATTTGAGGGCTTCTGTCACTGGTTGTGCGCTTACAGAACAATAAGGTGCTTCTCCTTGTTATTTAACGAAAAGCATCACTAAATTGCTCTAACACCTTGCAGACCATACTGCAGTTTTTACGCTCCCTGTATTAATGGCCAGCTGAACAAGGGCAATTTTCAGAAGAAGCAAGGATCATGCACCATAAGATGCACTTTATTTCTTTGACAAGCACAGTTTATTTTTAATTATTCCTTTTGCTTTACAGTACATTAATAAATGCTCTGGAGTATACTTAGTGTAAGTAATGAAATCTTCGTAATACAAGGCTTCACTACAAGCTTCTGATGCTTACTGACAAAAAGGCAGAGACCTTGGGGGAGATTTTGTTCATGAAAGATACTTCCAGAGAAATTAGCAACCCTGAAATTAATGAGGCTCTCCCAGAAGGGAGGTGCTGCTCAGCTAGCATGAACTCTCTGAATCTGGGAACCCTTTCCAAGCTAGGACACAAATTGATTTTAATGATAGAGGCAAATCCTTTTCACCTGCCCTACAGGGACTACAGGGCAACAGATGTACTACAGGCAAGGAAAGGCTCCAGAGCTGCTCAGCTCCAGGATGCAGGTTATCAGAACACCATAGTGGTCTCCAGGACAGAAAGCCCCAAAAGCAAGATGTCAGACCCCATGGCCTCCTGTGGAAGGGAAACTGTAGTAATAGAAGGAAAATTAATGGACAAGAAGGACAACAGGACAACACCACCACAGCTGAATTTCTATTCCAAAGGAAGACAAATCACAGCCTTCTGCTGTAAACAAATAGCTGCAAACAAAGCACTAAATTTAAAAAAGAAACTGAAGCCAGACAGTACCAGCAATAGGCACAGCAACCTCCCCATCTTCACACTAACATAACTCCATTCCTGCTATTATGATAGAGGAGTTCGATGCACCTCCATCAGGGTTCCCCTGCAGATCAGGGAGCATTATTCTGCATCAGCCTGCTTCCAGCTTGGCCTACACAAATCAGTTCTTGTGCTGAAATGAGCTGGGCTCATGTTTCAGGCTGCTCCAAAAGTAATGTGTTCTATTTTATTGTATTGCCTCACAACATCAGAGACAGATGTTGGCAAGATGGCAGCAGAGGTCAGACTCTCCACTAATATTTCATTACATCTTATTGCTGTGTGAAGATGGCAGCAGAGGGGCAGTCTGACAGAACAGCGTCTGACATGGAAGTGTGGAAGAAGCAGTGGAGTGTCATTGAGTTCCTCCATGTGGAAAAAAAACGCATCCCCTGACATCCATTGTGCTTGTTCAGAAGTTCCATAGATCAAAGAGCAGACATGAGCACAGTGAGTCAGCAGATGATGCATTTCAACAGCAGTAGCTGTGTGAAAGCACATGGCCATCCAGAACATGGCTTGTCATCTGTCACATCACCAAATGAAGAGTACCTCAATCAACTCACCTCAANGTCACATCACAAATTGAAGAGTACCTCAATCAACTCACCTATACAAGTCTGCTAATGGTGGTGATATAGTGAAAAATAGTTTTGTAGCTGAGAATTTGCTCTATCAAATAGATGTTGTACTCTTTGTATCTTCCATGGTTTCCAGAAATAAATAGGAGGCATCACTTCTGGAGCAACCTATGCATTTCATTATAATCAATATATTCCCCAGAGATAAAGCCACCTGCTGAAGGTTTAAGCCCCTGGTGTTTGTACCCAGCCCAGCATGGCTGTCATTTGTAAATAAATATTTCAAAAACCCCCACTTGCCAGCAGCAGCAATAGCAGTACATGCTTGTAACTGGTATGCGTTTCTGAACAGTATAAAGAAGAAATACAGTAAAGGCATAAGCTTCTTTTGTAAGAACTTCTACTAGTCTTCCCTTTAAGGGACACAAAGGCTTGCTGCAGCTCCTCTCCATTGCCCTGTAAAGGAGGGAGTACAGTCAATTTTCTAACTGAATAATATCCGTCCCCCTCACCAGCCACTTCCATCTGATCTCCTGAACTGCATAAGCATGATCTCTCAACTAATGAGAACTAAGATCAGTCACAAGTGGAAGACAATCACTCAAGACAAATTCAGGGCACAGACTTTCCTTACTTCCCATCTTCCAATGCAGTAAACATCTGTTCAAGAAATAAGTAAGCAAAAAATAAAGGAGTTCTTCGAGCTGCAGGACAGTTCAGAAAAATTACATTAGAAAATTATTTCTCCTGTCTGGCAGCTGCCAGTTTTGTCACAGAGTGGGAGATGCAGAATTAGCTCCACAATATCTGCTGTTTTCTCAGTCCAGTATTTCCTACACCAGCTCCACAGCTCTGTTTATTTCACTGAGACATGAACCTGACAAACATCTCCAGCAGGTGTTGTGGCATTGAACAGGCTGCAGTGTGGGGAGGGTTTTGCAGGAGGAGATGGCAGGGAGAAGACACTTTGCTTTTGGAGATAAAGTGGATGTGTGAAACAGCAAGTCACACATAGCATTCTGTTGTGAAAGATCCCCCACCTAACTCCAAATTTTAACATGATTTACACAACCTGCAACACATTTATAGTAGAGAGCATGCTTTTTTGTGTTGTTGATTTTAGGTAATTATGTTCAAAAGCTGAAAGCTTTTTATCGTCCTTTACATTACTTTTTGCAATAAACACGTTACATATAACAAAATTATCATAAATGGAGATGAGAAAAGCCAAACAAAGCAAGTTAAGGTACATCTCCATAGACGGATCTAACGCCCAAGGGCCTGATTCAGATGTTCTGGGGAACCAAGAGGAACAAATTTTTCTCCTCTCCATAAACCTTGTTTGTGTCACTGCAGCAGCCCTAAGGGGACTGCTAAGTGCTAGTAGGGATTTTCCTCAGGTGGAAGACAATCAGCAAAGCTCCTGTCCTCCTCACCCCTGTATATCCCTTTCTGAGGTGCAGCTGGGAGGATGAAGCAGCACTGCAGTAGATGTGAAGCTGAGGCACTATGCATTAATTAGAATAGCCCTGTGTGGTGGTGATGTCTGACATCTGCCCATGTTTAGTGTCTCTCTTCCTTCCCAACAGGATCATTCCTGGCACAGCCTTTCCNTGACATCCATTGTGCTTGTTCAAAAGTACCATAGATCAAAGAGCAGACATGAGCACAGTGAGTCAGCGGATGATGCATTTCAACAGCAGTAGCTGTGTGAAAGCACATGGCCATCCAGAACATGGCTTGTCAGCTGTCACATCACAAATTGAAGAGTACCTCAATCAACTCACCTATACAAGTCTGCTAATGGTGGTGATATAGTGAAAAACAGTTTTGTAGCTGAGAATTTGCTCTATCAAATAGATGTTGTACTCTTTGTATCTTCCATGGTTTCCAGAAATAAATAGGAGGCATCACTTCTGGAGCAACCTATGCATTTCATTATAATCAATATATTCCCCAGGGATAAAGCCACCTGCTGAAGGTTTAAGCCCCTGGTGTTTGTATCCAGCCCAGCATGGCTGTCATCTGTAAATAAATATGTCAAAAACCCCCACTTGCCAGCAGCAGCAATAGCAGTACATGCTTGTAACTGGTATGCGTTTCTGAACAGTATAAAGAAGAAATACAGTAAAGGCATAAGCTTCTTTTGTAAGAACTTCTACTAGTCTTCCCTTTAAGGGACACAAAGGCTTGCTGCAGCTCCTCTCCATTGCCCTGTGAAGGAGGGAGTACAGTCAATTTCCTAACTGAATAATATCCGTCCCCCTCACCAGCCACTCCCATCTGATCTCCTGAACTGCATAAGCATGATCTCTCAACTAATGAGAACTAAGATCAGTCACAAGTGGAAGACAATCACTCAAGACAAATTCAGGGCACAGACTTTCCTTACTTCCCATCTTCCAATGCAGTAAACATCTGTTCAAGAAATAAGTAAGCAAAAAATAAAGGAGTTCTTCGAGCTGCAGGACAGTTCAGAAAAATTACATTAGAAAATTATTTCTCCTGTCTGGCAGCTGCCAGTTTTGTCACAGAGTGGGAGATGCAGAATTAGCTCCACAATATCTGCTGTTTTCTCAGTCCAGTATTTCCTACACCAGCTCCACAGCTCTGTTTATTTCACTGAGACATGAACCTGACAAACATCTCCAGCAGGTGTTGTGGCATTGAACAGGCTGCAGTGTGGGGAGGGTTTTGCAGGAGGAGATGGCAGGGAGAAGACACTTTGCTTTTGGAGATAAAGTGGATGTGTGAAACAGCAAGTCACACATAGCATTCTGTTGTGAAAGATCCCCCACCTAACTCCAAATTTTAACATGATTTACACAACCTGCAACACATTTATAGTAGAGAGCATGCTTTTTTGTGTTGTTGATTTTAGGTAATTATGTTCAAAAGCTGAAAGCTTTTTATCGTCCTTTACATTACTTTTTGCAATAAACACGTTACATATAACAAAATTATCATAAATGGAGATGAGAAAAGCCAAACAAAGCAAGTTAAGGTACATCTCCATAGACGGATCTAACGCCCAAGGGCCTGATTCAGATGTTCTGGGGAACCAAGAGGAACAAATTTTTCTCCTCTCCATAAACCTTGTTTGTGTCACTGCAGCAGCCCTAAGGGGACTGCTAAGTGCTAGTAGGGATTTTCCTCAGGTGGAAGACAATCAGCAAAGCTCCTGTCCTCCTCACCCCTGTATATCCCTTTCTGAGGTGCAGCTGGGAGGATGAAGCAGCACTGCAGTAGATGTGAAGCTGAGGCACTATGCATTAATTAGAATAGCCCTGTGTGGTGGTGATGTCTGACATCTGCCCATGTTTAGTGTCTCTCTTCCTTCCCAACAGCATCATTCCTGGCACAGCCTTTCCTGTCACCAACACAAAAATGTCATCCAGCTTTCCATCTTCCTGTCTTCAACTACAAAACCTGAAGCAATTTAGAAATGGAAGATGCTGCCTTCCCAAGTCTCAAACACAGTTAACCACAACACAGTCTTCCTATCTACCCAAGCCACTATTCCCTGCTTCCTACCACATTCACTCTAATCTTTTGGAAAGCTTCAGCAAGAAAGCAAAGGTCTCTACCATATGGTGGCAGCAATTCCCTGCTCCACAACTGCCAGTTACCATCTTCAGTCATCTTTGGTTCTGCTGGATTTGTCCATTACCCCAACCCCTCGCAATGACAACATCGTGCTTAAGCGAACATGGAAAGGGGTGACATGACTAATTCTTTCTCTGCCTTGCTAGAGAAAGACAAGCCTAGGATTATGCTGGCTGATTGACATTTGGTGACTCTCATTCAATGAGACTTAACAGCAGGGTGAGAAATTTAGTTGACTCCCACTGGGGTAGTGATATACCCAGGACAAATACAGTTTTATTCCCCACTGTGACTTTTTAGAATAATGATACGTCACTTTCTGGCTTTCAAGACAAGTAAGAGAGTGGCTAAAATGCTGAGGCTTTAAAAACCCTAATCTAAATTCAATAAATAAAGTTAAGACTAAGAGACAATGCATAGACCATATAGTTAAGCTTAAAAGCTTCGCATTAAAGCAGTAACATAACATCATATTATTGCACTATATAGTACGAGACAGGCATAGCCCTTTCTGGAAGCAATTGGTTTCCTCCTGAGCGTACTAGGAAGTAGTTGTACCCCCATCTGTAGCAACGGTAGTCCTGCATCTGTTTCTTGCAGCTTGTTATTCATTTTTACTTCAGGCAGAGAAGAAAACCAGTTCTGAATAAATCCCCTCCAGTTCATAATTTAGAAATAGATTACATGTTCATCACACGCTCAGTAAGAGGATTGTAGTATAGCCTGATTGCTCTTACCATTATTTGAGCAACAGGTCAAGGATTAAGCACTCCAGATCTCAAGATTTTCTGCTTTCTAATTCTGTCACTGATTTATTTCACATCATAATCTCATTTCTCTGTCACAAAGAGAAATTATCTCACTAAATCCATGTTTCTAAAGCCTTTTGCAGTTTTCTCACTGTGGACTCTAATGCAGACATAAACATGTGTATGCATCTAAAATAAGACAAGCTTATCATTCAAAGATGACATCTCATCATAGACCTTCACCCTTGCTGGTATCCTTGGTTTAGCTTTTTGTACAAAAAATGGCCAGTGCTGTCTCTAGAGAAGACCTGGATTTACAGTATTTTAACTCCAGTCACTGGATACCACAGCATTAAACTCATCTCAACCAAGATGCAACACAACAAGCAGAGTATACCATACAACTGATATCTCTGCCTGATATTCATAGAGCTGCCTTCCCCCACCACCACTTTTTTTTTCCCCTTCTTCCTGTCCAACTCTATAGGTGCAGGTAACCAGAAGAAATCTGAACTCCCTCAACTCCCGAGTGCAGTCAGATTCTTCAACATTTCAATGACCTCCAGTGGAGACAAATTCCCTTGCAGGAAAACATACCCTGTTATGTCAGAGAAAATATGATTGGAAAGTCAACACCCAAGTTCCAGGCTCCTTGGTTGCCATGATAACTGATAATGCTGTTGTTTTCCCTGAATAAATGCTGCTCACCTTCATCAGCACTGGTATAATTTTCTTAATCTTCACTTCACTTAAATAATAGCTTCAGCATTTATCACATCTCTCACCATGTGCAGTACTGGTTCTTGAAAACCCAACTGCCCCCAGTGGATCTAAGCATGTTTTGAACATTAACTTAGCACCATTCAGCCTGAAAGGCAGGTAGAAATCACAGGCACCAGGAGCATACAAGGCACTAGCATTCTGCACGTGGATGACAATCCTCAGCCACAGAGGGTGTGATCACAGAGTACCATAAACTTGCAGCCTACTCTGCAACATCCAGGGTGTAACTGGATCTTTATTTCAAAGAGAGGGAAAACAAACCTCAGAAATGGATTTATAGTGTGCAAAAAAATCCTGAATCAATGCAGTGACTGAAATCTAAATTGTTAGTTTCATAATAAAAGTAACAAAAATCTCAAAGAAATTTTTAAAGAGAAATAGAGGCTACTAGAATATAGGCCATAATATCTTAATTTAACTGTTGATTATATTTAAGGGAAATATTTTCATAAGGACCATTATCAAAAGACCACGTGGAAGAGAACAAGGAAAACAGACCCCTGCTCTCAAATTCTTATAGTTTCCTCATGTACTGGCAAGGCAGAGATGCAAGGAAGTTTCACAAGATAGCTGAAAGAGGAAAGATGCTCATCACAGAGCAAACAGACATTTAGGGGAGCCCAAAATAACTGGGTTCCTGTACAATTTAGAGAAACTATCCACTGATCAGATGAGAGAATAATTATCTAGACTTTTTCCTGCAGTGATCACAGTTCAACAGTTACAGGAGATCCAGACAACGCTATATCTATACACTATTATTAAAGTTTCTTTACCATGAAGTTGTTCAAACACTGAAACAGGTTTCTTTGTGACGCGGTCAGCATCCCATGCTGACAGTACTCAGGAAGCATTTGGATTATACCCTTGGTGATATACTTTAATTTTGGTTCTCCCTCAAGTGGAGAAGTACTTGAACTTCATGATCTTTTCTCTCCCTTCCCATTGTTCTAACTAATGAGATTTGTCCCAGTCAGCAGTTACCAGTGTGACCCTTTGACAGCAGGGGACTGAGTAGCACATACATACAAACCACCTACAACACCTTCCTTTGAAAGCCACCAATCTCATCTGCAGTAATCCTCAAAAATATGATTAAATTGCCTGAATGCTGATTTTGCTGACACGACTGTTGAGGAATAGGAAGTTTAAACAACTGGCACAGGATGACACAGGCTATTTTCACTCAACTCTGATACCTTTTCTGCACGTGATTACAGACAACAGCTCCAAGATCTTCCACTCCACTTTCACTCTGACACCCCTGGTTCCTGGACTGCTCCTTCCTTACCTTTACTTCACATGGAACCTCATCCTTCACTAAAACACAGAGTAAGGAGGACAAAACCCCTGCAGAGTGTATTTGTAAGCAACAGTTAACTTCAAATGCAGAATCAATGAGCAGCTCTGGAACTCCTGATGGACACTTCTGCCATCTGCTGCTCCCTCCCTCTACAGAGGCAGAGCTGTCAGAGCCCCACAGCTAGCTGAAACGGAACCTGAGCTCCAAATCCATGCACCAGCAGAGCAGTCACACGGGACAATGAGGTCTCCAGGGGAGCCCTAGGAAAGACTCCTCTCCTACACAGAGGAGGATGAAGGAATAGGAGCTACAGCCAAAAATATCCTGTATGTCCCCACATTTCACAACTCCACTTGAGATTCAGATGCACAGTCCCTTTTCTTTCTCTTATCCCATTAGCGCCCCATTAACCATCTATCTATAGATGCATACATTCAACAGAAAAACCCAGCTCTGCCAGTCACAATCTTGAGCTCTCCTGGAGCTGATATCTTTAAGAAATGCATATTTACACATGCAAATAGCTCCAAGTAACAATCTCTTTTGGGATTTTAGTCCCCTGATGACAACATCTCTGCAACAGGACCAAGCAAGGACACTGGAACATCTTCCCATTGCCCAAAACTCATCTTTTCCAGTTCATTTTTTTTTCCATGTAGATGGAAACTACCAGCACAGATTTATGAACCTTCCCTTCATTTATACTGGAAAAATAGCACTATTTTTAAGAGCACAATACTGAACAGTCCTGCAAGTTGAAGGCTGATACAGAGACCACATCCCACCATCATACAGGAGTTCAGTGGAGGGAATGGGCCACGTTCTGGAAATTTTCTTGATCATCTAGTCCTATTGCTCTGCTAGAGGAAGAACACCTAGATTAGGTCACCCAGGAATGCATTCAGGTAGGTTTTGAATATCTCAGAAAAGGAGACCCCACAACTTCTCTGGGTAGCCTGTTCTGGTTTGTTACCCTTACCGTTAAGAAGCTTTTTCTTCATATTTATGTGGAACCTCCTATGTTCCAGTTTGCACCTATCACTTCTTGTCCTATCATTGGATGTCACTCAAAAGAACCCTGCTCCATCTCCTACCACTCACCCTTTACATATTTACAAACATTAATGAGCTTACCTCTCAGCCTCCTCAGACTCATAAAGAGACGCTCTACTCCCTTAATCATCTCTGTGGCTCTGCCCTGGACTCCCTCAAGCAGTTCTCCGTCCTCTTGAACTGAGTGGCCCAGAACTGGGCACAGTATTCTAGATGCCATCTCACCAGAGCAGAGTAAGGGGGAGAACTTTTCTCCTGACCTACTAATCACACCCTTTCTAATACACTCCAGGATGCCATCGGCCTTTTTGGCATCAACAGTACAGTGATGTCTCATCATCATCCTGCTGTTCACCAGGTCCCTTTCCCCTACACTGCTCTTCAACAGATCAGTCCCCAACCGACAGTGGTACACAGGGTTGCTCTTGCCCAGATGCAAGACTCCACACTTGCCCTTATGTTTCATTAAATACATGCTTGGCCACCAGGCCAAGCACATATCCACCTGCTCATATCTGACACAGGTGTTGTCTCCGCTCTCCTCCATTTAAGTGCCAGGCTCCAGCACTCTCTGCAGCCAGCAGCCTGGACACCCATATGTCTGTGTGGAGCCTCTGTTAGAAAAACTGTAGGTGCCCAGACAACAGCCTTTGACAGGGTAGCTACAATCACAGTTGTTAGATTACACATTTTTTTCTTAGATATCTGAGAAAAAAGAATCAAATTATGATAGCAGAACCCCCTGAAAAAAACATTAGGACAGATGTGCGCATACATGTGAAACAGCCAACTTACACTTCCCAGGCCCGTTCTACAGCAGTCAGTCACACATGTAAAGAAAAATCCTTGAGAATATAAGATAAGGATTGCCCCTGATAGCAGATATCTCTGTTCTAGCTCCACACACAGGGCTGCTAACCTGAGAGTCAATTACCACAATTCCAGCAACCATTGAATAATGCATTACATTATGAAATATTCAGAACAATATGGGTTAATAATGCCAGTACAAACCAGGATAGACAGCCCTACATCTATCACTTGCTAATGTTCAGCCTTGAGCCAGACCAGAGTGGGAGACAAGATAAATGACAAAGAGCCAGACAGGTTCATAGTTAAAAACATGATAACTTACCACAGTCTTCCACTGGTGCTGAGATGGAAAGGAGGAAAGATGATTTATAGACATTATCTTGGTTTATTTTTGTTTAAAAGCTTGGCAATGGAGAGTGAAGTAATACTGAAAAAGACTGCACAGTGTCCTGGTAAGAGACTTAATGTATCCTTCTAAAATAGAGTTAGCTAACATCTCTGTGAAGCCTTTTGAGAAAAATGGTAAGCCAAGTGGGAAATGCTCTTTAACTGAACTGTCTTCAATTGATGCTTACACACTGAGTGTACATACAACTGAAGGGAAGAAAAAGTGAAAGGGACTGGTGTGAGGGCACCACAAAGTCAAAGCTTTCTTCAGCATACCATCACTGTACTAAGCTAGAGATGTTGCATCATGATGTCCACAGCCTGTAAGGTCCCCATCTGTCTTTGGGATAATATCAGCATCCAGACAGAGAACACGGAAGGGATGTCAAGGGAGACAGTCACCAGACAGATGTACCAACTGGCAGAAATACTGTTATTTTTCTTCCCTACAAATTATTTTTCTTTAAAACAGTTTTTATACAAGCTTTTTGACTACAGACTTAATTATCTCAAAAAATCAGTCTGACAAAATACTGAGTAAAAAGACTTGCTTCAGTCTCAGTGCACACCTAGTAATCCATCTACCCATGCCTGGTAGTGGGGTAAGCACTAGTGAGGAGGGAAATTAGAGAGGAAGAGGATACCATACACTTAAGTCTAAAGACGACTTGATACAGACTAATGCAAAGCTCTCCTTCCTGAAGTTGACACCCTCTGGGTATGTTATTTTTATTATTTTTTACCAAAAAAATCTGTGTTAAATCCTTCAATTCATCTTGTACTGTTCAAATACAGAAAGGTTTATGTAAATTAGTTATTTTCTCTAGAAGCACCATATGGCTTTGCATTTTATCAAATATTTTTTTTTCCCTAGACAAATGTATTAAACTCCTTCCTTGGAAAATCCTCCGGAAGTAGAAGGTTAAACTGAAGGAATTAGAGCTGGTATTGTCTTTTGGGGAATCTCATCAGAGCAGATCCTCCTCCTGGACTAACTTTCATTACATAAAAGATTTTCTGTACTTTCCAGAGCCACAGTAGGGAACAGGCAAAGCAATAAAGTAAGCACATGCACTGACCATGGCACTGGAGCTTACAACTAATCCTGTCCCTGAAGCACAAGAGCAAAGAAGGAAGGGAGGTCAAGATCACAGTTTGTGAAATTTTTCTAGCCACTTGTTCTGTTTATTTAAGTGATACCTTGGAACTTTATGCTTTGAAGAATGTGGAAATATCAGAATACATTTTCTCTTCGCTTCCATCCTCATATCTAAACAAAAAACAGCTGTGGTTCTTTTTTGACTTCCTTCCCATACTATCCCTTGATATATCAACAAGTTGGCCACAAGCCAGCACTGTGCCCTCATGGCCAAGAATGACAATGGTGTCCTGCAGTACATGAAAAAGAATGAGCCTTCAAGAAAAGTGAACCATTTCTCAGCCACTCTCAGTATCACATAGAGCACAAACATTCAACTATCCCCATTTTTGTAAGGAATTTCCTATAAAACCCATAGAAGCTCAGACACCCCCACTCAATCCCATCCCATGACTCCGTACTGCCAGAATCTTTCAGCTAGCTTAACCACTATCCAGGCTTATTCTTATTTCAGCTCCCGCTAGTTCTCATTCCACTTTTTGACTAAGCTGTCTCTCACTCTTCTCACCCACATACATGCACCTCTTTCTACACTCAACTGGACTAACAATTGTTTCTGCATATGAATTATCTCCCTGTTTTTTCAGGGACATATTTACAGCAATGCCTGTATTGCCAAAGTAATCTCTACATCTCATGCCTGACCTTTTTCTTTGTTCTGATGAGAGCAGAATAAAAACATTAAAAGACATACCATTGTGCTCTTCTTGAACACTGGATGCCTTCCTTTCTATTCTTGAATCCTTCATGCATTAAAAATTGTATTGTTGTGATCCACAGTAAGAGATCCATTTTGATTGCCTGTGATGTGACTATTTCAGTCTCTCTTCCTTCTCAGCTTATACACTGTCCCCTTTCTTCTTGCCATTTTTGCAATAAAAAGAACCTTCTGTGTTATATCAAAGCAGGATCTTCCTAGGGAACTATTCAATTGACTTCCTTAAAGCCTCATGCCATGAGTACTGCATGTAGAGCTTTTTCAAAATGCACTGACACCAATATTTTAAAAGAGTTCCCTTTTCCCTTCTCTCCCACTGGCTCTGGTCAGAGGATCTTAAGAGTGTAAGGACTTGGATATTTTTCTCTCTTCTCTCTGTAAGCTGAGAATAGGAAATACAACTCAAGCATGCACACCTGCAGTAAGCATCAAACAAATGAGACAAAAACCTAGATACAAATACCAGCAATATCTAGCAAAGACTGGATCAAAACCCAACCACAGCAAGAATCTTCCCTTCAATTTCTGGGAAATATATCTGTTGATCCTATTCATTAATCAGCTACTACGCTATCACAGCCTTTGTTCCATTTTGCTTTCCCCACACAGCAGAAGTTCACCTGTATTTGGTTTTCTGACACTGGAGTAGAAATCAGATAGTTGACAAGGACAGAGAAAGAAATGAGACAGCAAGCTAAGGTCTATTTGTCATTTGTGTAAGTCTTGCTACTTCACTATAACGATTCTCTTCTCCTGGCACTTCTACAGCTCAAATATATCCTCTTCATAGAGCATCTCATTTTCCCAAGTCAATTCTTCTGGATGAATAAAAAAAAGTCTCCTGAGCACTGGCTGAGGGGCCAATAGACTCAGCCTGTGCTAACATAGAGGAACCTCAGGCAGATAAGACTACTTGTTCTGAGGTTACTGGAATAAGAGGTCATTTTTGACTGTGGTCAGCAAGTAACAAAATAAGGCTCCCTTTCACTCCAAAGAGAGATGCCACATTCAGAAGATCATGCATGTATGTGCTTTAATATGCAAAGAAATTAAACTAATGATGCAAAATGAGTATGAAGATTTGCAACAGAACAATTAAATTGTTCTGGGAAAACATTTCCCACTTTTAATCATGGTAATTAATTTCAAAGATTAAGAGGACTCATGGATGAAAATAAAGCATTAAGATTAGAGGAAGGATAAGCATTTTACTGGGCATTTGGGTATTCACAGGGTTTTCTCATATTAATTTTAAGAGCACAGATGATGAAGATATAAAAACAATATTTATATACTGTAGTGCTTTTTATCTTCAAAGCATTTTGCAAACACTACCTCAGTTGCAGGACTTGAAGAAAAGGATTTCACTTAATGAAAGTAAATGATTCAGGTGCCTCTGTATTAGTCCACAGACAACAGAGGCCTCTGCCATTCACTTCAAGACACAGTTAAGTATTTTAAGTATTAAACTTGAAGCAGATGTACAGCAAGGAAGGTTACTGTTGAAAAGAAAAAATCTAGCAACTGGAAAGTATAAAAAAACAATGTAGCATTAAGGGAAGTAGGTATTTGTATGTCTTCAAGGGTCAGATAAGGTGAAATTCATTCCTCTCCACAAGGGAATGAGTAGGATGTAATCAGTGCATAGACCCTACCCACAGCCCTCCAGTGAATTTCACCTTCAAGTCCCCAAGTAGACAGATACACATCAGCTACTACACAGTTCATTGTCAAGCCAAACTTTGTTTCTGGTTAGTTCATTTCAGCCCAACCATGAACATGTAAAAATCATTCTTACCAGTTGTCTCTGTTGAAATGGACAAGTAGATTGCTTCATAAGCAAGTGAGTTTCTGCTCAGCACATCCTATCTGTCACAGAGTGCAACTTGCATTCAAGATGCTCTTAACCAAGATATTTTCATTCCTGCCTATGACACATTGGCAAGTTCAGCAAGCTACCTTTCATGCTATTCACAAAACAAATTACTGACAGCTCTCTGCTACAACATAATAAAATCAGGCTTACCTTCCCTTCTTGCCATGATATAAGACCACTGATACTCTAAGTTTGGTAATCAGAAATGAAGCCAAGGTACTGCCTTCAATGCATCCTTTTGCTTTATACATGCTCCTTGATACCTAACCCCCCCCCCCCATAACTCAAGGGGGGAGGTGGTGATTGTGGTATCACCTATCTTTGCCCTTGAAGTGTCCCTTTCTCCAAACCAGCCTCAAACTCATGCCGGAGCTCCCAGCTGGAGCAGCTTCTGGTGGTCTCTCTAGAAAGCCCTTGCTCAGGTCAGAAACAGTAGTCCAGGATACTAAAAATAATCCAGCAGCAACTTCCAAACAGAAAATTCACATTAAACATTGTATGGTAACATCTGGGGTGCTCTGCCAAGGCAGTGCCCAAATCCTGACCTCAGCCACTACAGTCCATCACAGTCACACATTTCAGAGCTGAATGTTGTGCAGTGACACCACATTCACAAGACAGCCACAGAGAACAGCTGTGAGAGCAGAATCTGGCAAAATATACAAGCACACAGATTAAATAAAAAAAACACACAAACCCTTCAGTTGTTTTAATCTCTAAGAAGAAAATGGAAGAAAGAAACAGCACAAACCTCGCTCACATATATCAATACATTTAGTTTGTGTACACTAGTGTTTGCTTATTTCTCCTTATGAAGAACTCAAGAGCTCTTCAGTGGTAATTTGCTTATCTATAAGACATCAGCAAAAGACAGATACAGACTGATGGAAAGAAGTGCAGCGTGGTTCCACATGAGTGTGCAAGCAGAAGTGAGGCTCCAACAGGCAAGCATGATTCTAATGAGCTGTTTGTAGTTCTGCCTGGCTGGGAGGTGTTTGTTGTTGTGATCTTTTTAATTGCCAAGCCCTTCTGCAGCACAATTTACTTTCACTTTAATATTAGAGTCACCCATGACATTTAGAAAATTTATGTGAAAGAGTGACTGCACGAATAGTTGCTACCTGGTGAGCAGAATAACACACTGTAGAGAAAGGAATAATTGAAAGAGGCATCTGAGAGAAGTACACATGAAAGTCCACTGGGACAGTTAAAGACAAACTCCTGAAAGAACCTGAAAGTCAGCTAATGACAACGCAGGGAATCTAATTTGATCATGTTTGCCATATGCAGAGAAAGTACACAACCCAAAACAGGACTCCACCTACTTACGGCTTTAAAAGCACTAGTATAATAAATTGCTCCAAACTGAAAATAGTTATGTGCCAAATCAGCCAGAAGAGAGCACCTGAATTGGACAGTGGTGAGAAATGGAGATTTGAAGCTACTAAAAAACATTTTGCTATATACCCTGAAAGCCATACTAATAATCTCAGAAAAAAACAAAAAAGTAACTTGCCCCAACCAAAAACAGGAAGGAGCTAAGTATGCACTTAAATCAGATATATGTATCCATTCAAAGGTAGTGTACATACAATATATTGTAGATACACTACATATATGCACATGATAAATTAGAAAAAAATGATACAGCTTAGATTTATTGAAGAATACTGCTAGGAGAAGGAAAACAAACTGAACAAGCAGTTTATGATATTTCCTTCTCTCTTCCATGACAGAGAGATTTAATAGGGTTTTATTCTCAGGTCTCAAGAATAAACACCTGCATTGTCATGTGATGCAGACAGCAGTCATCTAGACAGCACTGGGCTGGAGACACAGGTTGTTTGCAACTTGAGTCCTTGCTCCACAGAAGGTAATTGGGGTGAATGATCAGATTGTCCTGTCCAGGTCAGAAAAAAAAAGAACTCTAATGACAGCATTAATTTGTTATTGCAGGGTAATCCTGTCACAACCAATCCTTGAAAAGTGGAATTGCTTGACATGTGTATTTTCCAGTATACAGGGCAACAATTCAGAGATATCTTTCTAATCTACTATTAATGTTCCAGGATGTTAAACAACAGCTATTTAAAGTTCAGCCTTTCCAAATCAATAAGAACAACTCATTTGTACTCAAAAGCTTCAACTCTGAATACAAAACACCCCCTAAAACACAACAGCCAACAGCAAGCATCACAACACTGGAATGAACAGAAGCAGCAAGCCAGCACTGACCACAGCACAGCACCCAAACTCCATTGCTCTGGAGTAACAGGCACCACCAGGGCAACCCTGCTTAGTGAAGGGTGGAAAGTAGCAATATTTTCACGTTGAGAGAGAAAACACTCAGATTTCACTGAAAAGGTCAGGATTCTCCTATCTGCATGTTGTCTGATATCTGCATTTCTCAGCCCAGCTAACACCAGAGGGAGAAGAGGTTAGTCAGCACTACTCATTGCACCAGTCAAATACACTCATGGTCAAAGGGGCACACAGTGCTCCTGTTCCCTCTCTCCTGCTTGGGTACTTTATTCAACATGAGTGAGCTCTTCAGACCATTTTGTTTTCCCCAGGTACCTGCATCCCTGAAAGCAGGAAACCTTTATGCCCTCATCCTTTTTGAAACCTGGCTAAGAAAACCCTAAGCAATCAAGACAGGATTTTTTGGAAACCATGAAAAAACAGGGTAGAAAAATCTAAGAGTGTGTGTATATATACATATATAAAGTGAATCAGAAAGTAACTTTATTTAGAGAGAAATTTTATTCTGTTGAGGATATCCTCTTCTGTGCCAAAATAAAGGTGTCATACAAGTTTTCTGTTTCCATAATGATCTTTACTATGCTGTATACAACACATGAGACTGGAATCCAACAGCCTACTGAATGAGCTATAAACTATGCCTCGCTTTTCTTTACAGGATCCTCCAGCTGGGAAGGAGATCAGTTTTTTGATAGAGCCACTGTTTAAGCTGAAAGAAAAAAACAAACCTGCTGCCCCTCCAGTCATATTAGCTAGCTTAATAGAAGTCAAAGCCTACTGTTACTATCTTCATCACAATTATAGTAAATGGAAAGTCTAAGACATGAATGAGATATCTATGTCAACCATAATCTTGTTAGACTACAATGGAGAAAGGTCATACACCCAAGGCAGGCTTAAAGCAAAAAAAAAAAAATTACATCCACGATTACTTTGAAGTGTAAAATATATTTTCACTACTTACAAAGCAACTAGAAAATAATAACCCTTGGGAGCACAGTGACTGCACCATTTCACTTGTATTTATTTTGGTTTTGTACATCTGTGAAACCACATCACAAATAGAATAATTGGAAGGTCAAGGGATAAGAGTTTCTAACATTAATCACAAAGCTTGTTAGATATTTTTACCACAGAGAACTTACCTTCTGGAGAAAAAAAAATCAGAAAGAATTTTCTTTAAAGAAAAGCAAAGGGTTTGACTAAACTACATGTATCTAAAACACTGATTCCATCCAAGGGATCAGGGCACACCCTGCTACTCCCTCCTCTTTTGTGAGGAGTTATTTTCCTTCACTGGAGTACAAGCCCCAAGATGCAACTGAGATTCAACTGCTTAACTGGAGTACCCACTTGCACCCCCAAATGCACTGACACACAGGCACAGACATCACCAATAACCAAATCCTAAAGCATCGATACACTCAAATGCCTCCACTAAAGTCAAAACAACTTCTTAGAAACTCTTGAAGAAGAGAACTTAGTGTTTATTGATTCATGTATTTTTGAGGCTTTCCTTCCCACAAAGTTTTGATCTTTTCATTACATCCCAACAACAAGAACAAGCATCTGAATAGCACAGTTTCTCAAGAAAGCTCCATTTTTCAGCCTTCTCTAAAAAGAGAACCAAGTCTATTTCAAGTCACAAAAAAAAAAAAAAAACACACAAAGCAGCACATATGTAAACAAGATCAGAATTTACCTCCTCTTGCTCAGATAGAAGTCTAATTACATACCCAGAAGATGTCACAGGCTCATAACCAATCCCAGATTTGTTTTCCACCAAAGCTCAAGCTCAATCCAAATTAAGAACTTGCTCTCAGAAACCAGAGAGACAAAAACTTCCAAGCACTTAGCTTCCTTCTTACAAACCCAGTAAACACCACTTCTGGTGCAGGAGATATTGTCCACAAACGTGGCTCAGCTGCCCAGATCATTAGCACCACCTGACTGTTGCCACACAGCTGAACCCACCTTTTCTTCCTCTTTCCACACTGGTTGAGGGTTGGTTTCCTCAGCAAACTCCAAGGTTAGAGAAAAGCTTTTTGCTTTGGAACTAGATTAGTTCTGCTTTACTGAACACCCAAAGCTTACCATATTTAAGTTGATGAAATTTTATTACCTTTAACAATCGTATTACGAGAACCTGAAGTTTCAGCAAAATTAAGAGAAAACCGTTTATTTTAAGAAATGCTTGGGTTAGCAGTTCAATAAACTCTTTAATAAGTTGCAAGTTTAAGTCTTCACTAGACCACAACCAACAGCACAATTAGCCTGGTGTACACCTCAACTCCTAATCCTCACACAAAGGCCCAGTGAAGTGCACTTGAATTTACCCATTGTAAGAAAGCACAGAAGAGCAGCAAGGCCCTAGGCTGCCACAGCAAGTAAGGACTTCATTAACTGCAACGGCCACATACACAGAAATAAAAAAAAAAAAAACCCTGCTTACCTTCAGCAGACCTCAGGTACACAGGAATCTCCAACAAGATAATCTCACCCTCACTGCCAACCCTTAAATGAGGTCTGGCAAGGGGTGGATCCT
Source organism: Odontophorus gujanensis (assembly GCA_013399175.1). NCBI lineage: Eukaryota > Metazoa > Chordata > Aves > Galliformes > Odontophoridae > Odontophorus > Odontophorus gujanensis. The sequence continues at coordinate 541,614 of VXAB01002405.1, read as the reverse complement.
GGTCCCACTCCTTCCTGTCACTCACGTACATTGCACGCACCTGTGCCCCCCTGGTTTGGGCCTGCCTTCCCACCAGGTGTTCAAACACTGCTTCAAGCTGTGGCTCAGCATTTCTGCTACACCCGTTCAAAGGTACAGAACTGCAAAGCAAATTCTTAGAGAATGAAAGGCTTGATTCTTCAAGTAAGGCAGCCCTAAATCATCTCATCTTCCATTTCTACCCTGCGTTGTTATTGTTGTCATTGTTCATTGAGGTTCATCTAGAGTAACAAAACACAGCAGAGATGAGGCCACTACTGCACAATGCAGGTGATTAGTCAGGAACAGTTCTGTCCCTAAAAGACAAAAGCAAACATAAGAGCAGTTATTCTCAGGTTAATGGGCTGTAAACATTAAGGAGTGCTACAGTGTCTTCTTGTTTTGCCTACGAATAACTCTGTTTCTCATTAGGGGAACAAAATGGACCTGGTCCATGTGGTGCCTTATTGTCACACAGTTGCATGGTGTTTTGGCAGATAATGGTAAGAGATGTAACAAAACTTGCTCCTCTAAGTCCAAATCTTTCCGTATACAAAATGATTTCAAAAGCAAATTGCCTTTTGTAAACAAATTCCAGGCCTGTGCTCAGACGTTCTTCATACCATGCATATAATGAAAACAACGTATCTCCCCTGTCTTCCTTCAGCTTTACAGCAGGTGATATCTGTGGTCTTTCATGAAGAAACTTTTTTTATACCTGCATAAGGAAAAAGAAAACAAAATTTTCTCATTGAAAACTTCATGTTGTCAGTGGTGCTCAGAGTGGTGTAGAAATGGTGAGGAGAAATATCTTGACCACAATTTTCCTGGCATAAGAAATAATACACAGGGATGAGCTTCACCTCAGACCTTTGCGCCCTTCTAGAAGTGTCCCAGAGCCTTACATAGTCCATAGCTGTGGAGACAGATGCTTCTGTAGGATCCAATCTTTTCTAAGTATCTGTCTTGAGATAAATCTTCAGTGCTTCTCCTTCTCTCCATTGACTGTAAAGGAAATCTGTACCTGTATTTGAGCATAGGAAACTAAAGTGATGTGAATCCCATCACTGATTTTTGCGTTTGCTCAGGACCCACAAGGCTGCAGATGTTCACTAGGAACAGTGCTTCAGTCAGTACTGCAAAATTCATGATCTAGGGAGTCAAGGCGCCTGCGCTGACAAGCAGATGACAAAAGAGAGGAGAGCCGTCATATTTTGGAAACCTCCTCTAAAGACTCAGTGCACAGCTTGGTGAGCAATTGTTTATTTTTGGCATGACAGCCAACTAAAAAATCAAGTCAGAAAATTCCTCTGTTTGATCCAAAATGTTTTTTCTTGTCAAACTGTGTCAGGTGACGGACAATGTTTTGTTCATCAAAAAACAAACAAGCAAAAATAATCTCATTTTATTTGCCTTACTATCTTTATTTTTATAAGTCAAGCTCAGGCAGAGTTACTCCCCTCAAATTGGAAATCTGATGCCTTCTGTGCATAATAAAACAATTTTGTTTTTCACAAGAACAATCGGCCAAATAAGAATAATTTTGGTTAACACAAATCTTCTGTTTTCAGTGAGGGAATTATTCATCCAAAGAGACTCAAAGCATTACGATCGTTAACTAATTATGGCTCGTGATGTCCCCAGTGCAGTGGTAAGAGGACATTTCCACATTATTCAATTCTGGCTGGACTGGAGTCAGCGCATTTGCAAAGACTGATGAAGCATCAGATCTTCTGAATGTGACACTGTGCAACATATTCTGTGCAAACATATCAATTTGTTGAAAAGAGCAGGTGCTTTCTTTTTATTCAACGTTAAGACTGCTATAGGTTGGCTGCAGCATGTTTCATGCTGCAGCACTTAATGACATCAGGACTCCGAGGTCACAAATATTGTGTCACTTCATGTCACAGAGATCATCTACTCATTTACCCACCAAACTTACTGTGTTTTAAAGGCAGCATCCACGAATGCAGCAGATATAACTTCATATAGCTTAGAGTGTCTTTATGAAAACTACCTCACAATGTGCTTCATAGAGATAAATACAATTGCGAGTTACTACAAAAAACTATCAGGTGAGACAAAGCTGTCCAAGACAGGAGAAAATATCCTTTCACTTTGAAATCAGTGTGTATGGTATTTGTCATGTCAGAAGCAGCCCACGAGAAGGTAAGGGGCTTATCAGAAGAAAAGAAGTGAGGTAGTGCCACCATATATCACATCAGTGTGTGAAACTTCACAGAGTTTTTTGGCTGGTGAGGGTTACAGTAATACACAAGCAATGTTTTCAGGCAGATATAATCCGTAAATCACAAACAGATATTTACCCCCGTGGTCCCTTGGACATCAGCATGGTCTCCTTTGCCTGTGGATGCCCCCTACACGGAGGCATTCAGAGCCAGGCTGGATGGGGCTCTGAGCAGCCTGGTCTAGAGGGAGGTGTCCCTGCCTATAGCAGGGAGGTGGAACTAGATGACCTGAAGGGTCCCTTCATAGCCATTCCACAATTCAGTGACTCCAAACAGGTTTTAACGTTTCTAAATTCTGATCAAGTTCTAAGAGTCTTAGTGCCTGATCCTCATAATTTCTCTGTCTGCTCATGTGTTTTCTAATCTGCCAGTTCTTATCACTCTACAGGGAGTTTTCTTAAAGAATAAGGAAACCAAGACCTTAAATCAAATCTCTCACTGAGCTGAGTTTTTGAACATTTTCTTTGTTATATGCTTGAATCATTCTGAGCAAAACATTTGTTGCTGAGTGCTATACCATCTAACTTGACCACTGAAGTAGTGAGGCAGAAGACAGAGGGAAAGATATATACTGGGTTAATGAACCATGCCCACATCTATGCTTTATGCAGAAGACTTTCCAAGTGGAAATTATTGAGGTTTCCTTTGTGTCGTTCTACTTATCAGAAGGCTTTAATCCTTCCAAATACTTCACCACTGGGGTTTGATATGATGATACCACAGGAAGAGTTCTGGAGAGCAAGGTTTCAAGAAGTTCTGAGCACTATGAGGTAATGATCCTTGAATCCTTTTAAAGGCACTTCTCTGCCCAAGAACTGCTCTCCTGAATTTTGTGCTGAATGAGGACTCAGCATTTAAAAAATTATACAGACTAGGAAATACCATATAAAGACATGATACTATCCAACCTGTCATAGTCTTCACATTTTAAATCTACCCTAAATCCTTTTTTTTCCAATTGAGTAATTTACATTTTTAAGAGTTTCTGACTGATTCACGGAAACAAACTGTTTTGTATATCACATTAGTCAGCTATTTGTATTCCTGGTAATGATTGTTTTCTGTTTGTTTTCCTCCATGTACACGATCAAAGACTACCAGATAAACAACTCAGATGGTAGAAGAGGTGTATGTTCACTGGTATTTTTAGCTCTAGCAGAAACATATGACATTGTGTTGAATATTTTCCATTTATTTTTGAGAAATCAGAAGGTGTTGCTAGCTAGCTGCTTCACATTATAATCTGCATTGCAAATACTTCAAAGTTCGCAATCTTAAAATTAGGTCCTACTAAGAAGCACAGAAGTTTTCCCTGCTGTGATGAACTTCTTCTAGGAACAGAAAGTTAAAATATACATTGTGTCAGAAAGAAGCACACTGCAGTAATCAAACTGGAAACAGATAGAAATACTCATTTGAAATGTTCTTCTGAATCTGAGGCTACCTTGGTTTGGATGGGATCCTGAAAGGAGAATAAAGAGGAGAAAGGTATGTGTCATTGGCACCCACAATAACTACTGTGTGGGAGGCAGGAAGTGACCCTGGCTCCATTTGCATCTCATTTCACTGCTGATCTGGACAAGTAGAAAACCAACACCATAAAGATTTTTCTATTTATCTAGTGATTCAGACAATTTTCTGGGAGAAGTCTTGTGCAAGACTACCCACTCTCTCATCTCTCCACTGCTCCTGCCAGAGGGGGTGTTGGTGAACTCAGTGGGTTTACAACACATCCGTATCAGTGCCCGGGTAATTAATCCCAGACTCACTTCTCTCCCAGCAGCTCATGACTTTTTCAGTCACATAGACCAGCCAGACAACACAAACCCAGCCGCTCTATGCTATCTGTTGCATTGCCACTCTCTAAGCCATCTATGCTTGACTGTTTGCCAATTTTTCTTTTAATCAAACAACTCTTTCCTCCTGTTTGTGCAGAAATCCATCATGGAAAACAATATTATTTACAGTATGCTCAGGCTACTGGCTATGCCCAAAAATAGTTTTTAACAACAGGAGGTAAAAATCTGCCATTAGTACCTCTGTGGAAACTGCTATGTCTAGTGCCAGCCATGTAATTACTGCTCTTTCCACCTCCAATAAAATTTATAGGCAGTACTGTCATTTAGAGTTCCATAAGCACAGACTTTCATATTTTATGGTGAGTATATTAATAGCTCCTAACTACTGAAGTTTCTAATCATCCATATTGAAAAAAAGAAAATTATTGCCACCCTATTAGAGCCATTTTAATGTTCTATAAGCATATTATTTGCACATTTGAGTATAAGTAATCAATAAGTTCTTTCTAAGGAGATTACTTTAATGTAAAAAAAAAAAACAAGATAATGAGTCTGTAGATTATGGGCGGATGTTAGCCCCCTGCTTAGAACCAGAACAACTCCTGAAGGAGAGAGATATGGTGTTCTTGTGGTGGATACTGTCTTGTCAATTCAACAAGGACTGAGCTGGTGTTATCTGGAGCAGAGTCAACAAAGAGTAACAGGTTGAGGTCATGGTCTATGGGCAACAAAGGAGGATTGCAATTTCTAAAAAAAACAAGAGATCATATGTGGAGTCGATCCTAAAAATGTTTACGAGATTGTTTCTCAGGGCTGTGCCCAGCACTACTCTGAATCTCTCCAGGGATGGAGACTTCACAGCCTCCCTGGGACTCACTCCAATGCACTAGTGTCTCCCTTGGAGCTCAGCATCAAAGAGAGCAGAGAAATCCACATTTGTGAAAAGTTTGCCATAAAACAAGGTAAATCACCAGTGTTACGACTGCAGGGAAGCACAGAAGTACAATTGTGTTTCCCAGGTGCTTCCAGGAAGCACTCTGGAGTCTATCAGGGACTGAGGGAGGGCCATCTCTTCGGGCTGTTCCTAAAATGCAGTGACTGTATCGCCCTGCTTATTGTTCCTAAACCAAGTGGGAGATGCAAGTGGAAGCAGCAACATCCTCACTTCAGGCAAATACACATCAGTAAACAAAAATACTTAGATTTCTACTGTCGTTGTCCCATTATTCCTCTCAGATAAACACAGCCTCTCTGTAAAGATGTGATAACACAGCATACAGCAATGATAAGCGATTTCCAGGTGAGACATCTGCGTCAGCTGCCACACAGCACCTCACCACTGCTGGGTCTAATTATATATCCATGCGCTTTCATCTGATAGCCCTGTGTGTCACAGCTGGAGACATCTCTGTCACCTCGTGCAGCTCTAAAAGTTTCCATGACATGAAGTGATGATGTAGTCCCTGGGACAGCACTGGGACCCAATAGTGTGAGCTGAGTGAGTGAGTGAGTAGGAAAGCAGGACAGGCACTCAGCTCTGAGGGGTCCCCCATAACTTTCTTCTCACCCATGCCCCACCAAGCTCTGCCATCAGATGGGAAATGGGATATATTTCCAGCTAGGTCTCTCCAGGATCCATCACTCTTCCCCACCACAGCTTTCCAATTTTGCATGCAACCAACCTCAGCAGAGCCACGTTGTACCTCACTGCTGCTCAACCCATAGGGTCTCCCTGTAATTGAATATCTCTTTGAGTTCCCTTTTGATTATCTGTCTGAAAACAAAACTCCATAGCTAAGCATTACTTCTTTTTTATGTCGCTGCTGCTGTATCAGGGCAGTGGTATTAATTTTGGACACTTCATCAAAAAATCTCCTTCTGGGTTTCCTACTACAGCCTCAAGTCAAGCAAAACAAACAATGAAACTACTGGGACTGAAGAAAGGAACAAGGTATTAAGCTTTTTATTAGTTGCAGAATTTATTTCTCTGCTGTTTCAGCTTGCTCCTGTCTTTGCCACAAGGCAAACATCTAAATATATTTTATGGAAGAAAATGATGCAGGAGCTCCAAAGCCAAGACACAATGCTGGGCAGTACAGGGCATTAAAAGTCTGCAGCACCTCTGCATGCATTTTGAAAGCATAAATAAGAAACAGAAGGATTTGTGCATGCTGCTAATTTCACATACCACCTGCTATAAATATGCTCATCCGTGTACATGCAGCACTTCCCATCTCCCATTCAGTGATATCTGAGATAATTTCACAGCCCAATTTTGTTGCAAGCCAGTTCTGTTTTTTTTTAATTATTATTATTTTATATATATATATATATATATATTGTTTTCACTTGGGATGTGCTACATGATTGTTCTTTTATAAATGTAATTATGAAGGGGGTAGGGGGAGGTATTGAGAAAAAAAAAGTAGACAAATGAAATTTTCCAATTGTCTTGAAGCCATAATTGATTTTGTCAGTTTACTAAAATGCTCGAGCTGTTACCTCTTTACCTGAAATTACTCTGGGAAATTGTTTCAGTCTCAAAAATGAGTCTGGGGATGGAAAACTAGGTTTTCTGCAATGTCAGGCACATCTCATGCTCCTTTTCACTGCTATTTGAAGGAAGATCTCAGTCAACACTTGCTATCTGCTAGCGAAGTTACTCCAAGTAGACACTTTGTTATTTGAGTAGACATTTGCATTAGCAGATGACAGTACTGGACCATCTCCCAGTGAAGGAATTGCCATGCAGGCACACACATGCCTATATATCCCATTTTTCCATATGCCAAATATATATATTGGGGTTCAAAAGAATTTAAAAAAAAAAAAAAAACCCTCAGGTCAAAAAAACTTTCATTGCTCCTGCATGAGGGCAGAGTGGATTTCCATTTTCGAGGANTAATTAATCCCAGACTCACTTCTCTCCCAGCAGCTCATGACTTTTTCAGTCACATAGACCAGCCAGACAACACAAACCCAGCCGCTCTATGCTATCTGTTGCATTGCCACTCTCTAAGCCATCTATGCTTGACTGTTTGCCAATTTTTCTTTTAATCAAACAACTCTTTCCTCCTGTTTGTGCAGAAATCCATCATGGAAAACAATATTATTTACAGTATGCTCAGGCTACTGGCTATGCCCAAAAATAGTTTTTAACAACAGGAGGTAAAAATCTGCCATTAGTACCTCTGTGGAAACTGCTATGTCTAGTGCCAGCCATGTAATTACTGCTCTTTCCACCTCCAATAAAATTTATAGGCAGTACTGTCATTTAGAGTTCCATAAGCACAGACTTTCATATTTTATGGTGAGTATATTAATAGCTCCTAACTACTGAAGTTTCTAATCATCCATATTGAAAAAAAGAAAATTATTGCCACCCTATTAGAGCCATTTTAATGTTCTATAAGCATATTATTTGCACATTTGAGTATAAGTAATCAATAAGTTCTTTCTAAGGAGATTACTTTAATGTAAAAAAAAAAAACAAGATAATGAGTCTGTAGATTATGGGCGGATGTTAGCCCCCTGCTTAGAACCAGAACAACTCCTGAAGGAGAGAGATATGGTGTTCTTGTGGTGGATACTGTCTTGTCAATTCAACAAGGACTGAGCTGGTGTTATCTGGAGCAGAGTCAACAAAGAGTAACAGGTTGAGGTCATGGTCTATGGGCAACAAAGGAGGATTGCAATTTCTAAAAAAAACAAGAGATCATATGTGGAGTCGATCCTAAAAATGTTTATGAGATTGTTTCTCAGGGCTGTGCCCAGCACTACTCTGAATCTCTCCAGGGATGGAGACTTCACAGCCTCCCTGGGACTCACTCCAATGCACTAGTGTCTCCCTTGGAGCTCAGCATCAAAGAGAGCAGAGAAATCCACATTTGTGAAAAGTTTGCCATAAAACAAGGTAAATCACCAGTGTTACGACTGCAGGGAAGCACAGAAGTACAATTGTGTTTCCCAGGTGCTTCCAGGAAGCACTCTGGAGTCTATCAGGGACTGAGGGAGGGCCATCTCTTCGGGCTGTTCCTAAAATGCAGTGACTGTATCGCCCTGCTTATTGTTCCTAAACCAAGTGGGAGATGCAAGTGGAAGCAGCAACATCCTCACTTCAGGCAAATACACATCAGTAAACAAAAATACTTAGATTTCTACTGTCGTTGTCCCATTATTCCTCTCAGATAAACACAGCCTCTCTGTAAAGATGTGATAACACAGCATACAGCAATGATAAGCGATTTCCAGGTGAGACATCTGCGTCAGCTGCCACACAGCACCTCACCACTGCTGGGTCTAATTATATATCCATGCGCTTTCATCTGATAGCCCTGTGTGTCACAGCTGGAGACATCTCTGTCACCTCGTGCAGCTCTAAAAGTTTCCATGACATGAAGTGATGATGTAGTCCCTGGGACAGCACTGGGACCCAATAGTGTGAGCTGAGTGAGTGAGTGAGTAGGAAAGCAGGACAGGCACTCAGCTCTGAGGGGTCCCCCATAACTTTCTTCTCACCCATGCCCCACCAAGCTCTGCCATCAGATGGGAAATGGGATATATTTCCAGCTAGGTCTCTCCAGGATCCATCACTCTTCCCCACCACAGCTTTCCAATTTTGCATGCAACCAACCTCAGCAGAGCCACGTTGTACCTCACTGCTGCTCAACCCATAGGGTCTCCCTGTAATTGAATATCTCTTTGAGTTCCCTTTTGATTATCTGTCTGAAAACAAAACTCCATAGCTAAGCATTACTTCTTTTTTATGTCGCTGCTGCTGTATCAGGGCAGTGGTATTAATTTTGGACACTTCATCAAAAAATCTCCTTCTGGGTTTCCTACTACAGCCTCAAGTCAAGCAAAACAAACAATGAAACTACTGGGACTGAAGAAAGGAACAAGGTATTAGGCTTTTTATTAGTTGCAGAATTTATTTCTCTGCTGTTTCAGCTTGCTCCTGTCTTTGCCACAAGGCAAACATCTAAATATATTTTATGGAAGAAAATGATGCAGGAGCTCCAAAGCCAAGACACAATGCTGGGCAGTACAGGGCATTAAAAGTCTGCAGCACCTCTGCATGCATTTTGAAAGCATAAATAAGAAACAGAAGGATTTGTGCATGCTGCTAATTTCACATACCACCTGCTATAAATATGCTCATCCGTGTACATGCAGCACTTCCCATCTCCCATTCAGTGATATCTGAGATAATTTCACAGCCCAATTTTGTTGCAAGCCAGTTCTGTTTTTTTTTAATTATTNCCTGCATTTATGCAAGTGTGAGTCCATTCACAAAGCACAGTCTTTGTGAGACTTAAAGCCCTAATCTATCAAGGATAAACTTCGTTCCAAGTCATCCAAATAATCATCAATGGAACTAATTATAAACATGAAGTTAGGTGGGTACCTAACTTGCTTCCCTCAACGAGAATAGCATAACCACAGAAGAGAAGGGGAACAAAAGAATTTAAAAAAAAAAAAAAAAACCCATCAGGTCAAAAAATCTTGCATTGCTCCTGCATGAGGGCAGAGTGGATTTCCATTTTCGAGGAACTGTTGATATGGGAAATGGAATAACCAAAAAAGTATACTTAAAAGGGAAAAAATAAATGGAAAATGCAATAAAAAGTACCCATCTTTATTCAGAAACACCGTGCGTACCTACCCGCTTCCACACAGTAAGATTGCTGTAAAGCCAGTAGCATACAGAAAAATTTCAGACGTACTCCTGAAAGTCTGAAGGCAGTGTTTCATAGTGTTGACTACAGTCAAACCAGTCTGATTGGACTGATCTTTAGAAAAGACTCACATTGATACCCAAAGGAAACACTTTTTATCTTGCACAGGATGTGTAAGAATCATCCATTTCCCTTACACAGGCATATGGATTTCTTTCTTGAGAACAAATACCTCCATCTTTACAAAACACACACCGAACTTTCACTTGTGCATGAGTATAAATGTAAATATATACATAAGCACAAAACTTGTATTTATATTCAGATTTATATGCACATACATAAATACATACATACTCATACATATGCTTTGAGAATTGGTACCTTTTTTAAGCATCATAGTGATGTTGCCCACTCAGATCCAGCGGAGGAAGGAGGAGCCCAACAAACAGAAGCAGACCACAGTCTGTTCTCCCTTACAGGTGGCTGTCTCTCATTTGGATCCCGTGCCTTTTGGCAGTGAGAAGCTGAGAAATCATCTAAGATTAAACTTATTTCATCATCGCTGCTGATTAATTTTGAGGCTGCTAATTAACACCTCCAGGAAGGAAACCCCCAACAAAATGTAATCTGAGGATTAGGAGAAAAGGAGAGAGGATGAAGTTTTATGGCATGGAAAATGGTAGTTTAAGGAAATTAAAGGCAGGAAAATGTGAAAAGCTTAAAATGAAGTGTTTGAAATAGTCTTTTTTTTTTTTTTATGTATTTATTTTCAGATCATTGGTTTGATGGGGGAAAAAACACACATCAAGTTTTTGTTTTTTTATTCCATCTCAGAACAGAAAAAAGTTTTTCTCAGAAATATTCAAAGGATAAAAATATATTTCTGACTTGGTTTTTGCTGAGCAAGGATCATTGCTGACTTTCCATGCTACTTTCCATGGCTTGATTCTGTTAATATATCTCACATCCACCTAACATTATGGATGGCATAGCAAGCTCTTGAAAGTGCAGATTATTTAAGCATTATGTGTTCATATATAGTGTTAATGCATCCAGTCAGCAAGGAGGGTAAGCTTTTGCAAATCAAGTTCTGATATTGACACTGCGGTACAAGGAATACATTATTTTACTCTGCACTACACTTAAAAGCTTTGATCTCACTTTCAGGGGTTGATCAAAGCTGGACACAAATTCCACCTTTGGTACACAGCCCAGACTGATGGAATAGGACAAGAGCATAGTGTCCATCTCGTTTTGAGATCAAACAAAAAAGCTAAGTGTCTTGTCAGAGGGCAGCTGCATTGTGGGGCACCAGGAAGCTGCTTCTTTCCCTTCTGAGCTTCCCCTTCTGCGTGCTCCAACAAACTTCAGTTCTCTCACCCAAAAGACTGGAAGCTGTAAATTACATTCCGCCATGCAAACACAGTAGGATAAGTCGAAGTCATTTTTAATGTCCAAGGGATTCTTGTAGTGATGGAGTAAGGATTTTTTAAGTCGTTCAGTTCTCAGAAGTGCACAAAACAAATAAATTTCCAGTACTATTAATATCTTCTTTATAAGCACATAATTTTCAACAGATCATACCTCCAAAGCTGCTTTTCATCACATATTCAGACTTCTCCTCAGGTGCAACATAACTACCAGCAACTTCTTTTCCATGGGCACCCCCTCATAGTCTGAAAAAATCCTGTAAATAGGAAACAAAGAGTGCAAACAGGTGTCGGTGGGCAATGGCACGGAGAGATGCAGTTCTCTTCCCTCAGTGTTTGCAAACCTTTCCCATATCTCAACAAAAGATTTACTAGTCTCAGTGTTGGAGAAAAAATAACTTGATATGTCTCTGAACAACAGCAACATTGCAGATGTTCCAGAGGGCTCTGGCAGTACCCTGGGCTGAATCTAGCAGATGTACACGGAGTGTAACTCTCCAAGCTAATTCAACACAAAGTTCTGTTACGTCTTTGGCCTCCAGAAAACAACTACCCAGTAACAGAGTTGATGGGAAAAAATTATTTTGCCACTAACCATTAACACTGATTGATAATCTATTAACTCTAACCTTGCTAGCAATGGACTTTACTACAATTTATGATCAATCATTTGAACTTTCATTCCTTCAGAGTTGTAGCCATGATAAAAACAAAGGTAAATTATTACTGGACAGAAATTAAACATTTAACCTTTATACAGAAGCTTAATACTAAACTTCACCCAACACGTTCATCCTTTCTTTTCTGTGTCACAACCAGATAGCATTTCTTGCTTGAGTTCTAAAAATGACTGACCTGTGTTTCAATTTGTTCACTATTGACTTGGGGAGAGATGGTAGGAAATGATGAAGAAACAAGGGATCACTGGAAGAAAACAACTGTTACTTTCTGTTCTGAAACTTACTCCTCCTTAAGGTCCATTCTTGCTATGCTTTGGTATTGTCTGAACAGTCAATATTACATTCAAAAGGGGCAATGACAGGTCAGTGAGAAGAGTCTTATGCCGTTACAATTTAATATCATGCTATTATTCCAAAATAGAAGTTCTGTTGCTCTAAGGCACCTCTGTCCTAGAAGAACAGTGGTAGGGGGTTGGAACTAGATAATGTCCCTTCCAATCTGAGCCATTCTACGATTCTGGGAACTGTGTTAGTTCTGGACTTACAGAAACAGTATGGATTCTTAAAAAACATTACTCATCCTCTCATTCCTTTCACTCCAATCAAGTTTCTTCTCTCCAGTCTGCACCAAAGGCAGGACATCTCCTGATCTGTTTCCTTTTGTAGCCTTCTGTCAGTCCTTTCTTAGAAATCATGTCCATAGCCCCCATGGTGTGTGAGAGCCCTGCTGTCTGACCTGTCCGTTGGCAGGTGCAGAAAGAATGACTCCAGCAGGCCAAGGTATTGGCTGCAGCAAGTGTCATCAAGATTAATGATTTCATCATAGCAAGCTAGGCAAATCAATCAGAGAGCTCGATGGCAGTGAGAAATATCAGATCCAAAGCATTTGTCACCATGAACTCCAGACACTGCTCAGCACTTGTTGGGAGGGACAGGCCCCACACCTCACTGCTGCCCTCAGCTCCTGAGATGCTCTGCAAAGGCCCCTGTCCCTGCACAAGCTGTTTTCTGCACTAGGTACTCTGCTCAGTTCACTGGGGAAATCCCAGCCAGTTCTGCAGTCTTCCCACTGATGCTGAAAAGTGTTGATCTTTTTTGGTGTTTGCCATGAGTGTGGCCAGCTGAACAGCTCCCATTGCTATTAGAAAAGAAGCCTCTGCCTTGGTTCAGATAGTTTTCCCTTCATTCCATCCATTCTCCTTTGACTGGAAACAAGCCAAAGAAGTAGGTTTTTTTTTCTGCAAACACTTAAAGAGTGTAATACCTTCTTTTAGTAAATGTCATGGGAAACTAAAAAGAGAGAAAAAAAAAAAAGTCATGCACTTTTTTTAATGCGAGATCAGACAGGTCTTATCTGATCCACCAGAGAGACCGAGAGGGAGGCAGCTTATAAAGCAAAGTTGAAGCATCCTCTCTTCTCCGTTCTGCTAGCCTGCAATGATGTGAAATCCTCCAGGTGAGAAAGCAGCACCCCCACCTCCAAAGGGCACAGTGTCCTTGGAAGACAGGACTATATGCAGGTGTATGACTCACGCATGCATTTACTTATAGACCAAAGAATGCTTCTGATCTCCAAAGCAGCCCACTCCACAGAGAGACATCTGGTAAATCCTACATGAGTTAACCTCATGCCACAGTCTCACAAAAACACGCAAATGAAAACAGGTTCCTCCTGCTGGCAGCTTCTCTGCATGAGAGGAATTGATGAGCCTTGTCCTGGAAAGGTGATTTATCTGTGGGATATGGAAGAGAACTCCCCTTTAGCACAGACAGGCTATTCCAGACACAGGCAAACACTGCAATAGCAATGAATGAGCCTTTAAGGCCAGGTGCAAAAAATTTGCTCTAATGGATTTGTACCTGATGGAAATCAGAAAACTGGGACAAAGCAGGGATATTTGCTGGAGAACACAGTCCAAAAAGTTGCTGTCATTTTGTTCCAGCCTCTGCCAAAGACCTGCAGAGAGATCTCTGCTCTGGTGAGCTCCATGCTACCCAGCAATCCTCTGCTGCTCTCTGGAGGAGTTGCTCCACCCACGGCTGCAAGACCCTACATGTCCAGGCTGAGCACTGTTAACTGCTCTGGGTCCCAGCTCCAAAAAGAGAAAAGGAAAGCATCAGGTCATAAAAGAAAATAAGAAGAATAAGATCATAGCACTTCCTGAGCTACCCACAAATATTTTAAAGATAAATAAGATAAATACATTTAGGACTGTGGGTTAAAATCGCAGAATCACAGAATATCCTGAGTTGGAAGGGGCACACAAAGATCATGGAGTCCAGATCCAACTGTTAAGCTATGAAGGGAACAATGGTCATGTAGTGCCTTTCATCTGAGACTGATTTGGTAACAAATTCTTCTGCTGTTCACAGGCCTTTCCTGAAGAAGATCCAGACCTGTATGGGATCCAGCAGTACAAACATCTGGGGCCTCAGATCATGCTGCAGTGAGCTCTGCCCACAGAGGAAGCAATTTGCAATAAAACATGAATAGCCCTGGACTCGTCACCACAGAAGTGACAGAACAGCATCAAAGGCACTTCAGTTCCTACAGTGCAGATGCCAGCTTCTGGTGCTACCCTTCAGAACGTCTTTGACAATCTAAGGCAGTAGATGGAAGCTTCTTGGTCATAACATGACAGTATCCATACCTTCTCCAGTGGGATGTCCTAGGGCAAATTCCCACGTTTTAGCAGGCTGGGCAAAACACTGAGTTGAAGACACTTTCCTACCACTCACATCTCAAACTTGTCCCCTTTTGCTAGTAGGATGCTGAAAGTCACTTGTCACTCATAGATGCACTGTGTGTGACCAGTGAACAGCGTGTTCCGCAGAGAGCAGAGTGTCTGAATTTGGCCCCTTCTTTCATCCTTGCAGGAAGGCTGGGTCTTGTGGGTTGCCTTCATTACAGGTCAGGGTTAAATCGATGGCACTGATGAAATGTAAATGGAAAATATTATGTAAAAAGAATTGCATAATGTTCCCAGATGTTTTCAATTTTCTGAGTACTTCTAAAAATAAAATGAACTTTTAATACTTAATCAACATAGTTATTCATTCTCTTTTACCCAAGATGAAATTTCCCATGAATTTTTTATGGATACACGTTAGTTATTATTGCCTTTGGCTTCCTGGTTCAGACACAGTTCTGCCCTCTGTTCCACTGATTTTACAAATTACCCCCACTACACAGGCTGGGAGTGCTCTTAGGTCCTTGAGAAAGCTCTTCAATTGATTTTATAAGTCTTTTCAGGTTTGGCTAGGGTGACTTCAGGAGAGGAAGATTTGCAAGGAGAGCATTAGCTACCTAACAGGGACACAGTTCATCCATTACCGTATGCCCACATAGCTCCCTACTCTAGAGTGACCCATCTCACAGGAGCCATGGGCAGGGTATGATGGGCATATTGTGGGTGGCAATGTTTGTTTCTTTTTATATCACCCTGCACTTGTATATGCTGGTGACAGAGTTGCCTTTAGTACGGTGAGAGAAAACTTAATTGGATGGTGTGCCAGGCTGGATTTCTCTTTGCATTCTGTATTAAAAGGAAAATCTACTGCAGAGAGGAGAAGACTTTAAGTCCATTAAATCAGTGGAAACTGCTTTCATTCTGGACTGAAATGGCTCCGTGATTTTTATCCCTGTGTTTATTGCATAGCTCTCAACAACACGAGCCCTTAAAGATGGGAATATGTCTTTTCCATAACCACCAGCCTGCCTAAGATTCTTGTGCAAATGATGGATGTGTCTTGCTGAAGAGATGATTCTAAATGAAAGCAAACATAGAGGAAGCCTGAGTGACCATGCAGTGGCTAATCTCCTAAGTGCAAAGTTCTGCAAACAACAGCAGAAGAATAGGACAGGGTGATACTGAGCTGACATCCAGACGACACTCAAGCGGCATCTCCTACTCCATGTGAAAATAAAAGCCTGCAGTTTCCAAATGCATTTTCCAGGTGCTTTGGCTTATCATGCCTCCTTAGATCCCTAAGGAAGTTAGGAGCTGTCAGCAGTGACAGCTCATAACAGGACTTCACATAGGGCACAGGCGAAAGGGAAGAAAATTCAGGGTTGGTATCAGTCCACACAAAGCTATTGTTTGGTTAGATATCAGCACCAGCCCAGCTCAGCACGTCCCACTCGTAAAGCAGGAGATTTCCCAGCAACACTGCATACCCACAATTAGAAAGCTGAAAGGCAATAGCCCATTATGTTGTTTTCAGCACCACTGGTATACAGTAATACAGCATTTAGCAAGGGCACGTTCAGTGCCTTGTATGCCTTTTTCTGCCAACACTGGGAATCCATTTAGAACAAGCTGTTGAGCTTTATTTTTTACTTTTTTCCCCAAAATGCATTCAGATAAACACGTGTATTAACAGCCACTAGGGCAAACAGAAAATATTCACTTGCACTTATTGCAGATAGTCCTACCACACTTTACCTCTCATAGAGAAATTTCTGCTGTGATGAATTAATCTTCATGATTGAATTGCTGCTTCCTTCATTTCTTCACAGTTACCACAGACTTTCAAAGAGGAAATGAGTGTTAGTTGTTTTTTTTATTATTATTATTTTTTGTTATATGAACTGAGTTTTCTGCTAACAGCTATTTCTACAAGGGCTACCTTATCCTAAAGTACTCTAAATGAGAAATCTGAAAAGATCAGGATATTACCACTGATGCATACTCAGCCCTGAATATTTCCAATGAAATTCCAGAAGCCCTTGAAGGGTAAACATTTTTGTAATGGCCCAGTGCAGTCACCAAGAGCTATTGTGCACTGAAATTAGTAACGTGCTCTCTCCAGATTGCTCCATTTGTTCTTAGTTCATGGAAACAACAAAGCAACTGATCCAATCTGCTATCATGGCTATCATAAAGGGTCACAGGAAGTGCAAGAGAGCAAGTATGAATTCCAAGAGGCATTGGGTGGGGTGTGCGACCATATTCATGTACATCACTTGTGTGCTACGAGAGCAGCAGTCACCAGACAGCCTTTCCACACATGTGCTGGACTCCAGTGCCTCTATCCTTTCTCTTCCCTTCTACCTGTTGTCACAAAGAAAGACTTTCCATTTCCAAACATTCCACCTTTTTGGTTTTCCGTCCTTTGGGAGCACCACACAAGCCTGAGGTAGCCATTCTGAAGGCATCAAAGTCACTAAGGTTTAGCTCCAGGGATCACAAGAGACAGCACAAGGCCCTGACCATCAGCTGTGACACCACCAGGACATTAAAGTCCAACCCTTTGAGGGACAACAAGTCAATACAGCTACAACTTCAGTGCCTCTACAGCACACCAGTTGAAAACCACATGCAGGAGTGGCCTGGAAAGCCAACTAATTGACATTATTTAAAGACAGCTTTTCAGGGGACTCCTTTGTTGGAGGAACTGAGTCTCAGCACAGTGCTAAATTATGCATAGGAGTTGAGGGAGGTAAGAGTAAAAAATCCACTGGGTAATCATAATCACCATGCAATTAGGTTTGATATCATAATAGAAGGTTACTCTCCTAGGGGTAATGCAGTAAGGGTGAACTTTAAAAGGCCAGATTTTAAATCTATGAGAAAAATGATTAACAGCCTGCTCAAGGGCAAAGTGAAACACTTTAACAACATACAGCAAATTTGTTCCTGCAGTAACTCCCCCAGCAGCCCCAGCAGTTGTTCCAAGGGTGAGTTTGGCTAAATGTTATGATTCCAGAGGCTATTTAAGAACGTGCGGTAGAAAAGCAGATGGTGGTTGGACCTTTGCACTGAAAATATAACAGAAAGGATAAAACCTGCTTGGCTGAAAGGAGTTTATTGGAAATGGACATCTTTAAAAATAAAAAGCACTATCTGTCTGAAGAGCAGAACGTAAGTTAGAATAAAGAGCAGACCAGAAAGGAAATGCATGTAGAGCATAGGATTATAGAGAGGGGGAAAGAAAACTAAAACAAAAGGAATTTCTGATATAGAAGAGAATAAAAACTAAACCTCCAACCAGGCACATAATGAGGGGAACTTTAAAGTACTGTTGTTATGTGACAGCTTTATTGTACCTAATTAACTCAAATATATATATATCTGCTGGAAGACACTACTCTGCAATAACTCGCAATCAGATGTACAAATCAGACATTTCTTCAGCAGAAATCTGTAACTTTGTGGGGAAAGTGAGAGGCTGAAAAACAGAGGATGCTGAAGCAGAAAGGAAATCCTTGGCCTGAGTTATTTGTACAGATGTAACAGAAGAGATCCCTTGTCTGTGCTGGTTCCTGTAGGAAATTAGAGAGTGACTTCAGCTGTGATTTACTTTAATTCCTGTGGAAGGTGAACAGGACCTGAGGAAGGAGTTATGTGGTCACCAGTTCTCCAGGGCAGTAAATCAGCCAGCCTAGGTAGTACTGACCCAACCCGCAGGGAAAACAAACTACACAACAGTGAACCTGTCAAACAAGGTGCCCCTCTTTCCTTACAGTGTGGGATGCCCCTTGAAAGACAAGGAAAGAATCTATCACTAAGCACAGACAAAACCAGCAATTTCATTTAAATGCTACTGTTTTCCAAATATCAACAGTTTCTCCTCTCATGTACCTTGAGCACAGCAGGAACTCAGCCTCAGCTGTAGCCCATAATGTCATAATAATACAGGTAAATAAATGACAATAGAGAAACCCCACTTCAGTTTCCATATGGAAATACTACTCTGTCAAAGCAATCCCTCATCTGAAAAGTTAATAAAATAGTACATAAAGGTGACCTGGTGGATATAACTTACTTGAGTTCTCAAAATGCTTTTGATAAGGTCCCTCATAAAAGAATATTAATGATAATGAGAATGATCTTACATTTATGATGGTGCCTTTCATTCAGATGAATCCCAAAGTGCTTTACAAAGTTTTTACTAACTGATTGTACAAATCGTGTCATATATCTCCATCCCCAAAGTGCTTCTAGGTCTGGGAGAAGGCATGACAGCTATTTAATTGCATAGCATGCTGCTATTCCATGTTTTAGAGCAGGGAATAAACACAAGGACTTCAGCAATTAGAGTGATTTTAGGCAGGTAAAACTGTTTTCCACACCTGAGTTGTGAGTGACAACCATAGCTGTCTCTTCCCTCAACCCTCACCCAAACATTGAGGGATGCCTGAGGCTGAACAGTGAACAGCTCACATAGGGGGCAAAAAATAAAAAAAAACATTTTACTGGTTGCTTCTAAAGATATAATAGCAATTAGAAGGAAATCACTATTTCATAGTAAATGAAGGCAAAAGCCATAATGATTGTAACATGGCAACCCACACTGCTGATGGGCTGTGGGCATACTGCAGCCTACGCCTGGCTGGTGAGATAGAATTGCAGAATCTTTAAGGCTGGAATGAACCACTAAAACCAAATCCAACCCCAACCCATTCACCACTATGGCCACTAAACCACATCCCTCAGTGCAACATCTGTCCTTTTCTCAAACACCCCCAAGAGCAGCAACTTCACCACCTCCCTGGGCAGCCTGTGCAATGCATCACCACTCTTTCTGAGAAGACATTTTTCCTAACATCCAACCTGAACCTCTCCTGGTGCAAGTTAAAGCTGTTACCTCGCATCCTATTGCTAGATCCTCCAACGCTGCCTGGGGGCTGCAGCACACCACACTGCTCTCACAGACTACCAAAAGCTGGGAACCCTCTAGTTGTTTGCTTCCTAATGAGGGTAAGTCAGAGGAGTCCAGATGATCATCATGGGCTAGCACAGAGTCTCAGTTTCACCTCTGTTCCATTGTAGGAAACTTAAGAACTATTTGCCTTATAAAAGAACTTCCGACACACGTACACTCAGTTTTAACAAAGCTGTGAGGCAACTGGATATGCACTGTATTTATTCATTTATCATTTATACTCAAAATATTTTAAATACAGATCTTTCACCTGTGACCTTGCACGCTTTCCAGACATTCCTTCCCATTTTGCTATTTTTATCCATACTACCTGGTCTTTCTCCCTATTAAATTATTTATACTGTAATTAATTGATACATCAAAGCTAACAGGTCATTTAAAGGGACTGAACTCAGTAATCACTGTCTCTGGTGCACAGACCCTCTTTCGTGCTTGATGCTATTTTTTTTCAGCTTCTTTCTTCATTAAAGAACACAATGTTTTTTTGATGAGCAAGAAAACAGCAGGCACAGAAGAGTTTCTCAGCTAACAGCCCAAACAAAGCCTTCAGGATTCACTCACGGATTCCTAAAGCTTTCCCCATGGAGGCTGCTTAGTGGATGGGGATCACTCTGAAGGCAACAGAGACACATTAATACAGAGCAGTACACAACTGCTACAGTTTATAGTACCTGTGTTTGGGCATCCAACTCCAGAGATGTACCACCCCATCATTTCCTTCTCCAGAATTTCCATGGCTTTCTTTGACATATGTCCTTCAACTGCATAAGCCAATGCTGACAGCCACCAGCAGGGCATCTTCAGCTCTCATTAGTGTTGAAAAAGCAAACTCTGCCTTTCATCTGCAGTCAGCTTTGCTTTGAGTTGCATATTTGAAGCTCTACTAATCCGGACTATTATAATTTTGAAGACAGAGCCAGCAATAAGCATAGTCTGTTTAGAGAGTATCAGAACACTTAATTTAAAGGCAGAAAATGTCTTGTTTAATTGCCTGAAATCAAAGGTTTCATATTTTAATTAAGCTTTTAAGAGGAGCTATTTCATTGCTGATTTTTTTTCTCCTCTCAGATATGAAGGTCATTAAAGGATATCTTTCCTGATTAAGTGATATTAAACATAATTTCACCTAGTGTCATGCCAAAGGTCTTATACAGCACAGATACCACCTCACACCTGAGCATCATACATTATCAGCGATTATGTCTGGCTCAGAGCAAAGGACTGCCTGAACTCTCGTGTCCTCTATTTCTCATTGCTTGCACAGAATGAAAATGCAAGAAAGCCACATCATAGCCACATCAAACTGTCCCATGGTCAGTCTTGTTGGGCAACTTTCCTGCTTTTTTTCCTTAAATGAATGGCCTGAAACCAGATAGCAGCTTAATGTAATGGGTAGGGGTCATAAGGAACATGGAGGTACCAAGGTGGTAAATAGTGAATATTTGTGTTCTGTTGGTGCCTTTTTTTTTTTTTTTAAAGCACTGAAAAGACTCTGAATTTTCTTTAGTGTCCAGTAAGGCACTGATACACCAACATCTGTATCAGATATCCTGTGACCAACAGAAATAACAAAGCAGCCCTTTCATACCAACCCTTGATGCCTAGATACAATAATTAAAAGCTTGGTAACCTTTCTGTCTTTGGAAGAAACACTAAGCTTTTTTTTCTCTGCCTTACCACATAAAAACCACAACATTATTCTATTGGATTTGATGCTTTCTTATTATATTGAACCAGAAATGCCAAAATACTCTTTAAAAAAGGCAAGTGGTCCTAACTTGGAGGCAAAAAGTAGTAGAAATGTTGCTTTCTGTCCTGGTTGTGCAGGCAGAATGCTTTCTCTCTGCTTTCATACCCTTGGGCACACCTTTGAAATGTTCCATCTAACCCTCTACCAGAGGCAGTATTCATCTTGTGTTTATCACCATCGCTCCTGAGTGCTGCTGAGTTTTTCTTGCAGGGCTAAACAAAGGACAAGCTCCACCATGACAGCTTGTCAGACTCCGCAGCACATTCCATATTTCATATCAAAAGAGTTCCCCTCATATTGAAATTATATAAATTATATATTTCTAGGTAAACACGACCTTCCTCTGCCAATTCTTTTAGGCCAGAGCCAGAAGCCAAAACAACAAAAATCTTGTGAGAACAGCCACCTAGGGCCAAGCTGTCAAAAACCTCCAGCAAGGACCTGATTGTCAACAGAAGTCATCATATCACAGGGAGCTCAACTCCTGCTTCATACTGCCCTGGCCAAATTGCTGACAGCTTCTTGCTGAGCAATCCCATGTCCTCAAATTATAGCCTTTTATTTCCCAAGTACCCTCCCGGAAGGTAGGAAGGTCTCATTTTCAGTATAATCCTTTGAGAACAATAGGAAAGAACAACATTACTGTGAAACCACTGCTTTTCCCACAGGTACAGAAGGACCTTTTCAGCCTTTTGCTGTGAATCCACGCTCCCTTAGAGAAGCTCTGCCTCATATTCTATAGTTCATGGGCTCTGGAAAGCAAAGTCTTAACTTCTAGGTGGTTTAATTTCCACAATGAATAAGCATTCATGCACTTGTGGCCTACTCAAGAAGGCTCTTTATACATAATAATGGGTTTAAGGCAAAATAACGTTTTTAAACTACTTTCTGCTGCCAGAGTGACAGAAAGAGACCTCAGTGCAATGTAAGGCTGTTCTATATTGAAGGTGTTGGTTTAAACTTTGGTCTCCAGTAAGTGCGTTAGCATGGGGTGTGCACCTGGCCTTTCAAACCTGATCAGCATTTATTGCTTTGTTTCTTTACAGCAGGTTTTTGTCCCCTCAGAAAAGTTCCCAATACAATGAGGCTGGGAGAGGCTGTCAGAAGCCACAGAAATGAGGACTGGGAGGTTTTCCAAACACACACAAAGCCAGTCGCTTTCCCACAACCCTCTGGGTACGCATGTGCCAGGGTGACACAGGTGCAGGCTGGTGGAAATGGGGGAAATGAGAAGGGGAGGGAAGGCAGATTGGTCCCACATCTCCTCTACACAGATGCAAGGCATATTTATACCTCACGAGTCAAGGTACAGAATTTGTCCAAAACATTTTCTTGCTTTTGCAAGTCAGCCGCACCCCAGGCAACAAAAGAACCACATTCCTGGATACACAATTACTTGAAATGTTACTAGCCCAACGCTGTTTGCTATTGGCATTTGTCTTTCAGCAGCTGACACAGCAGGCTCCTTGGGAAAAATCTTGCAATTGGGTCTCCAATTATCACACTCCAGAAAAACATTTTGCCATATGTAATTGCATAAGCATGCGACACAGAGGTCAGTGACAAGTGGTGTCCCTTCAAGAGTCAGCACTGGGACAATTGTTTTTTAACATCTTCATCAGTGACACTGACAGTGAGACCGAGCACATCCTCAGCAGTCTGCAGAAGACACCAAGCTGTGTGGTGTGGTCAACATACCCAAGGAATGGGAAGCCATCTAGAGAGACCTGCACTGGACCAGGCCCAGGTGAGCTTCATGAGGTTCAATAGAGCCAAGTGCAAGGTCTTGCACCTGGGTCATAGCAGCCTCCACCATCAGTACAGGCTGGGGATGTAAGGATGGAGCACTGCCCTGATAAAAAGGACCTAGAGATACCAGTAGATGGCAAGCTGAGCATAAGCCAGCAGTGTGCCCCCACAGACCACTCTGTCCCAGGCTGCATCAAAAACAGCATGGCCAGCAGGGTGAGCGATGTGATCCTGCTCCTCTACTCCATGCCATTGAGACCTCACCTGGAGCACTGCCTCCGGATGTGCCCCCCCTCAGTACAGGTAGGACATAGACCTGTTAGAGTGTGTCCAGGGAGGGCCATAAAGCAATCCAAGGGATGGAACATCTCACACAAGGAAAGGAGGAGAGAGCTGGAAGCGTTCATACTGATAGCAGCCTTTCAGTAACTAAAGAGGAGCTATAAGACAGAAGGGGACAGACTTCTTAGCAGGGTCTGCTGTGATAGGGCAAGGAGAAATCATTTCAAACTAAAAGAGGGGAGATTTAAATTAGATATAAGGAAAAAAAAATTATGATAAGGGTGGTTATAATGCAATGGAAAACACAGCAACAACAGCAGAATAGCAAGGTCCTAGGCTGCAGCAGGCAAAAACTTGATCAAATGCAACAGCCACGGCTAGAGAAATAAAGGAAAAAAGATGCTTACCTTTGGAAGATCTCAGGCATACAGGGATCTCCAATACAATACCATCACCTCCATTGCCAACTGATAAATGAGGTCTAGGAAAGAGTGGATCCTGGCTCCTGCCCTTCTGGTCACTCAGGTACATTGCATGCACCTGAGCTCCCTGGGTTGGCCCTGCCTTCCCACCAGGTGTTCAATCACTGCTTCAAGCTGTGACTCAGCATTTCTGCACTGGAAGTTGCCCGGACATTTGGTGGATGCCCATCTCTGGAGACACTTGATGTCACATTGGGTGGGGCTCTGAGCACCTGATAGAGCTGTAGGTATTCTCTTTTGGACCAGATGGCATTTAAATGCCCCTTCCAGTTCAAACAATTCCGTGATTCTAAAAGCATTCACACCACATGCTATCAACGTAAAACAACTCTCCCTTTCACCTCTCTGCCTTGCTTCATGCACCTGGCAGCTTTCTTAAATGTATTAAGGGAGTGCAAATGCTAGTTTTAAGCAAGATGAACAGATGCAGTGCAACTTCCTCTTCTCTCATTGCCCTTTTCCTCCTTCTCATCAGATTTCAGGGATATGGCTCAAAGCCCAAAACTTCCCATGTCTTTTGTACAGACTCCATTTCAAGATGTTAACAAGTTCTTGACCATCTTCTCCAGAGGTCTTTAACTCTTCCTGATTTTCTCTCCCATTGCCTCTTGAGTGTTCCTGTTCTGTGTCAACCCTACAGCTGTGCAAATCTCCCCTTAGCAGGTGCTGCATCTTGGCTCTTCACAGACATCCCCTTGTAGCTAGGAACTGGCTTCCTGCCTACCTTCTGTACCTGTGACTAACTCTAAGACACGGACTGCAAATGAGTTAGCTGTAGTGGCTGTCCTGGAATTGAGTTCTTGAGTCTGTGGGACAGTCTTTATTTGGTCAGACTTTATTTGTTTTGTTCCTGCATGACCCTTTTCAGAATATCATCCAAAGGGATGTGGGAGTAGCAGTTTCCAGGACTCCTTAGGAAAAGTGTTTGTAGTTAAAAAATTGCTGTTGCTCACCATTAGACCTTTTTTTTTTTTTGCTTTTTAATTGAGGTGTACTGCTGTCTCAAAATGAATTCAAATCTTTTTTTTTAAATTTGCCCTTGATGATGGATGCTGGACATATGGAATCCTGGCTCAGAGCTACTAACCCAGACGCAGCACAGCAGGGTTGACAGAAAGCCCAGCATGGCAGGAGCTAACAGCATCACCTCTCCACACATGCTCATACCATGTCTGCTTAGTCATTTGGCTCCTTCTTCCACAAGCCTATTTGTATGAACAAGTCTCGCTTTGTAACAACAAATGTCACCCAACTGTGGTCATTGTAAGCTGGTACAAAAGCAGGCTGAGCACACTAACCTGAATAGCTTGTTCTTGATCCCTTAAGTATGTTGTTTTACAACAAAACATTTTTTTTTTAATTGTTAATCTCCCAGGGGTAAACAAAGGAAGATTTGGTACAACTTAATTTAATTTCTTTTTCAGGTGTTGCTTTATACTTCTGTTCCTTTTGAAGAACCTAGAAGGACATCCCGTGGCTTCTGCAAAGCGACTCAGAGAAGCACAGTATGGGACCTTGGTGGTTTGTCTGATATCCTCAATTAAATTGTTAAATGGCTCTGCAGTGTTGTTACAAAGTTAAGCAAACCTGGCTCACCCAATAGGACAGGAGTTTAAGCTTTAGAATTTTCCCAGTTTTCCACTTGCCCCCCCTCAGCGAGCTGCTGTTAAGTGGTATGTATTTTGTTTTACAAGAAAGCTAGACATTTTTTCACATCAAAAGTCTCCCTTAAGACTTACTTAGGCAAACATTATTATTCATTTTAGAAGAATTTTATAGCAGTCAAAGTCCTGGAGAATAAGTACGTTTAACTGATCTTGGTGATAAGACATTGTTGGTATCACTAATTCCACAGCCATCTTTTCTTTTTCTTCTTTTCTTCAGGACAAGGGAGGTAATTTTCTGAAAATTACGTTGTTTTCTAAAATAGCTCTTTTCAATGCTATCCATCTACCTTCTGGCAGCATAGTTTAATTTGCATTTAAATCATTTCCTGATATTGTAGGAAAAGTAATTATACATAACACTACCAATTTTCAAGTCTCGGCTTTTAATCGGTCCACGGCCAAATCCCTCTTCTGTGTTCTAAAACCACTTCCGCAAAATGTGAAATTCCCAAATACCAGCCCTGGCTTTTTTTCTGAAGGCCCCTTCACTTGCTAGCACATCTCGTGTATTAAATTCAGAACAATAGGAAAATACATTGGTATTTCTATTCCTAGTTTCTCTTTAGGGTTGTGTCACTTCGGTTTGCCAACTTTTCCCTCATATAAAGGTTCAACCCTGCTAGCTGAGCAGAATTCCTTTGGAGGATTCCACACTCATGACACCAAAACCACTTCAGTGCACCAACTCTTTTATAATAGTTACAGATGTTGGATCATGGCCTGAGATTTTAGTGCAGATGAAGCAGGGAATTGACGTAGCTTGTGCCAACAGGGCCACAGGGCATTCAGTTTTGATTAGGTATAACCTGACCCTATGCTTCCTGCTTGGTTCTAGAGGCATTTTTCTCACTTAGATCCAGATGCAATTGCAGAGTTCTTGGACTTCACAGGCTTTTGATTCATATTAACTATTCAACAAAAAAATCCACTGGATATCTAGATCA
The DNA here is from genome assembly GCA_013399175.1 of Odontophorus gujanensis. Classification (NCBI taxonomy): domain Eukaryota; kingdom Metazoa; phylum Chordata; class Aves; order Galliformes; family Odontophoridae; genus Odontophorus; species Odontophorus gujanensis. Next base: position 515,212 of record VXAB01002405.1, on the reverse strand, counting down.
GTCCCAACAAGATGCCGTATCATGTTAAGGGAGAACACCCTTGAAAGCTGCTTAATAAGTCACAGCTGTTCCCCTTAGAAAGGTAGTGTCTCATAAAGGATGAGGGGTATTCTTCAGAGCTCTGATTATCTGCTCATGAGCCACATGGAGAGAAATAAAACCACCTATACTGCATGCCAACTCAGAAGTGTTAAATCATTAACTGTATGGCAAGTTGGATGCTAAAGAGTGCTGCATCATAGGGGCTATCCTACGGCCCATAAAGTCAATACTGAAGCCATGAAATTTAGATGTGAGTGCAGTTTTCCTCAAGGTTTAGGATCCGCCTTGATCTAATCTGCTAGGCAAGCTCCCTCTCCACCATTAAAATAATTCAACCCTTACAACAATTCAAGACTGAAATTGCTAATGACATGCTGTGGATCTCCCTTATAATCAACTCTTTATCTGATGCTTGAAGAATCCTCAATGCAAGTAAGGAGTTCTAAAGATTTCAGCACAGAAAATGTCTGTCCAAAAGAAGTAGTGTACCATACAGTAAATCCTAGCAAACCAGATGTTTTGCAAGGCTGTACACTGAGCCTATAGTAATATTCTTTATTCTTTAACATCACATACCAGATTTTGTCAGTGAAGTTGCACTGAGCTAACAAGAAAATTTTCAGATTAAAATTCCAAAGCTTGTCAGATCTGAAAGTCAATGGCAGTGATGACCCCTGCTATTTTCACCTCTCAGTATGCTCTTAATTTGTTCTAAAGCTTGCAACATTTCCACAGATGCCTATAGCAGATCACTCTAGAATCATTCTTCAGCTGGATGGTGGTGGCAAGTGGAAGGTCTTCCCTGCCATGCATCTGTGGCAAAAGGTCCTTTGCCCCTCCTCCCACTCTCCCATTCATGATGTTGTAGTTCTTTACAAGCTGACAGCAAAGTTTTCCCATGATTTTTTTCCCCTTTTGCTAACTGAAAAAGTAAAAAGCAGTGGAAAACATCAACACAAACAATTGTATGAGAAAAAAGGCACAGCCTGGTACTAGAGATAGGCCTACATGTAAGAATAGATGCATCACAACAGATGTCAGCTCTGTAACGGTGCTGCACAAAGCATCCAAGCAGCAGCCAGAGAATGATGATAATAAAAAGAAAGGAAAGGAGTTGTTTTTAGATAAGAATTGCATTAAATGGGGAACTGTGATTTAATTGAATATATTTTTGAATATATGTAAAAATCTTTTTCACTTACAGTGCAATATAATAAGTTAACAGTAATATAAAGACTTAATAAATTGATCACTGCATAACATCTATCAAATTTCTCAATTTCCATAATTCCAGCAATTTATATTCATTATATTCCCCCACGTCCTCCCAGTAGTCTCCATTTATGGAGATGCTAACTTATTTTTCTAGGAGCCTGTTTTCCTTCCGAAGAGGTGGCCAATCATATTCTAAAAAAGCACACAATTCCCAACACTTGGATCTCAACCATGGGCATCCTACAGACTCTCCATCTAACCTTCAGTAAGTCACTTGACCATAATCATACCACTCTGAAAACCTAAGAAAAAAAAAATCCCTCTTTTTCTACCCAAACACTGGAAGGTGTTTAGGACAGGACACATGCTTTACTGTATCTGACGACTGGACAAGATGATCTTAGAAGTCTTTTCCAACCTTAATGATTCTATGATTCTCTTAGTTCTGCACAGCATTTATACATATAACATGTCCCTTTCTTGTCCTTGCTTCTCTGCCTATTTCCATAATGCATATTATTACTATTTTCTGTGCCGTCACTGTTTTCATTCTAGTTGTGTTGTTGACTTACAAGCTACTTTAATTAATAAATTATTTTGGTATCTATTATTTTCTCCTGTTCGAACAGCCTACAAAACGGTGCCCACTTATTTTCCCTGAGAGGAGCCCTCCAGCCCTCCTCTGGCCTTCCCAGCAGCTGCAGAAGAATTACACCTGTGTGTGAGCTTGACCCAATGGTTTATGGAGTTTTAATTTTTTTTATTATGCCCTCTGTAAAAGCGGTGAACACACACATTCTTCCAAACACTTCTGGCCCTTGCTAGTTTGATGGAAAGGAGGTTAATAACATATCTGGATAAAACAAATAGTTCGATGGATAGCACACATTGATTAATACCTGCTGCAGTGCCAGCAAAACCGAGGGACCAGCATAACATAATTCTGTTATAACTGAGGATGTGCTGCCAGAGGAAGGGGAAGGGAGATTATGACACTGTTTTGTTTTCTAGCTGTGTCTAGCTACTCAGAGTAATGCACAGATAGAGGGTCAATCTCTCCCCCTCCCCCTTGACTCAGGAATGGTGAAATATCTGGACCCAGCACTGCGAAGCACTTGAAACTCAGGACGTGCTCTCCATTTCAATGTGCATTGCCAGTAAAACCCTCCTAGGCTGTGTCTGAAGAGGGGACGGAACAGGGGGATTAGAGGCGGGGTGATAAATTCAAAGCATATGAAGGCAGTGTCTTGCACACAGCAGGAGGAAGGCAGCACTGCACGGTGCTGAGGTGGCACAGGACCCTCCACGATGCCCAGGAGGGCAGAAGCTGCCCATGACAGGCTGGATTTTCTCACTTCCATTCGCTCTGCCTGAGTGTCACTGCTAAACACCCTCGCTTTCAGTTGGGCAGTAAATAATTCATGTCCCCAAGCCGTAGGCGGGATGGGTTTCAGGCAGAAAGGAAGGACTCCAGGGAGCAGCTCTTTAAATCTGCATCGCCTGCTGTTCGTAGGCACATCGTGTGGGTGCAACTGCATGCTCCAATTGCCTTGTGTTTGCTGGCACCTCTAAATAAACCACAAAATTACCACCACGGCTATTTACGGGGCAGAGGGGGAGGGAGGCTTCAAAAAGACAGATCGTCTTTCTTAATCCAGTCACCTGTTTTTTATACCAAAACAATTGGCATTGTTGTGACACCACTGTATCCCCAGAGGGGGAAAGAGTTACAGGTGTTTTAATTATACATTAGTACAGCATTAAGCTAGTTTTATTTGCTGAACATTCTGTCAATTACTGTTGTTACTTGAGAGGCATGACTACTCCCAGGTTGATCGTGTATTTAACTAGCCAGTCAATGCTATTAATCACCCAGCATTTTCAGCCAAGGATATTAACACTGAAACCTATCCAAGAGGCCTTATAAATGGATACTGGTGTTCTTCAGACTTTTGCTGCTTTCTAATGCAAGAGAGGTTCTCCTGAGTCTTTTTTGCCTTTTTTTTTTTTTTTTAATCACAACCTGAATTCAAAAGGGAATTTAATAATTGTACTCAATGAAATAACTGCCATTCCAGAAAATTAGTAAATATGTGACCACCTCATCATCATATGAACAAAGGGCAAGAGGTCTGTTGCTGCGATGCAGCTGCTGTAAAAACAGTGAAGTGTAACAAACATGAAAAATAAACAGGGACGTCCTCCTTTCTGGGAGATGAAGAGAAAGGATCCAAGAGAGGTTGAAAGACCTCACTAAGCAGTTAAGGATAGGAAATAGGACTCTGTAGTCTTGTTCTTGATCATGACACACTTGGCAAAAGACACATCCCTGCCCATTGCCCGTACTAGCAGGGGACTTGCTATATGACCTGAAGCCTGAGGCTTTGACACAAGCACGGGGCAGGTCTCTATGCAGAACTCAGCCTTGGGCTCAAAAACTCAGCTACTCCCTCTGCACAACTCAGCCACGATCTCCAAACCTTAGCCAGCCCCTCTGCAGGACTTAGCCATGACATTCAGGCTTTAAATATACCGTACTTCACACCCCTCCTTCCCCTATGCCCCAGCAAACTGTGTCACGCTGCTTCAGTGGTTGTGCAACATGGCCACATGGGAGAGATGAGGAGAGTCCACCTAAATGCCTCGGCTTCTCGTAAATGCAAGAGGGTTGTCATGCCCAACACATGCTATTTGGTAATAAATGCTCCAGACATATCCTTTGCATTCTGGATTGTGCTTAGCTGACATACACAATGTATTTATCTATCTCCACATAGTGAATAATCAACTAAAAACTCACTTTCATTAGCTTCATCTCCCCAATGTTGGCTCACATCCTGCAGTTTTCATACTACATCTGCAAAAGTAATAAACTAATTATAGAAGCCATCTGGAACAAGAACAGAGTACAATATTTTTTAGTGTTTTTTTTTTATTTTTTTTTAAAGCCCTTGCTAAATAAATGGTACCATAATAGATGGGGTGTCAGAAAAACAATGATCATAACAAACTCAGCATCATTAAGGGGGAATGCAAGGAGATTTACATCAAGAAATTCATGATTGCTCATTAGTAGAGACACAGCAGAAGCATTACAATCCGGACATAGTTTACATGCTGAACTGGAAGCCATACCTGAGACCAAATGCCACTACTATCCCAAGGGGAAAAAGAGAGGAGGAGCAATTGTTGCTTCACCCTTGTTCTCTGCATTTGAGACCAAGGGACAGACCCCTGGAGAGCAGGGGGTGAATGACAGCAGTCATTTCTTCATCACCTTCCATTCATGGTAATACTGCTGTCTAATGGCAATATGTGACGTTTATAAGCTAATAGAGTGAATTTCTACCAGGCTCTCCATCTCCCAGGAATGCACAAAGCACAGTGAAATTCAAATCAAAACACATAAAATTGTGTGAACATGGTCCTCTCCTTTTAAGACACATCCCTGGCTCTTGGACATTTACAGAATGGCAAAGATCTGTCCACTAGGAAAACACTTCTCATCGTTGTCACTGGTTGCCCTCTCTCCACTGACACCCTCTGTCTCTAGGAAAATTGTGGTGATGCAGAGGAAGCTCACTGCTTCAACAGTGGCTGCTTTTCAGCCATGAACTACTTCTTCAATCACTTCAGCACTGTGCATCCCAGTGAGCATCTCCTATGTCATGGCTCACATCTGGCAGCTACTTACAGTTGAGAGGGTCTCCAGGTTCGGGAGGCAGTAAGGCCTTGAATACATGGATGGCTCACCTGTACATGAGCAAAGTGTCCCCTGCAGCCCTCACCTTGGGAAGGCACCACACAAGAGCAGTTTTAGCAGCCCAGGCAAAGACAGAGCTACATTCTCCTTGACATAAAGAGAAAGAAGCTAGTAGACCATTCTCCTCAGAAGGGAGCCTGAATGTACAAATTTACTAAATGCTTAACATTTCAGAACAAGGAAAAGGCTTCTTTTATCTCCCTAGCCTTGTGCTAAGCAACAAGCTGGACGTCAGCTTGTGGTAAGGCAGCATTTGGTATGTGATACCACTGCTGTTTACTAATTAGAGGTGATTGCTTTGACTTGGAGGACCCAGACTGCTTAGTGCATGGCTTCTGCTTGCACTGCTTTGAGAACAACTTGTTTCGGTGTTTTCAGTGGAAGGTGAGAGTGTGATAACATGTGAAAGCATTTTGTGCCTGATATACATGCACAAATTCAGAAATGTGGCACAGACATTCACATCTTCCAGTGGCAGTAATGGTTAACAGCATATTCATGTGTTCATTCCAATAATTCAGTGATAAATAGCTCTATTACAATAAAAAAAAAAGTTGTACCTCTGAAGGGAAGGGCAGCTTTATAAAATTTCCTTATCTGTATTCTAGCTAATTACCTTTGGCCTGAACTTATTTGGAGAAAGGTCTGGGATGCCGTTGGTTACCCAGCTGCTGAATCAACGTCATCCTGCCTTAAAGTATTCCAACACACATCATTAATTCTGATTAAGAAGCATCACTCAGTTGTGATTCTTATTAGAACTCTATTAGTGTCTCTGCTAATAGATGCCATCTCTGTTATTATCATAATTATTACTATTTATCACATATGATACTGTGGCAGTGCCTTGAGGACTCATTCATAAGGCAGGCTCTGACTGGATCTTTTGCAAGCAAGGAATCAAAAAAAATTTCTTGCCTTCAGCACTTTTATTTGGTAAAACAAGTAAAGGATGGAGGAATATAAAGAGACAAAGGAATCGTCTGGGTTAGCATTGACACACTGTGCTCAGCATCTCTGGAGCCTAAATTTAGCCATAATTCCACCGAAGAAAACCAAAGAGTGGTATTCAAACTCCAGCACTTATATCGGGATGTCAGCACAGTCTGTGGCTGGACTCTTCTCTGCGGTGTGTGGTGATAGGACAAGGGGAAATGGCCACAAACTGAGGAAGTTCAGCACAAATGTGCTTGAGAACTTCTTCACAGTGCAGTGATGGAGCACTCGCACAGGCTGCACAGAGAGGTGGTGGAGTCTCCTTCTCTGGAGATGTTCAAGCCCCACCTGGACGCCTACCGGTGCAACCTGGTCTGGGGGTTGGACTAGATGACATCTAAGGGTCCCTTCCAACTCCTACAAGTCTGTGATTCTGTGTCTTCAGATGCACAGATCACCACCCATGGGCCTCAGTGTAAAGATACAAGTCCCATCAGAAATGAGTATGGGGATTCACAAGACACAAATTAATCTGGCACCCACCAGACAAGTGTGCATCCAAGTAAACTGTAGCTCCTACTTATCTGCACTGAGGCAAGGCCTACTGTGATGAAACTCGTTCATAACAGTTTTAAGATAAGTAGCATGCTGCCTATTTGGAAGACTAACTATAGAAATCTGATTTCAAAGTACCACATCCTGTCATGTCCTAGTTGCAGGTGCCATGCTCCCCCATTTACTGTGAAAGGCAAAATGAAGAGCTGTCCACAAAGTCCTACATGTGAAACAGATACAGAACGGGGCAGGATGAGCTGAGGGAACAGGTATATTTTCAAAGAATAGATAGAGCAAAGAGTTCAAGAAAAGTTTTATGAAGTAAACCAGACTCTACTCTGTGTAGTTCTTCTGATCCTCCCAACAATCTGGAGTCAGTCATTTGGCTCTGTGCGGCTTTGTAACATTAAGGAGAACATAAGCACTGGTTTGAGACATTTGAGATGCTTTGTAATCCCAAGACAGAAGGTATCAAAGAACCGCAGCATACTATTGTTAAAAGTGTTTTCATTCAGGATTATAGCACAATTGCAAAGAGATCCTGCATTCCTGCATCCCTGTAGCCCTGGGCTGTCTTCTTTCCACAAATTCTTTTGCATCTGAACTTGGAAGATGAATATTTTAAGAGCAGCTAATGCTGCTAATTGAACAGGGAAACAGATACGTCAACCTTTGTTTTCCACAGGACTCACTTCAGAAGCATGAATGATAAATGCACCCCAAGAGACATTATGATAATCATAACACCAAATAAATTTTTCAGACAATGAAGTTCATGGCCATTAACTTTCAGTGAGATGCAAAAAACACAGTTGGTGCTAAGATACTTCCCAAACACATGAATATGTATTTTGCCCCGTTGTAATGAACTGATGCAGCTTAGATGAAAAGGACCGTGACCAGGTGAAGGCAACAGGGATGAAGCTCAAAACAAGGAGAGATACTCAATTAGCAATCACTTTTGTCCTGTGCCCTTACTGTGGAACTCCACGACAAATGCCTTGATAAGACCACGGAGCTGATGGTTCCCACAGCAGCTTCTGGCAGTGAAAAAGGAGAGTGGTCCTGCTATCAAACAATAGCAGGCATTTGCTGATGTGAGACAGACAGCTTTAATTCCCAACTTAAAATGACCCACTGGAGCTGAGAAGAACAGCAGAAAATATCGAGCTTTGTTGTGTCATTAGGTACCAATGGTATAATGTCACTTCTGTTCAAACACACTCCTCCTCAACCCTGTAATTAAATTAATATTTTGAGAAATGGTTCTCTGGGTTGTGTTTTACCACTGAGAAGTGTTATTCTCAGCCACATGTCGCATCCTCATTCTACACACATAAGAACTTTGACATGAGGCTGTTGTGTCAATGGCTGGGCAGCAGATATCCCACTTCTGTTCTTTAATGCAAGGAATCCTTGACCCAAGCATTGAAAATGAATTGTTTTGGAGAAGATGCTTCCCTCACCTTGGCCCCCGTTGCTTTTGCCCATAATAAATAAATAAATACATGTCTTTCTTGGAAGGAAGAAATGCAGAAAAAATTTTTTTTCCCCCAGTTTCTGATGAAGAAGGATATTTTCTTCAGAAATGACTCACGGGCAATGTTTGTACCAGCCCTACTCACAGACACTCTACAGTGAGAGGCACAGAGCTGCTTTCCCAATTACACTGCATTTCTTTGTAGATTCAGCTAAAGGAAAACACGTTAAATAAATTATTTGTTTCCAATTATTCACTCAGCTCTAAAAACAAATACACACGCATGTCTTTACACAGAGACATAGCAGGCAGACCAAAATATTTGCTATTTTAAGAGCTTAATGGGAAATAACACAGACAAATGCCTCTTCTGATCACAAGCAGCTACATCACCATTCCCTGTGCATATCGTTGAGGGCAGAGGGTTGCTCCCCTACAGCAGGTAACAGAGTGACTGAAAGAAATGCATTAAAATTACAGGCCTATAAATATTACACCATATTTTTTATTTATTTCAATGATTAAAAAAAGGCACACAGCCATTATTCTGAATATCTTTATATTATTCTATAGATCTGTGCCTTCTGAACTGAGATCTATTGGAGGGATGAGGTTCTGATGGTGCTTCCCAAAAGCTGTGTGATCTCTGCTCTGACAAGCTCGTGTCATCACCCAAACAGCACAGGTGAGACAAAACAATACAAGAGAAATGAGCGGACAAGAGAGCATTAGCAAATCCTTGAAGATATGCACAAACATATTTGCTGTTCCATTGTGTTTCAAAACAAGCTCTGTTGATTCTCTTTTTCTTATATTTTTCAGACTTTTTTTTAAACATGACATTACTGCTACATGCAAAATGAAGAACTGTCAGGAAGCTAGAAACTAATGGTCAGAAGTAGACTTTCCCTATATGCTCTCTAGGGGGCCCTTTCTCCTCCTGCATCGTTAGCCCAGCAAGCTCACCTGCCAGGCAGAAAACAAGGCAGCATGATTTACACCCACTCAGGTCAACCCAATAGGTACAGTATTGCACCTGTAAGCAAGCATCCTGGGCAAAGATGCACTGGTGCACTCAACCTGAGGCTTCTCAACCTCTTTCTAATTAGTGAAAAAAGCTAGCTCACTTCACTACCCTGTTTGCTAGCACAGCAAAAGCTGAAAAGGTGTCAGGAGAGCCTCTCCCGGCTTTTAGCACATCCAAAAGTTGTGAAACCCCATAGGTGAAAGGAACTGGGTAGCAGACAATTACAGGATGACCTCTTTAAGAGGTCTCTTCAGTACTAAAAATTCAGGTAGGAAGATGCCAAGGCTTCTTCCTATGCAATCTCCCCCTCATTGTCATTGCTGCAGTATAAATACAGCAACAAACAACACTCTGAAAGACAAAAGAAAAATAACCTCATAATCTCCCTCTCTCTCAGCCATCACTATGACTACATCTACAGAGAACTGTGGGCCTGAGCCCAGCAGACCAGAAAACTGCTCTGACCAGGGAGCTCCTCTGGGGCTCCCACCATGGAAGGACAACTCCTCTCTTGCAGTGGTGGTTTGTCACACTCTGAGCAATGTTCTCACTGGGTGCAACTCAGCCCTGGTGAGCTCTGCACATGAAAATGCACGTTTGCAATGGCGATAAAGTTGGAAGAACATCACTTTGAAAGGACTTGGTATAAGACTGTGTAACAATCAAGAATCGGTGCTGGATACCCGAAGGAATGGCATTTCCATCTTATCCTGGCACTTTTCCATCAGCCTGAAACATTATATATGTAGGAAATTAGAGTCAGTGTCTGTGTGTATACAGATGCATATGTGTATGTGTGCACATATGTACATGTTTATATGTGGGTGTGTGCATGTGCATATACACTGAACTTTCTTAGAAGGAAAAAGAAGGCCTTGGAAATAATGAATCTGAAAAGTGAAAAATCACACTGAAGTCAACTGAGTTGGACACAAGGTTAAGAAAAGATCCCATACCTCTGGAATTCAGCAGTTCTGCACCAGCAGTTCCTTCACTCATTTACTGCAGAACACTCCCAGAATCACTCTGCACAAGAAGACATGATGCATTTCAGTACATTCAATACACAAGAAAGAAGAATAATCAAAATAAAGTTAGTGAAAGGAGAAATAATTCTTCAATACTAGGCACAGAGAAGAGTAGCATTTACCAGAACAAAATGTATCAGATCAAAGACAAGTCTTTATAAACCATCAAGAATTTCTCTGGAAGGGGAGATCACAAAAGCAAGGTTGAATTGTGTGACAGCTGGGGGCAGAGCCTTCACTGCTGATAAGATACGGCCTGAGAAGTGCCTTCCTGGGAAGGTTAACTTAAACAACTGCACTACCACCTTAAGGATATATTGCCAGGTTACAGTTGAAGAGCTACAATGCCATAATGGTGCAGGAATAGCAAAAATATGAATAATCCTATGAAGATCAATAGCTTTTTCACTACTTTTTTGAAAATTCATGATCCAGAAACATACTGCTATGTAAATATATGTTAGCTGAGTACCATACATGAGCTTGGGAGGAGGAACACACAAAGACAGCCCCCATCACTTGAATGGTCCACGGTGAATTGCTGGATTGCAATAAATTAATCATATGCACGAACCCTCCTTAACAAGCAATCCCTCCTAATTATTCTTCCTAAGGAGACTTCATGAATGGAAATTTAATCATAAGCAAAGAAAATCCACTGAACAATTCCCGCTACCTCAGATATAAAATTTTAAATCTGTGGTTATACTGCTGAAATCTGTGGTTGTATTTTAGAAAATGCCTTATTACATTAATTAGCAGAAGGCTTTGCAGCTGATTCTCTCCCTTGGCAATGCACATAGACAGTGCTATAGGGGTACAGTGCACAAAGGATGAGATGCTCCAGCAAACCCTACTCCGAGAGTAACTACCACTATCATTCCACGGCGCCTTTTACCCAGCTCTTAGAAACGTGACCTGTTCGGAGCCCCTGCCAGGTCGGCACTTTCAAAGGAAACCTCTGCTGGCTTTGCTCACTTTTCAATCTGAGCTGGAGCAATTTCACTCTGCCACCCGCCGAGCAATCATTTCAGCAGGAGCAGCATAGTTTGACCCCATTTAGTGTCTGCAGACCAGACCCTTGTGCTCACACCTCTGCTGAGCCCGGGTCAAGTAGAAGCTAAGAGCACTTGGTGCCGTGGTCGGGCTCATCCCACCCACACTGCAGGGCTGCCCCATGGCCGAGCATCCCCATTCAGGGAGGGATGCAATAACTCTCCCGCCAGAGCTGAAAGTGAAAGGAAGCTTCTTGCTCACCCAAGATGTGAGAAAGCTGTAAAACAGCACACTGTGTGGGAGGGAAATGGAGCCTGACGGGTTTGGGCCATGAAAGCACCAAGCGTAACCCATTAACAGATTTTGCTATTACTTCACTCTGTGGTAGCACAAGGATACTGCAGGGTGGGAAGCTCGAGGCCAACCACACTGCTGTAGTGCAGGAGGGCGAGACCTGCTCCCCTGCACCTGTGTGTATGACACACGCCAGGGCTCACAGTGTAGGGTCTGCTCAACATTCCACTTTTCCCTACTCTAAGAAAAAAAAGACCAAGAAAGGGAAGTTTGTTTGTCCATGAGGCCTTTTTAAACAGAAGAGGTAATTACCTGAGTACATCCATTATAAGCAGAACTGCTCTGATCATCACCAAGCATGACTGTCAAAGTATTGTTAATCATAGAAAGAAAAAAAAAAAAGCTGTTTGCCTAATGCAAAGACACAGACCAAAAATTCCTCCAGTCAATCCCCTCTGGCTGGAGGCAAGAGCAGGGCTCCCTCTGCAACACAAGCCCTCGGCTTTCAGCTCCCTGTGTTGAAAATTCCTAGCACTGTATTTTTTTAGAACTAGTCTGCTATGGAGAGTTACTAAACATACATCAGCAGCCCAACAGAGCACTAACAGGAGTATGCAGCAATCAACTAAATGGACCGAGCGAGAGCCGGGAAGGAGACAGTGTGGGAGAACGTTAAGTGAATTGGTGCGTTCGTAAGAAATGACATATTAATGGTGCAACAGACTCAAGGTCCCAGCGAAAACAGAGAAGCAGTTCAAGCTCCAGGAGGGCTGTTTAAGGTGTCCTGGGGCTGCAGAGCCTGTGGAGTCACCAAAACACAAACTCCATTTTCCCTCCCCTGTTCTGTGCAAGCACTGATCTAAGCACAAGCATTTCTCACATCTGGATACTGTGGCTGCTTCTCCCTCTTCTCAACTGCTTCCAAGGGAAGAAGATGCACAAGTGGGAAATGCACATTCCCCCAGGTCAGTGATGCAACATCATAGCAGTACTGCTGATGTGGGAGCCCCAGCCCCTTCCCTTGGCCCCTCCTGGCAATGCAGAAGCAGCTGGCAGGGGTCCTCCACCCTACTTCTCCCTCAGGCCCCGAATGCCAACAGCTGCACCCCCAGCACAGCCATGCCAGCTCTCTGTAGGCAGCAGATCATCATCTAACCCACATCAAAAAAGCCAGCATATAAGGTGACTTACGGAAGGCTGGAGCAGGCAGAAAGGCACACGTCTCATTTCCAGAGCCCCACCACCCATGGTAATCCCACAGAGCTCAAAATCAATTTGTCCTGACTTCCACAAGTGTGGAAGGAGAATCAGGAATCCTGTATCTATATGTTACAGTCCTGAAAAGGAAGAAATTGTACAGTTCATAAAGCACGGGCATTTGTGGTTTTTTCTCCTCTTTTCTAACCCTAGTGCAAGGAAAAAGAAACCTCACCCAGTATGCAGAAGGGACTGGAACCGTATGTACTGTGACTCAGCACTCCCACACCTGCCCTCCTCCTCACACCAGATTTCACTCTTACTAACGAGCTTACAATCACACACACCTGCTCTAGAGCTAAGGCAACTTCGTGCTTGGTGTAGGTCAAGGCAAGCTTTGTGTGAGCAAATGTGGTATATACTTCTAGATGGGAAAGATACTTAATTTTGAGCTATTCATCTGCAAAAGCCCCAAAGCTGTTTGAGCAGAGGTGGAGCCTCCCAAAAGCTGAGGTCACTGACTTCAGAATTAGAAACCTGTTAGTTCCACCAGTTCCCACATATCACAACTATTTGTGCAAGCCCTGCCAACCCCTGCAAACCTGAACAAAATGAAGTCCGTAACCCTTCCCCACATCATGCTTTGTTTCTGGTCTGATCAAGAGAGGAGCTGGTCCCAGAGTTCTACCTGAGAAATGTCACAATATGGCCTTACAGTTAACTTTTCATCCAAATGAGAATTAATGGACTTCACAAGTATGCGCACACATGTGTTAGCACATGCGTGTGATAGATCCAATTAGCAACTGAAGCAGATACACTTCTGGTAGTCTCTCACTCTGACAAATTCTCTCCCTTTACCATATGTACGTTAACAAAACATACCACAGTGCCCCATTTTCCCTTGGATTTTCTCAAAGTGAGAGCTGTAGAGTAACTTAATGTCCCCATTTACCACATTTTTATTGCATGCAGAAATCAATATCAAACTGCTGGTCAATAAAGTGCTGTTTATTGAAGGCAAAATCTTCTTGCAGGTGCTAGAAGGGAAAAAATAGAGGAATAATTAATAAGTGTTTGACAGTGGCCACTGGGCTGTAACTAATAAGAGAAATGTATCATCTGTTAGGAGAAAGTTTTCATTTCACAGCTGCCTGGAAGACCTGAGGACATTTTTCTGGCTGCCTGCAGGAGCAGGGCATAGGTAGTTACCTTCTCCGATGGATGTCCTAGCCAAGCAAGGAGAACTTTTTTTCATGTCTCTGAAATCAGTTATTGCTCACACAGAATCACTGTCTCCAACAAGTCAAAATGTCATCGTTACATTCCTACAAGGTAAACTGAGATCTTAATGCCCTCATTATCATGTGGCTGCACCCATTGCCTCATCAGTGTTTAGGATCCTGATGTCTCCATGACAGAGCTGGGCGGGACCTGGTCACCCCAGACAGGTTGGCTTCAGCTCATGGGAATAAAGCAAAAGAGTGAGGAGAAGTATGACAGTTGGTGCCCTGACAAATAAAAGTGTCCATAAAAACCAAGACCTTACACCAATGGAGGAATAAGCACACAAACTGAAATGCACTGATAAGTTATGCTGTCTTTGGGAACCACACTGAACCCAAACTCAGGTGCTGCCTGTGCACAGTCTTCATTTAGGCAGTTTGTAGCCTGATTTCTTCCAGATGAAGACAGAAAGAAGGGGACTGCAGTGAGTCTACAGGCATGTTTCAAATCCATTGTCTGGACAGCTGGGCGTCATTGGTAAGGCTTTGTGGACTCTTCCCTACTACGCTATATCAATATCCAAACAATTCAAGCTTTCTTTTGTTCTGAAAGCTTTTGTTGCCTCCTTCAGTGCTATCATACTTCAGTTGGAGTGCTCACTCTACATTATCCCACTGTTGTGACCTTCGTGTGCCACAACTGTTAGATTATGCTGCCCCATCCATGAAGACATGGATAGCAATAGGATATATACATATCCCCTAATGAACTGCTAACCACTACAAGACCAAGGCTGAGGGAGGAAGCATTTCAAATACCCAATACATGAAAATTAGAGGAGAAAAAAGACAAAGCCACAAAGAAATGGGGCTGTTTGCCTGTATGGAATACATGCCTGAGGAGTAACAGCCTTCAAGTTGCTGCTACTGCTGCTTTTATAGAAGCGAGTGTGAGCAAAGAACGGAGCTGTTCAAGTAAGAGAAATAATTAAGCCCATAATCAGTTATGTCTCCAGATGGAGACTCATTAGCTTTTCAGGCAATGTGCATTAAAATTCTGACAAGTTCATAGCAAAGTCCAAGCAATTCGAACACAGCAGGTCCTGGCCTATAAGGTTTCTTTTTAACCCTCCTTGTTGTAACGTGTTAGTTAAAGGTAATGAGGGGAGTGCTCTGGGGTTGAACCCAATCCATACACCATCTGATGTGAAGGCATTAGGATGTAAACAGGCTGACATTTCGTATATTTAGGGTTTAATCTATATGTAAATTTCCCCAGTGTACTTAAATAAAGTATAATTCACAAAAATTTACGTTTACAATGTAGGGTGTGATTCTTCACATCTTTAACTAATGCCCTCAGATCAGTGCTGCTGTATTTTCTAACACAGAGCCAATAGATCGTCTGAACAGGAGCATTTCCTTTTGTAATAACAAAAGAGACCTGAGAGGTTTTGGTACATGAGTAGCAGGCAGTGGTAAGGCACGTAGGACCTCTGCTAAGGCCCCTGTTATTTAGGCATCTGTGAACTTAACACCAAATGAACTCTAAAGAAGCCAGTGCCTGTCCAACAGCATTCCAAAAGACATTGAGCCCCTCCATTAGACCCCCAGAAGATCAGGAAAGCTGACTAAAAAAAAACAAAAACAAAAAACCAAACAACAAAGCTTTTTATATCACAGGCATCATTTTAAGGTCAGAAAAGAGCTTTAAACAAAGACATAGGTCTTTAAAGAAAGACAGAGGTCACTACCTTCTATAGTCCCTCCTGCACAGAAAACAGTAACTCTCCAAGGCAGCCAGCTCTGATTGAAAGTCTTGAAGCAATGGGGATTCATCATTCCATTAACTCTCACGATTTCTCATTTCCATGGCAGCGAAACGGTAGTTTTCATGCAAGCTGAGAAACATGGTGAAAAGAAACACTCATACATATAGAAGGAATGAATCACAAATGCTCCTACTTAATATCCATTTACATTTTTCACATGAACGTGCAGGTTATAAACAAGAGACCTAACAATTCTGAGATTTTATCTAGATGCAAAAATGTTCTTTTTAATATTAAAACTTGTATAATGTATGAAATTCAAAAGCATGCATTTTTGCGTACAGCCAAGCCGTTCACATTCTGATGGTTTAATTGTCTAGTTCAGTAGGAGCCACATTTTTGTTAGCTGTATGTAATTCTCAGACTGTTTTATTCTTATTATGTTTATATAAAGACAGGGAAAAAAAATGGATGGTATGCACTTTGATGGTTTTGTCTTAAAAAGAAAAAAAAAGGAATATTTACATGCCATATCTGATTAAAAATTTATCAGTTAGTAAGATTGCACTGGGAACATTCAAACATAATTTCAAGGCAGAATACATGAAGAGTACATGTAGCTAAGACCAAACTTGTTGCAAGAGCAATCAATAAAAAATATTCATTAAAAACCTTTGCCGTTCAAAGTTAATGGTTCTCTTAGAAGGCTCTCAAACACCTTAAGGGGAATACAATGCACAATGAAGACATTTAATTAACCTTAACTCTGACCCCTATAGCAATAGCACACACGTATCTTGCAATCATTATTTCTTTCCTACCTGCTATGTACCTCTGGGAGCACACTTGCTCATCACAAGGATCTTTCTGTGCTTTTCGGAATTTCTCCAAGAGAAGCATAAGGGACACTTTATGAAATCACATAAGGAAGCAGAGGCAATGGGATAAGATTAAAGATAAACATAGATGGAGATCATCTTGTTTGCAGGGATGGAAAATCGTCAAGAGATGAGAAGATAATCTCAATTTCCTCTCACCTGCTTGTACTACAACAAGAGAATGATGAACAGAGAAGAAGAGTCAGAGGGAGAGACAGTCTTTTAGTTTACACACAAAAGAAACGATTCTGGGAATAAGCAAGGTTGCCAGACCACCCTCTTTCTTTGGTTCCCTGTTTGCAATAAATAATAACTAGGCCTTTCCCATGGGAGCCAAAAAAAAGGCTCTATGGAGGTAAGATGAAGGAAGGGAGGAAGCAGCTGGCTCAGGTTCCTTCTTGGAAAACTTCCCAGATTTATGCTAAAACTCTTTGTAATCTCTCTCCCACTGACACTGTATTTGGTGAGAACCTCAGACTGAGGGTTGTTAGAGATTTATTCACTAAAAGCTTTTCAACTCGCTCTCCAAATGCACAGCAAATTCACACACTAGTGTCAAGAACTCCTGAAAAAGTACCACTTAGAAAAAAAAGTAAAGGCTGAAGATTTTAAGAGGTGGATGAGAAATGGCTCTTTTACACTCAGAACGTCTTAATGCTCATAGAAGTCTATGAGGACACCCAGGTTTAATGGAAAGGGAGAGGAACCCCACACTTCAGAGAAACTTCTGCTATGGAGGGAATTATCAAAAGCATCATTTCCTTGCCCTGCCTCACAAAGGAAGCAAAGAGTTCTTACAAAGACAGATCTGCTAGACACAGGCTCACAGGCACTAAGGCTTGAGCTGCACCAAAGCAGAAATGCATCCACAGCTGAAATGTGTTTTTGGAAGATCTTTGGAAAAGAGAACAATCTCCTCTGCACCATAACAAAATAAGCTGCCTAAGATACCACAGTTGAAGGAAATAGTGCCATAAAAAGAATACAGATAATTTGGGAGAGTAAAACTTTGTGTAATATGGATTATTTTCCTTCATCATGCACTACACATTCAATGTACTAAATAATAGCTAAGGATCTAACACAACTCCCTTAAGTCGGTGAACAGTCTGCCCTTGACTTCATCTTATGACAAATCCATTTCCAAAGAAGGAAAGTTAAATGGATGTACTTTCTATCATTAGTGAATGATGGAACTGAGAAGAGCAATTTTCCAGCCATATCCATTTTGTTTGGATCCAGCAGTTTGTGCCAAAAGGAGGGGCACCACTGCAGCACAGCCTCTGATGGGGCAGGAGGTGGATCTTTTACACAGCACAACAGCACAACCCACTTCAGAGATGAGAGCAACTCAAGCACTCGCTCATTTGTGAAGAACATGCTTGACCCCCTTGAGTACATGACAGTCCAAAGATGTATGGATGTATTTTAACTTCTGGGAGAACCAGAACAAACATATGTGCCTGGATAGCCTTTCCCATTCTGGCCAGGACCTCGAATTCAGCCTCAGCAGGATAACGTGCTTTCTTCTATCACCAGCCCCGCTCCCCTGGAAGATGCTAAGACAAAAACCAGCTCAGCCCTGTTTCATTTATGAGAGCAGATGTGATAATAGGCCAAGGCCTTACAACCTGAGGGCAGTGGCTCTTTGCATCCACATATGAAGGAAAATATCTGAACTCATTACTTGCTGGAGCAGACAGCATCTGCTATATCGTGTCATCATGCAGACTGTCAGAATAAATGACTTGGAAAGATCAATACTGGTAAGAGATACCAGGGGAGAGGCAGACAGATGGCTCAGATAAGAAGAGCTGAATTCTTCATCAAGGCTCTGATTTCTGCTCATCGTATTTTGGTTGTTTCCTTAGATCTGACTTCTCAAGGACCTGCCTGCACAGATTGTGCAAGTGAGCTCAGAAATTGCAAGGAAATATTCCAGCCTCTGTCAGTGATGAGTTCCAATAGTCCTCCAGAAACAAGTGACAGTCTCAGCATGGTTCACCTGCTCTTGAACACCCATTCATGTATCCTGAATGTTACACCAACACCCAGTGAATCCAAACACTTTTAGATCAGAAGGCAGAAGCAGCTATCCAGCAAAAGATATGAGTGATAAGCACTCTTCATACCACGTGAAATCCATACACTGTTGATGGCCTCATCACTGAGCCTGCTTCACTACTGAATCTTATTGGAAAAGAGTAGGAGGCATTCTGCCCCTTGCATTGAGCCCAGCTACTAGTTCAGTGCTGCCACAAACCTTCACCTTCTTATATTCAATATTTTGCCATCTGAAACAGGTAAAGTATGAGGGGGAAAAAAAAAACAGCTCATCACAGGAGGAAATGAGCATTGAGCAGCCTAATAACCCCTTCACTGCAGCCCGTGCAGGGCGGTGCAATTAAAGCCGTAAAATATTCAGAATTGATTTCTGCATGTGGAAGATACGCTTACTACATAACTAATGATGGCTGCTGCTGTGATTCTGGGAGAGGAACTCTTCCCCACAAAAGCTGCTCTCACTAGGATACCTACAGGTCTTCATCTCTCTGCCCGGAGAGATGAAGGTCAGATAACCCAGACAGGTAGCAAGTACATTTGGTTCCTAACCAAGGCACAGCCCAAACCATCACAACACTCAACACTGCTTTGAACTGATCAACGGTGATTTCTCATAGACACAAAGACTGCCCTGACCTGGCTCCTGCACTGACCTGGCTCCTGCCCTGGTGGGCTTTCTTCTCTCGGACAAGTACAGAAGCCTTCTTCAGTCTGTCACGTTCCCTTTAACAAGCAGAATTAATTTCCTATCATGTTAAGATTAATAAAAACCATTGAGAAGTCAAAATGAAAAACCTCTTAAGTAGAGCTCAGTGCAACAGTGTTTTAAGCTGTGCAGTGCACTGAAAGCACCCAGTCTTCTGTAAGAAGAGAGATTCACACTCGGTAACACTTTTTTCCTCCTCCGCTTTCCAACCACTGCAGTGACTGCTTTGCAAGGTCTCACTCATGCTGCAGGGCAGCTTGATGATCCCTATGTTTTCCTTGCAAAGCCAAAGCAGGTACTTACTGATGTGCACTGCTTACAACAAGAAGGAAGGCTGATGCTGCAGTCAGCAATGCTACAGCCACAGAGAAAATAGAATTTCTCCTGAAACACTCTGGCAGGAGATCTCCAGGCTGGTGCTTCATTCAAGACTACATCCACCACAACACAAACAGGGAGGTGAGGAGTCCTATAGCCAGGACTCCGCTGTTCCAGCCCTGTTATCCCAAGGTATTCCATGGAACAAAACCCATTTTCTCCTGCTGTGTTTCAAAGTGAGAATCAGGAATTCTTGTCCACGTGTAGCAACGAGGGGAAACGCAGCCCGAGGCCCACCCTGCAGCCTGCTGCGAGTTAGAATGAACCAATTTCCATAATTCAGCTAAAATTTGCTTCTTATCCCTTCCAAAAAATCACTGTCTTGTACAGAACATTGGATGAGTCCCCTTGATTTACAGCTGCAGTCATTAGGAGATGTAAGAAATATTAATGACCTACGAATTATCTTGCTTCTGAAAGCCAAAAACAATCTGAATAAAAAATTCATTGATCAATATTCTCCCATCATTTCTCACCAATTAAGCCTGTAAGTTAGTGTACCTTCAAAGATAATGCCAGAGCAAAGGCCTTATGGGCTTAGCCTTGGCTGTTCACCTGTGGAAAATAAAATCTGCTTAATTTTTATGGGATAATAATGATGTAACTTATTTTTGGAAGTAAATAATTCAGCAAGGGTGAGCTGCACAATACAGAAGAGTGGGCTGTCCACATTTTGCCTGCTGAGAAGGGGCAATTCTGCAGTCCCATGGAGTGCCTGCAGCACCAGCATTAACCTCTACAAACATCTTGAGAGAGAAATGAGAAGAGCACTCCCAGCAAACCTAAATTCCTCTGCCAGCTGACATTTGTTTCCTTTTATCTATACATTTGTCTAATTAAGAAGATATAGTGCCATTTTAATTTTCATATAAACTCTTAACTTCGACGGGGATGCATTCTGCAAACCAAACAAGGATTTATTAAGACAATAAAGCAAGCACTTCATAAAAATTTAAATGCCTGCTACAAACATATTCTTTTTTTCTGCAACTGAGAGGCCAAAAGAATCTCTTAAACTTGTGGGAGGCATCTGCAGCAGTCAAACAGCTTTGGCAAGAAAAGCACATGTATGACAACCCTGTGTGTAAGAGTAGATTCCCATATCTGAGGCCACAACACCGAGGTTCAGCAGGACTGTAGCTGCGTGCCAGCACTGCACCTTTTCATGCACAGGGGTGCACTGGTTCAAATTAATTGATCCATTTACAGGGGCCTCAGCTCAGGGGGAAGTATATTAGTTTCCCTTGCTTGTGCTGCATCGTCTGTTTATAACAACATAGTTAATCAAAGGAAGAGGAGATGAAGATCTTTTTTTGCCAGTGTGGCAGGAAAGACTGTGAAGCTTTAATTGACCCCTCGAGAGACAAAGTGAAAAGCTTGTGGAATGAGCTGAATTTTTAACACAAGGGCACATTATTCTTTCATTTCTGCTCTGGAGACTATAAGAAAAGGTCATGCTCTCTGGTCCCAGGTGCAGCTGCTGTGCCTCCTCACCCGAACCATTCCATAAGCAATGCAGGTATTAATATCTCAGAGTAATAGCTCACCATAATCCCTTAAACCCTGTAATTGGAAAAAAATGATCACTGCTGACTAATGATTTTAAAGGCTGGGGCTTAATGAATTGAGCTCTGCACACAATGCCAGAAGATTTTAAAGTGGTTGGTAGCTCTGCTCCACTTGCCTGGGCCACACACAAAGGTGCTCCTCAAGGCAGCGTGTCCTAAGGCTGCAAGGCAAAACCTAGCCAAGTCCTCCTAGCCCAGGGCTGCAGAAACACTGTCCTGGATGTCACTGTCTCTGGAGATGTACAAGAAATGTGAAGATGTGGCTCCGAGGGACTTGGCTCAGTGGGCATGGAGGGGATGGGTTGATGGTTGGACTAAATGATCTTAGTGGTCTTTCCAAACCTTAATTATTCTGTGATTCTACGTCCCCGCCAAGCACACGCAGCCAGCCAGGTGAATTTAGTGAGCACCACAATGTAGAAGATCCCCACCAGGGTGGGTTAGGAACAACAGCATCCCTTGTGGCTGAAGGAAAATGCTCAGCTTAGTACTCAGCATATCTGTTGGAGAAGGGTTCATAAAATACTCCCAAGCCCCTACACATTTGTCGTGAGATGCCAGCATCCATATGTGGTTACACAAATGAGAAAACTCCCAACAGCATTTAGGAAAATGGAGAGGAGAGAAAAGAGTCTCAAAAAAAACTCGAAATTTGATGAGAAATTCCTACAGAGAACTGATGAAGTGAGTGTGTTGTCTATTAGATCCCATTGACTTTTACATGACAAATGTTCCGGTTATCTCTATCAAATCAGATTTTCCACCCTCCTCTTTCATTCTGGGTTTCTGAGTACCCTTTCAAACAGCAAAGACCATCAGCAAACCATTAGGGATGAGCTTTCATGGTAACACTGCTGCAGCTCGTTCACGTACAAGGAGGGGGAACAAACACCAGCACAAGCAGCTCTGGGCTTGCTCAGATGCCATCATGTAAGGAAGGACAGTGATAGTCAGACCAACCATGACCACAAGAACTGAGGACAGCTGGGATGTTGCCATGGGTCCCAGACAATAAGGAGTGGTTTTGCACATGGTGTTTCCTGTAGGAGATAAGCCTCTGATGAGCAATCCCCCTAGCCAAAATAAAGCTGCTTGCAACCCATACATTCACTGTCTGACTACAGAGACATACACAGCAGCAACGAAGAAAAACTTTTTAGGTATAGGCAATAGTTTTTGTTACAGCAAC
This sequence comes from Odontophorus gujanensis, assembly GCA_013399175.1. Lineage (NCBI taxonomy): Eukaryota > Metazoa > Chordata > Aves > Galliformes > Odontophoridae > Odontophorus > Odontophorus gujanensis. The sequence continues at coordinate 492,898 of VXAB01002405.1, read as the reverse complement.
TAAAAGCTATTACTTCTCCCAACAAAACTCATTTTGCCCTCATTATACCACAGCAGCTCCAACAACAATGCTATCATAAATAACAAAAATACCCAAACGTGTGGCAGGAGAATCTAAGCAACGCATTAGTTGCTACTCTCTTATCTTAAAATATTCTAGTCAGATTTTCTCTCCACTGTAGCAAACATTACGTTTCCCTCGTTTCTTCTCAAACAACTGTGACACTCAGGACCACATAGCACAAAAGCTCCCCAGCATTATGCAGCCTCATTAGTAGCTTTGATTATTTATTCGGAACATCTCCAGCTTGCCTGTGCGACTTTTAAGATTGTCAGTCCTGTGCACTGATTCATATTCCTACTAGAAGGCAAGCCAAAGGGCAAAGCCAAAAATAGGTAGTAACATCAGCTAGGAAAAGTAACTAATTCACATAATGTCAGTGACCCCACGATGACGTTTGAGCTGGTGTTTAATAGAAGGCATTGAAAATTCATGCCTAGGGCCATATTGATAACATCACAGAAACCACCATAAGCCAGCACTGTTCTTCTGAGAGCTGTTTTTTTAATGATTGTTAAACTTGTTTAAGGCAAGAAAAACTTCAAGTAAACTGCATGTTCTGGATCTACAGGGAAGTTTCATCTTATTCTTCCTTTCCTTCCTCTAAAACACCAGATTCTAGACAAGATTAAACAGTAGTTTGAACTAAAACATACACCTAAAATAGCCTTAAAAAAATCTGCATTCCTCTAAAAATGCTCCTTGAACCAGACATCCAGACCCTGGTCTTCATATGGACTGGCTTTATCTTCCATAACGGCAGCAACACTGAAGATGTCAGCAGAAAGTAATCAAAGATGTCCTACATAAAAATCCTTTGAGACCATTGACCAACAGCCCACAGACCACCTCCAGTTGTCAGTGAGCAAGGCAGAAATACACCTTGGCTTGTCTAAAAATGTCCATTTTGACCTTTTTTATGTGGGAGGAAAAAGCCAGCCCAGTTTTCTATTCATGTTGTAGGAGTTAGCTTCTTTGAAAGTCTTTAACTTTTGAATCAAATTGTCATCTAGCAATTCTTCATCATTATACCACACTGCAGCCAATGGTATTATTGCTTAAGGAAGAAGTAGCTGAACAAAAGAATAGCTTTATTTTTAACTCATCCCTTAAAAGGGCATAATGACCCACAGGAGTTATCCCTATCACCAAAGGATGAATAGAGATTTTTACTGGTCTGCAAAGCCCAAATAATACATATTCATGCCAAACTTGTAGAGCTCTTGTCAAAAAGGCTTTACCCAGACACAAGGCAGGATGTAGGTTACTCTTGCATCAATAGCTCCTGGTATGGAGATCTGCAAAATGTCATAGCAACCAGTCCTGCAACAGGCTGAACTTCCTCTGAGGTAGAATTCCGAGGGCAAGTTATGCCAACAGCTCAAACCACATTTTGGGATGCAGCCCAGAGCAAGGAACCAGCCCCAGGGCCTGCCGGCACCCTCCTCCTCCAGCTGCCAAGTTCCTGAGTTGAGCTATATGAAGAAAAAGGCACAGAGTGAAAAAATGGGAAGAAATTGGACTGAAAATGTTCTTTCCACTGGAGCTAAGTAGGACATGAAAGCTGAAGCATTATGTACAAGAGCCAAGCACTGAGGAAGCCAGTGCCCTACTTCATGAGGGCTGCTGGGGGTGGGGGGGGAAGGAAATTAGCCCCAGAAATGACCTTCTTCCTGGCTATCAGTCTTGTCAGGAGCCTTAAAGAATGTGTTATGGCCTTCACAACATACCGGCAGGTAGCGTGAGAGACACCTAAGGTATAAACTACATTCTCTGAGTCCATCAAGACTCATGAGAAACCAGCACAAGAGGGATCCCCAGGCCCAGGCAAAACAGCTGGGTGGGGATGAATTAATGCAGGAAACAGGAACGGAAATGGAATGAGATTCACATTCCCACCTCTTCACACACATCTGTGTGCTCCTTGTGCTCCACTGGGGACAAGGAGAATGAGGATGGGATCGTATCTCCCTTCAGGAAATGCTGATTGGATTATTTCACCTTTCTCACTTCAAAAGGTATAGATATGGTCCAATAAACAGCACACCATGACATTGTGGGTGACATTCCCCACACAAATGATTACTTAAGGATTAGTCATGCCACTGCACCTCAGACACGGTGCTGACTTTGGAGGAAAGTCTGTCAGACCAAAAATGAATGCAGATGGCCAAAGCTGTCAAGACAGGAGCTTGTTCTCCTGCTTCAACTTGGGAAAAAGCTCCTTACTGGAGGTCTGTTTGTCTGTATTTGGCATCTCCTGGATGCTCCTGCAGCTCTGCGTGTAGCAATCATGAAAGAAAGGAAATCCTTTGCAAAAAGAAAGGAGAGAATAACACAAAGTATCTCACTTCCCTATGAAATCTTGATCAGTACTGTAAAAAGTCCTCCCCCTCCATCTGGCAGTTTGTGAAGGGCAGCAGAAAGGCAAGAACTTCCTGCAGCATTTTCAATTGCAAAATCTGTATGGGAGCCTCAGGAACTTTTTGCACAGCCCAAGAACATATCCCCTGGTGTAAAGTGCCCTGTGCAGGGCCATGCCTTCCCAGTGAGCTGAGGAATTCATGCTCCTTTCACATCCAGGAGATGCCTTGCTTTGGGAAAACTCTGTGCAATCCCAAGTTTAGCCCTGGTAAGGGTGGAAAGCATGCTGCAGATGACTTCATCAGGGTTTCTAATCAACCCAGCTGCCTGTTCTGTTAATATTGCAGCTTTTAGCATAGTGAAATCCAGCAGTTTGCTGGGTTGTAACTACTGTCCTTGAGTTGCTCTCCTTTTTACCAGTTGCTGGTTTGTCACTATTCTCAGAAAACTCATTTTTTTTGTTGTGGTTGGTAGATTGGTTGGTGGTTTGTTGGTTTTTTTTGTTTTTTTTTGNTCTGTATGGGAGCCTCAGGAACTTTTTGCACAGCCCAAGAACATATCCCCTGGTGTAAAGTGCCCTGTGCAGGGCCATGCCTTCCCAGTGAGCTGAGGAATTCATGCTCCTTTCACATCCAGGAGATGCCTTGCTTTGGGAAAACTCTGTGCAATCCCAAGTTTAGCCCTGGTAAGGGTGGAAAGCATGCTGCAGATGACTTCATCAGGGTTTCTAATCAACCCAGCTGCCTGTTCTGTTAATATTGCAGCTTTTAGCATAGTGAAATCCAGCAGTTTGCTGGGTTGTAACTACTGTCCTTGAGTTGCTCTCCTTTTTACCAGTTGCTGGTTTGTCACTATTCTCAGAAAACTCATTTTTTTTGTTGTGGTTGGTAGATTGGTTGGTGGTTTGTTGTTTTTTTTTGTTTTTTTTTGTTTTTTTTTTGGGGGGGGACATGGCACAGTCATCTTTTAACACTGAGCAACCATCACACATGCAGGTACACACGGTCCCCTGAGAAAAAAGACCCAGCCCAAATGCAAAAAAATAATAATGTCTAGATGAACGGGAAGCCACGATTTGTCTTTTTTTTTTTCCTTTTCTGTTCTCCCTTTTCCACACACTTGGAAGCAGCTAGCCATCCCCACGCCAAGCCTGCTGTGCCCCCTTTGTGCTGCACTCCCCCCAGGCCGTACTCGGCCGTTCCGCGGGGTCCCTCTGGCGGCACTCACTGAGCGAGGTGTGCTGCTGCCAATAGCATCACCTGTCACCAACGCAGTACTCTAATACAGGTGTCATTTAGCAGAGGGTCACGGCTGCTTTTTTCCCCTAAAGATACCTTTACAAAAAAGCAATCCATCAGACGTTCCTATTCAGAACATTCCCAAGTTATGTTCTGCAATACAGTACAGAGAAAAAATGTAGGGCTTTCACTTGAAAGCGTGATGATAAAAGAATAACTGGTAACCCGTGTGAATCTTCCAGGGGTGAGAGCAGCCCTTCCAACTCCTCCGGGGGTCTGACATTACAGCTCCTCGGGCAGGTAAGCTATTAACTGGCTTCATTCACTGCTTTGAGTGGAAGCAAAAGTAAGTGCAAATCCAAGTTCTAACAACTGCATACTGCATACCTACATTGGGTCTCAATTTTTCCAGCTCCAGTAAGTATCTGTTCCTCATTTTGCAGTTTTCATGTTGCTCTTTTCAGTGGTGCCCAGTGCCAGGATAAGAGGCAAATGGCACAAACTGGAACACCAGAGGTTCCCTCTGACCATCACAAGCATTTCTGTGCTGTACAAATGCTGCAGTCCTGGCCCAGGGACCTTAAGTGACACATTTGATCCATATCCCTTTCAGATTTTTCCACACAAATTAAGTGGGAGAATATGCCCAAAAATGAAATTATGATATAGAAATATCACATGTGGAGCTGAAAGGTTATGACACCCCATGATGTTCCAAAGTCCATTAACAATGTAGCTGGTTTTCCAGGCAGATTCAAAGTAGATGTCACACTGAGTGATGTGTATTAGCAGGCATGGTGGTGATGGGCTGATGGTCAGACTACATGCTATTAGTGGTCCTTCCAACCTCAATGATTCTGTGACCCTACAACTCAATTCTGTTTCATGCTCAGAGGGGTGTTCATACCACTTACCATCAGACATCGTTGAGAAACTTCTCTTTTTCCCCACTAGAAGCAAAGGCAGCCAAAATCTCCCACCTCTCCAGCAGCAGATGAAATGTTGTCCAGCTTTGTGCCAGAGCCATCCACACACCATTTGGAACTGAGAAGTGTAAAAATTGACTCTGCCCAATTTTGGTGGAGCAGTGGTGAGGCCACTCATCCTGTCCAGAAAAACAAATAGAGCTATGAGCACACCATGACATCCAAAGCTAAGCACACCCATGGCAGGCAAAATCAGTGGGTGGTGCACAGTATTAATTCCACTCCTTATCCCTGTGTGCCAGGATGCTGCCTTTAATTAAATTAACATAAGCTCTCTTTGACTCTGTGATTTAATGTTATAGGCTTTGAGTTTTATCCCAGTAAACGTATAAAACGGAAAAATGACTCTGAGATGCATTCACATTTGTTGCTCTGTACTCACATTGTTCCTACTGTCCTAATGATCTAGTTTGTCTCTGCCAGCTGGGACGCGCACATGACAGAGTAAGCCAATGTTCAGTTCTCACAAGGGGAGAACAAGTCCCCACAGTAGTTCCTCTATTGTGGGACTGAGGTGAGACAGACTGATGGCTGTCAACTTCCCAAAGCTCACCCTGAGCCTGAGGTACTGTGCTAATTGAAGAGCAATTTGTGTTGGGTGTGAGTGCAGGCCCTGCCCCATGCAGCAGGACAGTCCTGGTTCAGGTCCCTTTGCCATTCTCTAACAAGCAGGGAGGGCTGGGTAGGAGAGCTATTTTCCCTGGAATGTTGCTGGTTTTTTTACTTTGTCAAGTGCTGAGAAAATGTCACGGATAGTTGAGCCTTATTCAATACACAATGTGCAGAGGAAGGATAGGCTGCGCTGTGTGGCTTGCACAGGAGTTCCCCAAACTTCCTTTGGGTAGGATTTGTCTTAGGCCTCTTGCAGCGAAGGTTAAGGTTGGAAAAGATTGCTAAGACCACCAACCCACCCCCACCACGCCCACTAACCACATCCCTCAGTGCCACTTCCACCCTTTTCTTGAACACCTCTGGGGACAGTGATTCCCCGTATGGCTCTGCAGCACATGGTCCATGTGCTTTCATCCTACCATCACATTTGCATGTTTCTGCTTGAATTAATCACTTAAATTAATGCTTGCTGATTTTTGCACATCAATAAATACACCAAATGCAAAACAATACCATCCTTACAGTGACTATTTCTATCTCTTCAGCTACAGAAGAAAAACCAGACTTGCTGATGTTTCAAAGCCAGTAAAATCAGGCATCTGCAGTGCAATTTTTAATGCTAAGCAGATAAGTTGCATCTTGTATTAAAAGTACTTTTAAATGTTTGACCATAGCAGCATAAAGCTCACTTAGTTTGCACACTGAAGGTAACAGGAACCTCCTCCACTGCAGGTCCTTATCAGGTTGGTTGTGTTACTGGTGCTTCCCTGTGGCCATTGCCTTCTCTTTGTTCAGCATCTCAATCCTTTTGGGGTTTTTACCTCTCTTCTACCTCACCTTGGGAACCTACCTCAGCAGGGCAAGCCTTGTCCTGGAGCCTACCTTGATGGGCACCACAGGTGCTCCCCGAGTCAGCCACAGAGCACTGTGCTCTGGCAGTATTTTTCCACATCCAATCAGCACAGGGAACAACAGCCAAGTTTCATTAGTTTTAAAATATTTTGGAGCATAAAACATTTCCAAAAAAATGTCAGAATGCATCAATTCAGCAATTTCTAAAGGGAAAAGTCTATAATTTATTTTTTTCCCTTTAAAAAAATTAACTCAATTGGTTGTTTAACTAGAATTGTCAGTGTTTACGCATCCTCTGCAAATGAAATGTTTGGTTGATGTTATTTTCTCAGTCCAATAATTTTCCAGGCTTTTGGCTAGCAAAACTTTTTATGGCTTTATCTCAGAAAAGAATTACCCTACAAAGTACCTCCAAGAGGCAGAAAACAACAAACAGTATTTTCTACTTCTCCCTTGTTCTGACCAACTCTGAGATCACAGTGATTGTGGCAGCATGGTGCTCGCTGCCTCTCACAGGAGCCCAGGCTCCTGAAGGGAGAAAGGCAATGCTAATTCCACGGTTAACTTTGCTTAATTAAATAAAAAGAATATTTGAGCAAATGAAATGGGGTTCTTCCCAGCCCCTGCCCTGATCATGCTGTGCTCCAAAACATGTGGTTTGATTATCCTTATTTAAGCAAGATGACTGCCAGGCTTTGCGACCCAGCGGGAAGACAGCTATTAACAAGTCAGATATTTATAGTGCAGATGTCAATAATTCGGGTATTTAATCACCACTTCCTTCAATCTGTCTGCAATTCAGACAAATGATCCAACTGTGCCAAAAGCAATGGAGGGGCACGGAACTGGTCTGGGGTCTGGCTCTGGGCTGCTGAAGCGAGCATCTGGGACAAATTTCCCATATTCATATGTGCCACAACCTCTGCGTTAGCTGATTGAGTCATGTACCTGATATACCTTCTCATTAGCTAATTACCCAGCAATGAGTTTCAGATGGACCATCCATCCCACAACAGATGCTGGTCTGAAAGTACTTGGAGGAGTACCTTCTCCAGCTGGGAATGACAAAATGCCCCCCAGATGTTTCTGCAGGACCTTCCTGCTGTGGCCTGCTGCTGCAGGAGAGAACATGCTCAGGCCACAGCTGGATCCTGCACATCTGCCAGTGTTCAGCAGTGTGTGGTCTGAAAGGAGCTGCGGGTGGGGATGGGGAAGGTCTGCCTTCTTTGACTAATGGCATGGCATATATTTTGCCTGCAAAAGGCCTCTCAGATATGAAATTTCACAAATCCTAGAGAAAGGTCTATTCTGAGTGCCCAGAGGCAGCTCACAAGCTAATCCTGTAGCACTGAGATGGTAAAAGCACACCCCAAAGGAATGAATAATTGACGGTCAGCCCTAAATATTAATGGTATACAAGGGGGAGAGGACACTCTCCTCAACTTTGCGCTTACCAAGCTGCCTGTTCAGATTTGAGAGGAGATATTCTCCCAACTGCTCAGAGCTCCTTAAATCTCTCTTGGAAGGCTCGGGCACTCCAAAATAATGTCACCTTCACCTGAAATCCCACAGCTCATTCTCCATTCAAAGCTCAAGAGGAACACAGTGGTGTTTATCAGAGGACATGATTCAAATGCAAAGGGACATGGAGAACACTCACTGAGTTCCATGTCACACACGAGCAGCATCTGCACAGGAAAGAGGATGCACAAGGAGCTGGATGGAGTGCAGCAATGGGGGATGCCTGCCCAGGGCTCCCTGACTTGGGGTGATGGAGGGATACTGAAAACTTTGCTGGACCCTTACGACAAATGACAAAGGGTGGGACTGGATTTCTTTCATTAAATGCCACCTGAGCCATAAAAGTGGCTCCGCAGACAGTGGAGGCAGCCCCAAGGAACAGAACTCCCCTGCATTATTCCCCAACCGCAAGCCAGTAAAAAAAATAAGCTATGTATTAATTTAAAAAATAAATTAAAAAAATAGAAAGACTGTTCCCCTATGTTTTCATATGACTTAGACTGCTCTCTGCTGGCTCCATGTGCTCTGCATGCATTTAAAAGCAGAATTACAGACAGCACTTACTTTCACCCTCAGACCACACCATGGGAGTGGAGACACCTGGGGTCCCACCACTGGCTTGGTAAAGGAATTCAGATCTATGACTGTACGGTCTCCTAACCCTGGTTTCGATATCCTCTTCCACGTCTCATGCTTTGCTGACACAAACAGCTGACTGTGAAGTGCCAACTGATTTCCAGGTTATCTCAATAAAATCTAGAAAAAAAACATTCCCAATGTTAAGCAGACAAAATACCCAAATTAAACAAGTTTCCATAATGCTGATTTAAATTAAAGAATGCCTGGGTTGGAGGTCTCCCCCTTCCTGAGGCACTCCTTCGATGTCAAGACTTGCCCCACTGACAGCAGTGAGGAGTCTGCAGCAACTCTGCAGAGGAAGCACCAACCTGCAACAAAGCAGATTTGGACAGCAGCTGCTGTGGCTTGGTCAGCCCTAGGAAGCTGAAAAACTGTCATTTGCAGCCAAGTCCATACATTGAGGACGATTTTGAACTTTTATTGATGGCAGCATGCCGGGTGCTGAGAAGCAAAGCTCCAGGAGAGCCTCCTGGGAACTGAAGCCAGTCCAACCCCAGCCAGGTGCAATGAATTCCATCAAACTGTGCCAAAGTGCCCCTCCTCTGCTAATGCTTTGCAGGTGTTTGCTTTCACCACAGCAGTTTCAATTGTGGAGAGCACAGCAAGGTTTGCTCAGCCTGTGCTTTCTTGCACAAGTAGACAAAAAGGCCTCAGCTCCAGAGTAACAATTCAACCCCTCTCCTCAAACCCCTCCACCAGACTCCTATCCCCGTGGCCAAGCCCACCCCAAAAGGGCTGTGAGAGGAAAGCTGTCACTTCCCCAGCTGAGGTCCCAAGGACATGTCCTCACCATAGCCCCTCTAGCCTCGTGGAAGGCTGCAGGGACTTCATCTGCCCTTCTCTCCCCAAAACACCACCTCAGAAGGGGACCAGATCATGTGATATTTGGACAAGGGGAGGCCCATGGCTCCCATCTTCCCTGGGTCCTGTCTCCCCAGGTATTGTGCACCCTTTCTGCTCAGTCTTCTCCTTCTAGGGCATTCAGGATTTTGGTTAGAAGATGAGCCTGGCTTGACTGAATACAAGATATGTTGCATGTGACTGAGAACTAATCATGACATTGTCAAATCTGGGGTTAAATTTCTATTTCTTCCAAAATACCAGTGCTCAAGAAACATGATGGGTAAAGCTCTTCTGTAAGTGTGGTTTTGCCGATGACTCATCTCACAAGTTCCTCCCATAGGAAGGGTAAGAAGGAGCCTGCATGCAGTGATGAGGGCACAACTGCTCTTCAGCAGCACCTTTGGGATCAAAACCAGGGAGAAGGAGCAATCTGAGCAAGTGAACAAATCAGTCTAAAATAGCCTTAAGTACCTTTTGGCTGTAAATTTGAAGATTCCCAGCTGTCAGAGCAGCAGCTTTCTCAAATCATCTTGCACAAGGCACATTCAGAGTGGGGAGCCTCCATTCCTGCTGCTTACAACGGAGCTGGGCAAGCTGCTGCAGCACTGCCCCAAACCTCTTCATCCTCATGAAGCAATGCAGAGAAATCATAAGGAACTAGTTGTTTTTTAACATTTTTTTTTAACAGAGTCAGACAGCATTACGTTCCTGTTTCTTTTCTATGTTAATCCTTACCAGGCAGCTGATGCTTCACTGCATCACAGAAGTAACCATGTCCATGGGCATCCGCCACAGCCCAAATTTAGAACGCTTTTTAACAAGCTGGAAGGAACAAAATAAACAGCACTTGATCTGTGAAGCTTCCCATTCTTGACAGCATCCCCAGAGGTGGTGGGAAGCTGAGGAGATAGCTCCTTGCTTTAATTGGTACATTAAAATTCTTCCAAGCTGCTACACAACTGTTAATAGGCAACTTAATTAAGTACTAACCCAGTTCATATTTCCACCCTCTAGAGGCCCTTGTTTCATTTTTTTTTTTCCTCATTACAGCCAAAACCATGGGGACTTTAGTCCTTATCATGTAAAACAAGCTGAGGGCACTGACACCAAGCAGTTTAACTCCTGATCTCAAGATACCTCCCCCAGGTGTTGGGCCCACAATTTGTTCCCTAAAAAAGAAGACTTAAGGAAAGGATCTGTCCCCCTCTGTCACCCTACAGCAAGGAGTCCTGCTGTCCCTGGCCAAACAGCGAAGCTTCAAAGCAGTTTAATTACTTCAGGAGGCAGAAAAAGGGAGCAGACCTAGGAGACTCTGGGAGCAAGGTGTGAATTGCTGCACTTAGCAGAAATAAACAGTGAAAATCCTCAGCATCAGCAGTCACTTCACCCCCACTGAGTGCCAAAAGTAGCGACAGATCCTCTCCAGGCAACACATGTGAACACACTGGCATGTTTTAGGCAGACCTGGGGAGCCTCATTCAGCCTCTCACACTGGTGTACCCCACACACTGCCCAGAGGACATCCCCAAAGCACCACATGACAGAAAAGGCAATATGTCACCTCCTGGTCCCCAGGAGAGCTGAGTTTCATAGGTCTGACAGTGAGGTCCTCAACAACCGTGTTCTCAGTTTCACTTTTCTTCCCAAGGCCAGGCTGCAGTAAACCAAATCTTGCATCAAAACTGCTGCGTAAAGTGATAAGTTTAACAGCCATGAGAACTAACAGTGGAGTTCCCATTACAGGTGAATTACAAGCCATGTAAGTTAAAAACAGTGGGGTTCTACTGCTGCCTGGTACACTTTTGGTAACACCCCCAGATGAGGGATGGAGCAGGAAAAGTAGGTACAAAACAGGTCAAATAGGTGTTTTTTCCCCAGTCTGTTTTAGTTGATGGCATATACTCACTGTGGACTGCTTGATTTGTGAGCAGGGAATCCCACAGACAGCTGACAGCTAATACTCACAGGTGGTGGTGGGAAACCACTTGGATACTTAAAGGCATGCATGTATCTGTAGAAAGTATAGTGTCAAAACAAACTTTTAAGAGCTTATTGCACTTCTGCTTTTACACTTTCTTGGACAACATAGGCAGGAGGCCAGGCAACATTATTTCCTGGAATTCTCTGCCCTAGTTTCCCTTCCAAGTTCTTTTCAGTTTGAATACATGATACTGCTTCCAATTTCCAGAACTCTTGCAGTAAATACCTATTTCATGCCTCTTAACAGAGATTAACATTTCCCTCTCAGAATTTCTTACAGGAAAAAAAAAGAAAGCTACATATGTATGAACACTTCCATTTGCACAGACCATTTCTTTAAAATCTCAGGAATCTGAGTTAGCTACCCAATTGTTCCTTTTATATCTAATACTGAGCTTTAGTGTTGCTTCTCTGTTTCATATATTACAAGTTTTGCTTTTAGTAAGCATATTCTCACACCACCATTTAGCATTATGGACAATGCTCTGATCAGGCTGCACACAGGGACTTTTCAGAAGACAGACAGATCAGAAGATTGCAGAACAGAACATTCTCCCTCCTCGTGAAGAAGGGCAGTATGAGTTCATATCAGGGCTTACCTTGCATTATCTCACTTAGCCACTAGATGTCTGCGTGCACTGCCTAGCAATCCAGAGTACTGTTGATGGGGCCCGAGGTCACGATGGTTTTGAACCAAAGTTGCACAGAAGCCTTCTTTTGTCCACTGTATCTTTTTTTTTTTTTTTAACTTAATAATTGCCCTGTGTCCAGGAAGAGCTATAATTCCATGATACTGCCAACTCATTCTGCACTGCCAAGGGTTATACAAGTACTCAGTACATCATAACAATAGACAGAAGCACTGGCCTGAGTGCTCCACAGGCATAACCCTCTGTGTCACCAAACCCCTTCCACGATCTGTCACAAAGCAGGGACAGAACTGACTGCTCCTGTCAGGCCTTTTCATAACATCTGCCCTGTTCCTAGCACAAGGAAGCTCTATACATATTTCTTCACTGTCTGAGCTGGATACACACGTAAAGGTGGAATTATCTGGCTCTCGCCCTTCTTCGGGATGTCAAACCCAATGTATCACTGACTGCAAGAGAAGGCAAAGTGAATAACAGGTTGGAAACTTTTATTCAGTAATCAGTCCCGCTGTGTGGGTAGAATCTTAGCAACTGGAACCCAAGTACGTAAAAATACTGAGTTTTCACAGTGAAAAAAACAGACCATATAAAATATTCCAGTATTGCCTCTTACAACCAGTATTTCAAGATCCTTCGTTTCAAAGGCAACATGCTTGTGTATTTTATTTGCTTTCTATTCTCAACCTTCCCCTCCCCCTCAAAAAATGTCGAGACAGTAACCCTTCTTTCCCTCCCATTACCCGCACGTGATGGGAAAGAGAAAAACACTGAACAAAATCCCCCTTCTGATTTCCAGAGGTTTACTGCAGAACTTTCTCCCAGTGGTGTCAAGGGCCAAGAAGATGTAGATTACTGTGGCATCAAGCAGTCCTGATGTTCCACATACCAAAGGCAACTGCAGTGCTACTGAGCTCTGATCAGAGGCTCTGTCTCCCGGATGAGCCATTGAAGAGCTTCATGTCGACCTTGCCTCTCCAGCTCTGCTCCAATTACTTCCCGGCACTTTTGATGATAGTCATTCACCCAGTTACACTAGAGAAAAGGAGGCATATGACATTCAGTATGAACACAGAATAGCTGGTGGCTGTACATGACTATAAAGGCAAAGACATTAGTAGGACACTGTGCTCTTTGGGATTGGGCTGTTAGGCTGGGATGGCATCCCATCCCAGAGACAGACCCCTAATACATTCAAGCAACTTGTAGATTTGATGAGGGTAGGAACTGAAGCAATTAGTCCTGGGTTTTCAGAGGTGCTGAAGTTCAGTTCAAACGACCAGTATTTCAAATCTCTGCAAATCATTGCCTCCAACAACTCAGAATAGCTACCTCAGCACAGACTAATAAAAAGAACAACGCACTGCTGAGATACAAGTCGCCCTATTGATCCCAACAGGTAACCTTAAGGTAAATTTCAGCACTGTTCACAGGCCTCTTCAGATAAAGGAAACGCAAATGGAATTATCATTCAGAATAGCAGTCAGCTGAAGAAAAATGAACAGTATGATAAAAAACAGCATGAAACACACCAAGGTGAAAGTAATGGGAAACCTAAAGAGAAAGTTACAGTATTAAGCTACTTAGGAAATAAACGCTGCTGAGCAAGTATGACTGAAGTCTGCTCAGAGGCCATATGCACTGCAAAATGTGGCACTGATGAATGAATGGGATTGATCGTGGGCAGATACAGACAGTAACATGGGACAGTAATTAGTATAAGTCTCTGGGGAGACAGCATCATAGTCTGACAGAAGCAAATGAAGGCAGAAGCAAAAAAGACAACACGAGAACAGCAAATACCGTATCAAAGGAAATACCAAAACAGTATCACTGGAGGGCCCTTGCTGCCTTCATCACAGAATAATTTAGATGAGAAGAATTTTAGAGAAGTCATCTATCCCACCCAC